>JAPMOR010040676.1:79931-206842 GCA_026543865.1 Argiope aurantia | reverse complement strand
GATAATCCTAAGCACTTCATAGGAGAAATAAAACAGTTCATTAACAAACCAGCAGGACTAGTTTCCCCAAAACGTTCTTGTATACTTTTTGATAAACCTCGTGTCTTTGGCAAACAATCGATATGAAAGAACTTATTCTTTGATGATCTTTTGTACTTAATAGCTGGAATCAGGTTAATACACAAGTACAAGAAAACTGAAAACGTATTGTGGACTTCTTTTTTCCGTCCGACTGAAAATGAAATTCGACAAGAGCTAAAATTTACTCACAAAATCACATATCAAATATATTTAAGTCATTGCGTTTTTGAGTTATCGCATATATATGTTTGTGAAAGTACAAACTATCAGATGATCAACTCTTTGACAGATGTGATTCAAAATTTGATAAAAATATGCATTTCAGATGCAAATCTCATTTACCTAAGTTGTACGAATTCATTGACGATGACAATACTTTCTCTCTGTATCCTACATATACCAGAAAGTAAAATAGTGCGCTCCTTTCCAAAATGTTTCGTTCCATCTGACGCAAAGAATGATTAGTTGTATTTTGCAGTCGAATTTTGCACGTCGTAATTAATCCCTCTAAATAAAATTTCAATGCCAAACAGAGAAGCATGAAAGATGTTTCGTTTCTTTTTTTTTAATGCTGATAATCAATAAGGTTAGCCTTAAATCCTAAAACTTTTGAAAATGCATTGGATTTCAATTCTTTGTTTCCTTTTTAACTTAAATATTTAATCGAACAAATGATATAAGGATACCGAATATTGTGCGAAAAAAATAATACTAAATAAACACTATCGTCTATGAGCTATTTTTGATGATTAGATGACAGGTGCTTGATCAATATGTAATTGCAACTATTACATTCATTTCTTACAATTCTGTGATGGCTAATCTTTAAGAATTTTTTATACTTCATTTTTTTTACAATAAAGGCTAGTTAAATAGTAAAAAAGGAATAACCGAAATGTTTATAAACTTTTATTACATTTTAAAAAATGGAAATTCGGTTAAATCTAGTGACATTGCCTGATCCACTCTTTAAAGAATTGCTTTTGTATTTTATTCAATAATGTTTTATTTATTTAAATATTTCACATTGTATAAATTTTATACGTTGAATAGAATTCAGCTTTTGTGCTTTTCTTAATTATTCTAATTCTCTGCCTTAAGATCTTTTCTACAACTGGAATCGGCTTCCATTTGTGCCAAATGAAGCTTCTCTTGAAATGTAATCGGAGTAGAAACTATTACATGAATCGATTCTTTTACTTCACGTTAGCATATAATTTAAAAAGAAAAAAAACTATATGAATCCAAAATAACACATGTTTTGTTTTCCTTTTCATTTTAATAATTCATTATTCCTTCAAGAGTGTCCTTTTGCGGAGATGAGATTCCCCCACTTCACCCAAAATGCTAAAATCATACTGCTCTGAGAACTATTGGTTATTACTACATATCTTAAAAACTATTTGATGGAAACGGGTAAAAATTGGAACAGTAATGTTTCAGATCTTGCTACTTTAATAAGTCTCAAGATTTTCTATTCAAAAATATTTAACTAGTGAATTTAAAAATTAATTACAACTATAAAATTCGCTTTCACATTTTTCAAAGTTCATAACCTTTCTTTCTATTGAGTATTTTAATGCAGAGTAAGAATTATTTTTCAGGATTCATTATATCTTGAAATATGTCTCCCATTTAACATTAGGAATTCAAATTTTCAATTTCTTATAACTCTTCAACGGCTTACTCAAAATTACAAAATGTTATATGTATTATCAGCTATCAGAAATCAGATATTTATTGGAAAATGGTTATTGCTATTTGTGTAAATCTAAATACGGAAACGACCCCTTTGTGAAGAAATGGTGCATTCACTTATAGAGAATCTATTTCTTCATCTACAGGCATTTACAGTTTTATCGTGTAATAATTATTTTCAGAACAAAAAGCACTTTTTCTATGGATTGTGCTGTTAGAAGGGAAAGGTTAATTCACATAGAATAGATAAGCTCAAGCTTGTAACTCTTCCACCACAGTGTCGTGGTACTTAATCAATAATTTTATTCGGAATTCTTTGATAAAAATACATATGTTTACACTAATTTATAAATACATTTTTATTCAAAACGATTCCACCGATCAGAAATGAATATAACGCGCTTTTAACTCTTTCTAAATCCATGAGAAGTGTACTTCCCACCAAATTCATCAATCTTGTATGAAGTTATGTAGGTTGGCATAAGTTCTGATAAATTTTTTGAATAAGACAGAAACTTACATGTTTCATTAACTTCTCTGACATAAAATGGTGTGTCTTGAGTTGTCACTTAATTATTAATTAAACAAATTAATTAATTAATCAAGTTAATTTGATCTAATAAGCTAAATGAATAATTTTTTCTAAGCCAATCTCAATTCTAAAAATATTTGAATATACCACGTCTAGAAAAAAATGGCCTTTCTAAGGGTTAAACAACGATTGGAAGAAAAAATTGCACAAAGTTGAGAAGTTTTGTTTGTGTTACCACATAGATACTATTTGTGTCACATAGGCAGCTTAGTCCATTTCTTTACCATGTGAAGCTATCTCTAAGCACGCCATCGATTTTTCCGTTGTTTTATCCAGATAGATTTTAATAAAATGAAGACACAAAAAGTACTTTTAGAAGATTAGATAGCCACAAAACAGAGCATGCATATGGCTTTCGAATCCGCATCAATGACCTTCACAATGTCTGATGCGAAACAGTTTGCTCTTGAATGAACAACGATGTGTCTATAACCATCAGATGTCTATATGAGAAAGAGATAGGAAGTTATAACCAAATAATTTTGTAATTGGTATACTTATTTGGAATAGGCCTGTATGGCTCATTTAATTAAATTTAATAATAAAAAAAGATCCAAGAAATTAAAAAAAATTCAATTCAAGAAACCTCGTTTAATTTAATAACTTTTATCATTTTTTGTTTACACCTTATAAATTCTTAATTTTAATGCTGTATATTTTTAGACATATAATTCTGTTACTGCAGTTTTTTTAAATAATCAAATAAAAACTTATTATACGTTTTATTAAGTATAGAGATACGTGAAACGGCGATTCTGTTTATATTATTTTGCTGAGCAGCTGCAATGCATTTTATAATAACAAAATTTCCGTCAATTATAAGCGTGGTCATTTCAAAGCATTAATTACAGAGTTATTTCCAGAGCTCTATTCTAAGTGACAAATCTTAAGCAAGATTTGTATTTTTCAAAACTATTGGCTTCCAAACGAGTTATAAAAATTGTTAAAAGAAACAGAAAAAAATCCACTTATGTACCATAACTATTGTACTTAATATAAAAATTATATAATATGTACACTTTTGCATTTATGGAACAGAAATACACCCCGAAATTGTTCATTGAAATTTATTTTCAGCAGTCTAAGTCACAATGATCACTGGGGAAGGATATTTTAAATCATAAATGATCCATATGAATTTTCTTCTGGAAACAAAGGAAAATAGCCCTCAATCTTACCTGTTTTACCTATAACTTTAATGCAAAAATTTGCAGGGAATTGCCCTATGTGTCCTTCTTTGGGAACTTTGCATCCTTCCGTGTAAGTACTCATGGCAGGATGAAAAGGGTCGTGACAATTCCGGTCTGTACCATTTTTCGAGTTGCACTCATAACAACTAATTGCATATCCTGGGATGGAGCAATAAAAATTCAATTAAGGAAGAAATATGTTTAATTTCACATTCTCCGAAACTGATTAATTGCACTATGAAATTAAATACAAAATTTTTTTTATTATTAAAATAAGAATATCCAGATTTGATCCAATTGTTTCAAATTAGGAGGAGTTTACAGCAATCGTTTGAAAGTTCATTTGCTTGTATAATGATACAAAGTCTAATGAATAATTTTCATTTGAAAGGAAAACGAAGCGCATTCGCGTTTACTGATCCCCTTCCCATTCTTAACTTGAAAACGTCTACAGCTAGAGACGTAAAAGTATTATAAAGTGCATATATATAACGCGGTTAGACTACTTATTGCACTACCTAAAGCAAAATTCGTAGTTTTAGCTTTTGTCTTGAAAACAATGCAAGATATGGAGAAAAGTCAATCACAAAGTTATAGATCATCATCGATTTAATTTGAAAAAATACCTCCAGGAAGTTGGAAAAAAGGAAAGCATGAAAAACGACTTTGATTTGAAATATGATAGATTCATTTTGGTGAATCTATTTCCCACTTTCGAGACATTTTGTTGAGATCCTACCCTTACTTCTACCCCGCAATGCCGCCTACTGTCGCTGACGGAAAGTGCTCAGACAAGAAGAATGAATGATCTTCATTACAAGTACTATTTATTTTTATTTGCAGGAAAATCTACGCAATTTTGCGCATGGCTTGTGAGTTTTGATTTCACAAAGAGAGATAAACGATGGAGGAAAAAATGTGTATTAAAAGAAATAAAACAGATAAACTGAACATGAATATTTACATCGAAAAAGAAAAGCGCGCTTAGTAAAGAACTAAGGAAAAAGCGCTCTTTTTACTCAGTGTGTACAACTGCTTTGCAAAATAAGATCATTAAAGATGATCGCACGCACTTCTGAAACTAAAAAATGAGTGTTCCTTTGTTTTGTGCTTCGTATCCAATATTTTTAGAGATAACAACCAAATAAATACGCATTTCTTGGGTTAATATTCATGTGCACAATTTATTTTTTGAATTAAAACGATGATTCTGTACAACTTTCTAATTGCCTTTATTTCTGTATCTCCAACTGTTTTTGCGATAAGAATATTAACTTCCAATTTCTCATTAGAGATTATATAGTGATTATACACATCGTATAGTGCAGAGCCCTTTTACTGTACCAAGACACTATTCTTAGGACTATAGTTGTCGCCATACTGAAGGGGAAGAGTTCAGAATTTTATTGGGCAGTCTTCTTGGGAATGTAGATGTACCTTTGGGAGTAAAAGTTTGCTTCTGGTTATTTATATTCATCATTAATAAATGTGGATAAGTTCTTCTTTGCTGTTAAAGATAATGTACGCTTGAAACATTTAGTTTATAAGCAATTAATTCGTTCACACGAAGCCTTTGACCTGTTTGGAAAGTCTAATATACATTCGATTAATTCGATGAAAGGAACTGTCTGCTTTGTGCATCGAATTACGGAATTTTTTATATTTAAATCTGTAGATAAGTCAAAGAAGCAATTAAGGCACGCATAAACACCCTTTACATTTTTATGTGAATTGAAACTACATACGTGTCCAGATAGGATGTCCCATAGAAAATCTAATTTGCAAGTCAAAATGATAAGGAACGAGATGATTCTAAACTTCTTAAGAAATCTATGCAATAAATTAGATCTCTTTTCGTCACCACTTAAATTTAAAGAGATGAATGAATCGCAAGGATTCTCAAAATTGAACAATTATATCTCTTAATTCTTCAACTGCCAAGCAAGTAATCGTCAGCTTCTCTTTCCAGTCGGTGGCAATCCCCATTTTCAGTTGATCAAAGCGTTGTCTCCTTTGAACTTTCATTAGTGAATTTTGCATGTAGCATTTCTCTGTTTTTGTCAGAGAGGAAGCGACTTCGATAATAATATTTTTAAATCATCGTTAAGATGAAACTGCTAAGAAAAACAAAAGAAGATATGAATAAAGGGTTATTTACATTTGCATTGCTATACGTAGATGATAACAATAAAAACAGACTTCAGTTTCAAAATTTTTTATTAGAAAGCTTTTCATTTCAAGTTTCAATTTCCCTTTGTTAAGTTAAGCGTAAGTTCATAATAAGCATAAGCAATTCACTTTGTTAAGTTAGGCATAAGTTAATGTTGCTTTTAAATCTAACAAAAATTACTATTTAATTTCTCTTTTCATGAAATGCTAAACTATTTTTATATTAAATTAACCTAATTTATGTAAATAAAGAATCAAAACAGGTAGTTTTATCCTTGTTTATTAAACATATGCATATATAGACTTAAAAACTTCCAAGACTTACCTTGATTTATTCGTTGAAGGAAAATAGATAATGTTGTTAAAGTGAAAAAATTGATCATGGTAATTACTCTTGCAGTTTACTTCAGAAAGAAAAACAAATCTAGAAAAAAAATTCGAATGAAATTTTATTTTAATAAATAAAATCATTAGCATTTTTTAAACATAAAACGCGAAAAGTTGATTTACAAGTATGACGGATAAAGCGGGTGTTTCTGAAACGGCGCCTTAAAGAGATGTGCGAGAGGGAAGACATTGTTCATAGTATTAGCATTTTAATCAACTGTGGATTTTAAGTAAAATATTTTTTGTTTATGAAAGGATTAGCGAGCAATATGAGTTTCACCACGGACTCAAAATCAATTCAATTGACAATTCTCTTGCCTAGCATATAATCTTACCTTTGTTCAATAGTAATATAATTGTAATATAATGCAATAGTAATGTAAATGTTATAAATGAAAACAAAGTCATCTGGTAATCAAAGTAAAGGTCAGAAAATGAGGAAAGATTAAAATAATGATATTGCGAAATCCATGTTCCTACGGTAAATACAGAAGGGCCATCTCCGAGTCATTTGGATGAAAACCTGATAGGTCTAACTAAAATCGAGTCCTAATGGCCATCACCGACAACGGTACAGTCTCTCCCGTAGGCGGTATATCCTGTCTCTGGAGTGGAAATGGCGTGACTTATTCCATTACTATACCCATTAGGAAAGTGAGAATTGAACATCATAACGGAAACTTCCCCCTTTTTTTAATTGTCCCATCGTGGGATAACCGCTATAATAAGAGACATTCTATGGAGCTTCACTGAGTAAATAAGAATGGGTAACATTTGCAAGATATTATTTTCTATATACGAATACTATTAATTGCTATGTAATCTTGAATGTTTATCCTTCAATACATTTTTTCTTAACAAACGAAGCAATTTTGTAGTTATGTAGAAAATGCCCTAGTATTCTACCACAAAATATACTATATACGAAAATATTTAAAATTCAAACATAAAAAAAATTCAATTTATGTTTCGGATTTCAGAAAATACATTTTGCTTCACTTAGTTCTGCAAGTTTTGTATTAAATTATTCCGAAATAATAATGTGTTCCTGGAGCCAAATTTGATCTTTTCAATGTATTGAATGAATATAGAGTTTTGAGAATACTTTCAAATCTCCATTTGAGCCGCATTCAGATGTGGAGGTCACCAGTGATCTGTCATCATTAAAAGCAATAAAGACCGAAAATGCACTTTTACATTACACTGACACTAACTAAATATAATTAAATCAAATTGAAGATGACTGAAGACAAATAACAACCTTTCAGAAAATATTAAATTACAAAGCCTTCAGCTTCTCGACAAAGATAAATGCAAACAATCGGAAAAAGTAGAAACTTTCCAAACATCCCAATAGTTAAAAAAAACCAAAAATTGGGAAGATATTTACTAAACAAAATTTCTATGGGTATTAAGTTATACAAAACGAATTGAATTCACTTAAAAAGGTCTACAAGGTGACTTTTAAAAAAATCCTACGGTTTGATCTATCACTCGCGTTATGTCTCAAAGGTCTGTAATAAAAAGAGAGAGCAGCCTTGAAATGTCAAAGGTGATGCTGGTCACATCTGAAGTACTCTTGTATTTATTGGACAACTTTCCCCAATCGAAACTCACTTTTTAAAGCACATGAAGCATTCACAACAGATTTCATGTTTTATGTCAGAAAACTTTTGTAGTATTTTTTACATTTATAAGATTTTTTCCTATAAATATTGCGAAAATAAAGTTTTTGCTAATCAGACAGAATTATTACTTATAATACTTAAACTGATACTTATTAATATTATTATTTATAGTAATACCGATAAATTAAACATACTACATAAATGAGAAATCAGTGTTGAAATTTGCATTCTCAAATGGTTTTTATATTTATAAAATAGTGAAAACGGGTATTTTAGACTATTTTAACAAATATTAAAAAAAATATTTTATTTTACTTGTAGAAATATTTTAATTTTTGAACGAATTTCATGCAATTTTCTTTAATTTTCTAAGAATTTAAAAAAAGAGAAGCGTCTTTTTTTAAAGGTTAATTGTTTTATGCCATTTCTTAGTTTTTACTTATATAGAAATATATATAAATGAATTACTGATTCTTTTATCAGAATTATAACGGTGTTTTTATTATATAAAATAATAAATAAGACAGCTTTAATTCAGACGCATGTCTGAGTCACATTATAAAACATAAATACATTTTTTTTTGTAAAATATTGTAAAAGTAATATTTCTTTTGAAAAATATGAAAATCATGACATTTTCGCTTTTATTAAAGTTTTAAGCTTTTAAACAAAATTTCAATAAAAACAAACGTGGGAAATTAGTTTTTAGTTCAATACATATTATTCCATAACATGTATTTATTATTCAAAACAGAAAAACTTGTACATAAAGAAAAGTTTTAATGTTTCATATTTGAGAGGTTTCTTAAAATACAAATAGAAATTGTATGATTAAAGACGGAAAAAAGTGTTTAAGAAATTTGTAATGCTGTTTAATTTTCTGATGATAAATAGTTGTTGTTTAACTTGACAAGATACGCCTTTTGACATTTAGCTTTAGAAACGTTCAGGAATATTAAATCTCTTTGATATAAGATATTGGAAATTTGGATCTGCCTGTGCAAAAGAAAAGAGAAAAGTAATCGTAATTATACACCAAATTTTCATTAATATTTAATGTTTAAGGATTTCTTTATTCACTTGATTTGAATGGATAATGATAATGGTGAAATGACTGATAATCTCTCATTGTTTATTTTGACAGAAATTTTATTTGCTCGTATACGAAGTATAGAAGCAAGTATGGCAATCGCGGAAAAATGACATATCTTCACGTTTTATACCTTTCTGATTTTCAAAAAAAAATGGTATACTGTTTGTCTGTCCCTGCGTTCATCTGTCTGTCTATGCCAAAGATAATAAAAAATGTTTTGAACTAGACAGATGAAATTTGATAGACGTCTTAATACCAATCTTCTAGATTTCTATCAAATTCTGAGCAAAAAACATTCAGAAAAAGTCTGTCTGTCCGGCTGTTCTAATATGAGTTAAAACAATTGTTAAGAAAAGAAAGAGAGCTGGATGTATAAAATTCGGTACACAGATTTAACATCTATGGTATGAACACCTACCAATTTTGTTCTAAATTCAACAAAAGGTTAACCGTCTGTCGGTCTGTGCTTACAGTAGCAAGTAAATGAGATAACTCCAAAATGCAAAGACTCAAATATAGCAAATTCGGTATGTGATTTTGGGATTACAAAAGTAGTTTTGTGTCAATTGTTTTTTGGAATTAATAGAGAAAAACCCGTCTAAAATACAGATTCTATTTTCGGTTACTACTAACCTCAGGCCAGAGATTAACTGCCGAAAACCTTGCCACGGCTCACACGGTAGATTCAGTAAAAATGCTAAATTTATGCCAAGGTTAATATTTCGTAAGTGTTGTACACCAATGCCATAACAAAGCGTTTTCTACCTTATCCAAGATCCTCAGTTATTAGCAGGATGTGGGGGATAACATCTTCATTAAAGAATACGCGAGAAAGTTTTCGGAGACGGTTCGTTAATCAGTTCATATTTTCCAATCCTTTCCAATGTTCGTTGCTCGGAGAATTTTACGTCCGGCGGGCAGATATTTTTCGTTCCCTTTTAATAATTGTATTTCAGTGATTGTTTCGTAAAGCAGCTGACATTTTTTATATGAAATACATTTTCGTCTACATGTCTTAATGAAATTTACTATAATATGCAATATGTTGTATTTATAAAGAACTACAAACAAGATTAATCATTATTAGGAAAAAAAAGCAGATATTTCCAGTTCTTTGCAGAGATATGGTTAATTAGATGGTCACTCTTTTGAATAATATTTCGATATTTGCTTGGTTTGATTTAGTTCATTTAGATTCAAGTCCTTTTCTGAAACAATCTGGAAGTTAACCTCAAGATTTTTTGAACCGTTGTCAGAATGAAAGGACAAAATCCCAGCTGATCGATGATGAAATCAGATCGATACTCTCAAATTAGTAATCAAAAGCAATAATCCGTGAAGTGGTCTTCCCAAACCAAAATCTCTATAATAAAGTTATCTCCCTTAATCCGAATCAAATTTGAGAAAGGGAACACCTTGGCAATGGCGAACAATAGTTGCCATTGCCAAGGCAACTATTGATTTTTGGAGTGCAAATATCTTGGCGAGCATTTTTACTCAATCGATCGTGTAATCCTTGACGATTTTTTTGGGGGGAAGGGGGTTTAATTTCTAGTATACGGCTAATAATACGAAAACAGAATTTGTTTTTTAGACTAATTTTTTCTAAGCGATTGAAACCAAAATTTGACACAAAACTATAATTATAGTCAAAAAATCACATGCCAAATTTGGTATTCTTAAATCATTGCGTTTTCAAGCTACCGCTTTTATATGCTTCTGAAATTACAGACCGACAGAATATCAAATCCTAGTTGGATTTGCCTCAAAATTGGTTGCGTATCTACACTGTAGATGTTAAATCTTACGCCAAATTTTATCTACCTAGCTGTCTCCGGTTAATAATTACCGGGTGAGCTTACATTTGAAGAGCCGAGCAGTCAAACTTCTACCGATTGGATTTTGTTCATAATTTGATAGAAACTTAGAAATTTACTGTAAAGACCATACACCAAATTTCATCAGTCTAACTCAAAGCGTTTTTTTTTTAGTTATATTCGTCATAGATAAAAAAATTTCCAAAAATGTGTTTTTCGAGCTCAGGGAGGTCTAAAACTTGGAGATTTGTCAAAATCTCGAGTTCAGATTCCTTGACAATTACAATAATTTCTCCATGCTTCGTACACGAAAAAGTAAAAAGGTATGCATCTCAAAATAAAATTAAAAAAATATTAATTTTTAACTCAATTTTATTAATTTTCAGGAACCTAAATTTGAGCTAATTTTGAAATCCAATTATTAATCGAAGAATAATAAAAAATTACGCATTTCAAATCCATTTTACTGTGTACGGCAGTAATTGGAAAACTACGTTTCGCTGGTCAAATATGAGCTACTTAGAAGTTATTTTATATTTTAAAATGATAGTGTCATAGTACATAATTAGTACAACCTGATTCGCACCAGATTATGAGGAACTTTTAAAAATTCAATCATAGTTTTGAAGAATATTTAGTCCTTATTAAAATCTATGGCAAACTATATTTGCTTTTTTTTTGTCTGTTTTTTAATTTCTGCACATCTTTGAAGTAAAGCAGCGAAATTATTTAATTTTTCATTTCGAATTTCAAATTAAAATAGTTAATAGCGCTTCTGTTGTCTTTGAAGGAGATCTCTTTAAACATTTTAGCTAAAAATCAAGACTGCAGTAAACTGAAGCAAATGTTATTTCATAAATTACTATCGCGATTTATAATCCCACGACATAGAAATAAACAAAATTTTTCTTTTTTAATTTCAGGGTATTTAATAGAAAAAGTAATACCATCTTACCTAACTCAGATATAGCATGAACTTCTTTCTTGAAAAATAAAATGCTTTGTCCATGTGTGAAATGCATTTATTATTAGTTCAAATACCTAAAAAAAATAGAGCAAAATATTATATTATTATTCAAAAATTTCAATTTTTTTATTAATTTCATATACTTCTTCATTTAATATTGCTTTGCAATAAAAATATTATAATTAAAAGGAAATTTTTTTAAAAATTGTATTTTTGCATACAGTTAAAAGATTTTCTTAAAGAATTGCAAACAACATGACTGAAGTCTCGTTTATGTACTTTCCGGTGGTTGTTTGAGAGTTAATCTCATAACTTTGAGCCATGATCAGATGACAAGGGCAGCATCCGAAACAGAATGCTTCTGTAAATATATCTCGCTAAATTTCCGCCACACACGAGGGGAAGGACATTTGTCCCACTTCAAATGTACTATGCTCCAGATTTACATTCGCGAAATACAGTCAGCTCTTACTGATCTTGGAATTTATATCCTTAAATACATTGCATTCATGGCAAAATCTTTTTCCGCGAAATAAGCTTTATTTGAAATAGTTTAGATATATCGTTTGAAAGCAAAACAAGGGCTATTTTGAAATGAATTTCGTAATTTTAAGCTCCAGACAGATGATGATGACGACACCTAATCTGCCATCCCTCTCACTCTAAGATTCCGAACGTCACCAGAGGGAGGACACTTGGATCAGAATGTCAGATGTCTAAGAGTCAGAAGCAAAACAAATGTGACTTATTTGTAAAGCCTATTTATTAAACAAAAGGTAAAGAGCAAAAAAGATGCTACTTGTTTGATATCATTAATAAAAATTGCGATTTTTTTTGTTCCCTGGAGCAAATTACAAAAAAAGAAAACCTATTTACAAAAGCCAATATTACATGGTTGGTATGATGGTTAATACAAAGAATGTCTCCCAGACGATTCAATAAAGTCCGTACAACGCCTAGGTATGCTGAGTATCAAATTATCTATCTGATCTTGGGGAATATTAAACTACTCATCAAGTAATACTCTCCGACGTTCAGGTAGACATGTAGGAGGTGGTTGACGGGCTGCAACTCTTCGGCCAAGCATGTCCCACACACGCTCTACTGGAATCATTCCGGTGAGAATGCTGGCCAGTCCATATGGGTGATATCCTCCGATCGAAGGCATTCGTTTACGATGTTTTCACGGTGAGGACGGGCGTTGTTATCCATAAACACGAATTCTGCGCCCATGGCGTCCCGAAAAAAACGTACATTTTGTTCCAGAATGACGTCCCGATACATTTGGCCTGTCATGGTTCTGATTTGAACATGCAGGTCAGTTCTGGAATCCAGAATAATTCCTTCCCAAACGAGCAATCCTGCACCTCCGTAACGGTGTCGTTCAATGATATTCTCTTGGTGGTATCGGGAACCTGGCGCTCTCCATATGAAAGTCCGGCGAGAATCAGACTGCAAGCTAAACCTGAATTCGTCGGAAGACATCACACAAGCTCACTGTTGCGGTGTCCACAATTCATGCTCTCTACTAAAGGCTAACCGCAGGCGACAGTGAGTCGCAGTAAGTGGAACACATCTGACAGGCCTACGAGCATATAAACCAATCTCCCCTAAGCGTCTGTATACGGTCTGCTTTGAAACTGTCGTAACAGTGGCTGACGATAGCTGACGAGACAGGTATGATGCTGTGCTCCGCTTGTTTCTTTTGGCAGCTACCAAATACCGGTCCTCATTCGGCGTTGTAACTCGGGGGCGACCTGTGCTGTAACGTCTACTCACATTATTATCATCTTGGAATCGTTAACAAAGCCTGGAGATGACACTCTGGGCGATTTCAAGTTCCTCGGATACATCCAGCTGGCTACGCCCACATTCCAGACGCCCGATAATTCTTCCATGTAAAAATCATCCAAATGCGTCCTTTGTGTCATAACTATGCGGTTATTGCACTGAAAGGCTTATAAAGTGCTTGCGAACCATTTTACTTCTTTGCCTGTATTCCTCATACATCACTCTCTTACACTCACGTTATTGTGACGTACTATCGGTGTCATCTGGTGGCTTCCTGCAATTTGCATATGATTTTTGAAGATGTGTGTAGTCATGTATTTTGGAGTTCGATTTCCGCGTGACTCTAAATTATCCTTAATTTATGGACATGAGCGTATTATATCTTCAGCGGAATAGAGCCTCAATTTTCAAACCGCGATACTGCTACCACTTCAACCAGTTTTGTTTTACAACATTGAGGCGATAATACTATAAGGAAGAAGTTAAGAAACGTATCATCTTACGCATCTGAAAGAAGACTTTGAATACCTCACAAATATGCGTTTCACTAATTAACTGTTCGATCGTATGCCGTTTTTACTTAACTTGACTTGCTTCATGTTTGTGAAAATGAAATTTGTAGTTGATCATTTGCTCGCATGCTACTTTGAAATTCTATACACTTGTAGTAGCTCTCGATGATAATCCATTACCTTAATATTTTCCGAACTTAATTATCAGTCAATCGTTTATTTTAATTCAATTTTCATTCCATATAAGTGAATTAGAAAAAACATCATTTTAAAAGTCCAGCACATCTATGACGAAGTATTAGAGATTAAAAAATAAAAAAAGTAGTTTATAAGCAAAATTTAAAAAATTCTATTTTTTAATACTCTAAGAGGTAACTCAATTGTAATAATAACTTAGTAAAAATATTTTTTCTAATTGAAAATAAAATGAATTAATTCTAATTTTAAAAAATTACAGACCATTATTTCACATTAATGCTTTTATCAAAGAATGAAAAGTGTTAGTTTTGACATACAATGAGTTAATAACTAATCAGGTATTCTTGCTTCGTCGATTATTAATAACCAAGATTTGACCTTCTTACAGGAAATTTTTATAAGATTTCTTTCACAGAAAGAGGCCAAAATTTATCATTCGTCCAATATCCTATTTTTACCGGTACTGTTATGGAAAATACGCCCTCTTTTTATGTAATTACTCCGTCAAATATCAAGGCTGAACTACTGCGAGAAATTTCCGAATTTCCAATGGGAGAGAATTGTTTTTTATGATTTATTATTTTTATAGCATTTCGATATTTTTAAACATGAAGTTCGAAAATAAACAGCAATAATCCTTTCAAAATCAGGTTCTTTTTTTTTTTTTTTTTTTTTTTTTTTTCCTTTGTCAAACTAGACATATTACATTATTAATGTAGTCCTTTAAAAATTAACTTTTTTCTTCGTGAGAATTTTAAATGAAATTCAAAATCATGCAATAAAGAAAGGAAGAATATACAATACATGATATGGAAAGCAACTTAAAAATTTATTTCAAATGTGCTGAAAATCTAAAATCTTCTTCGAATTGAAACGAATAGGTCTACGAATGACTTATATTGGCAAAATAAGTCATCATCTTTTATGATTCCTATCATCTGCTGTTATATATGCTATATATATGTTATCATTTAAATATAAAATTCGGTTTATCAGAAAATATATATCTATTTCATGGAACAGAGAATAAAGTCAGTTAAATTAGCCTTTGTATTCTTTGATCCAAATAATTCTTTCACGGAATAACGACCAACACGCACAAAAGATTAAAATTATATTAATTATGTATAATTCAAATAAAGTACAAAATATTTAAATAATTGTATAAACTTAAATGATAAATTCATTAAGTGATGTGAAAAAAAAAGTTGTAAAGAAGAAAATTTTTTGACTAGTTAAGTGCGATGTAAAAAAAAACAGGTCTTTGCATCAGGATTGATTTTTCTTTTCCAATCCACGTATCTGTCATTACCTAATTAATGAAAAGCCCGAATATTTTCGAAAATAATTCATTAATATGTGGAATCAATATTTTTTGACATATTTCAAACTGACTTTACACGTTATATCATGAAAGAATTAATCTTTTATAAAGTTCAGGAAAAAACTTATAAAAGATTCATTTCTAAAATGAACTTACTCAGTTTAATTATTATTTATATATAAAAAATGTGTTAACGGTAAGTATAAATATCAGCTTAAGAATTTTTCCAAGCCTTTAAATTGAAAAAATAAGGAAAATAAAGTTGAATATATTAGAATGTGTAAAGCAATATTTTCTGTTCAGAAATTTCAACAGTTTAATAAAATTAGCTAATTAAAAATTATCAAATTTGTTTCCAATAAATGAGCAAAATAAAAATTATTAATTTTTTATTAATATACGTGCATATATTTTCTAATTTCAACAGATAATCAATGGCATAAATACCATTTTTTTTTTCCTTCAGGGCTATCTATGGCTTTGTAAGTGAATCAGCTTTAAGGGAATGAAAAAATATATTACAATTTAACAGTTTTTATTTTATTTTATTTTTATTAGCTAAAATACATTTTTGCGCAAAGATTTTGTAATAATTAAAATTATTTGCTTCGACCAAAAGCACTCATTCTTATTTTTGAAAAATTTAAAAATGGGAATTATTATGGGAAAAATAGTGAAAAAGTTTTATTTTTCATTACATTCTATAATATCTGTTTGTTCAGTTCATTGTTTTCCATTGAATTTTATATTATATTTAATTTTTATGTCATGATTATATTAAAGTTTTGATTACATTTTGTGTTTAATAACTTTTTAGAAAATCAAATACATTTTATATATTTTTATGATAATTAAAAAGATATATTTTTGGACCAAAATTGCACGATCTTATTTTAAAAATATTGAAAATGAGAGTTATTGTAAAATGTCGAAAAAAATTATTTCTTTGCCATGATCAAAAGGAGCAAATACTATATATCTAATGAATAGTAATTGAATCTAATCATATCATGTGTTAATAGAATTAAAATAAATTCAAGTGGAAATAATTCTGAGAAATGTATTCATGTTTCTTGTATTACTTTCTCAGCTTCTCCCAAAAAAGCCAATACATAGCAAAATTAAATTCATTAATATTGAGCATTATATTTATAAATAAATATGAGCTGAAATTAAAGAATGCATTTTTTTATATAAACGACGAAATAGTTTCTTTTAGTGTTTATATGTTTACAATCTTATTAATAATCTTGAAAAGTTAAATATCTTTTTTTTCTGTTATGAACCTAAATTAGAAAATGTTTTGAAAAAATCGTAAGGAATTGGATATTTCCTTACAATAATTTTGCTTTTATAACATTGCCTCTGAGAGTTTTGTTTAATATATAAAGTGTCAAAATTTGATATTTATTCGTAATAAATAGTTTATTAATAAACAAAAGCATAAATCTGATATCTTGGGGAAAAATGAATTAGAGTATATCATTTAATTATCATCCAATATACAAGGTGCTCATTCTAATCCTTCCCTAATTATTAAGGTTTAAATAGGCATATACTTTTGATTGAAAAAAAATACTTTAAATGAATTTTAAAAAAATATTTGTACTCTGTTCGAGTCAATAAGAAACTGCTGAAAAACTAACAAAATTCAACATTTCATCCTGCCCTCCAGTTCCTATTAGCTATGTTTAGTTAAATAATATCACACACGAACATTTTAAAACTGATCTATATTTCTGCATTCTTCTGCAACAAAAACTGACCGAGTTACGAAGCTTTCAATTGCATTATTTTGGGTAATCTTTCAACGGTTGCTCAGTGAACATTTTCTAATCAACAAATGACCGTGGCAATGAATGAGCCTAAAATAATGAAATTCAAAGCTTCATAGACCGGTCAGTTTGGGTTGCAAAATAATCATCATTTTAGGCTTGTTTAAAATGTTAGTGCGTCAAAATATCTTACTAAATATGACTACAAAGAGTGGAGGACTGTATAACAGTTTAGATTTAATGATTTTTTTGGCAATACATTTATTGATTAAATAACAGAAAAAATAATTCTTCATTTAAAGCATTTTTCTTATTGGTAGCATATACAAATTCTTAAGATTTAAAATTAACTATTAGGCCACGGTTACAGTCACTCCTGTGTTCTCATTTTTTAATAATGACATCACTGTCAGACTATTTTGATAAATTTGTAGAATGTCCATGGATAATAAATCACAAAAATTATAATAACAGAGTCATCTTGTATTTAAAACTGTCATTTCTTTTACTTTCAAAGCAAAAAAAAAGGGGAGGGAGGGGACTTTTTCGACCCCTATTTATTGATGGCTGATTTACAAAGGAGAAATAACCGACTATCTGTCTAACACAGGTGAAAATAATTTTTCCTCTGAAAGAGAATAGAACAACTTAAATGATCATTTTTTTTTTATTATTTTCGGCTATTCATTTAATGGTTTCTATTTTTCTTTTATGATTTCACAAAACTTTCTGCCTCCATTTTAGTACAATAGCAGGGTCATTTTTATGGTAACTTTTCCTTCCTGAATGAACAATTGCAGAGTTTACCTTCCAATCAATGAATACAAAGTATCCCGAAAATGCACATGCACTTTGTATAAGTATTACATAAACTATTTTACTTGAAAGTTTTAAATTGAGACAAGCATTCAATTTTGTAAGTGATTGGAGGGGCTCTCATTTTTTAACATAATTGCATAGGCGCTGCTTATAAAAGTGCAGTGGGACTTTATAAAAAAAGCGAAACTAAACAGGCCATTTAAAATTGGACACTTTTCTTTTTATGGATACTTCCAGCTCTTTAATGTTAGCTGGTATTGAACAATAAATATTATACTTCCCCAAAGTAATCCATCGGTGTGAGATCCAGCATGTGGAGCTGTATCTTTTTCCTCACCATTTGTCCAATCAGACAAGCCCTAAATGCATAATAGTTATACGGAGGTACGCTGAGCGTACCATTTTTTATTCCTAAAAATCTTTTAAATGTTCCATCGCCATTCTCGAAGAATAAAGGTTCATTTATTCACACTCTGACATATAATACTTGGCAATTTTATATGGCGTTTCATAGCTAACCATTCCTCGATCAGCTCTAATGATGACGTATGAATCGGCCAAATTTTTTAAAGTATACTTTTGACTGATAAAAATATAAAACTATTGCATGAATGGATTAAAATCGTACATTTTTTATAGCTGAGAAGGCTTCACGTTTGTATTTAAAAGTATGAATGACAACACCTTTTATTATGTATTAATTGTTTATGTATGAGTTAATCATACAATTTTTGAGGACACCTAAATCGTCGCACAAAAGCATATACCTATATAAATATGAATGAATCACAGTTTTAAAACAATATTTAATTATCTTTATACAATTTTAAAATAATATTTAATTATCTTTATAACTCTGTAAAAATTTAAATATAATATCAATAAAGCATCATCTGTTTTATAAATCAAAACTGCTGCTTAATAATCAGGTTTGTTCACTAAAATAATTTGTTATGGTATTAAATGGCTTCAACAAAAAATCTATATCCTTATAGAATTTTTTATATACAATGAAGATTATTTTTGACAAATTGGATAAATAATGGGTAAGTGCACAGAAAAGGTCGTGGTGGAAAGGTCAGAGGGGTCGAAGTTCGAGAGACGATTCCACTGACGAAAATCTTTGTAAGAGGGTCTTAGCGTTCCCATCTGAGAAAAATGGCGGGAAATCTATCTGGGTCAAATGCTATCTAGCTGGTAGGTGCGGAAGTTTGGAGAGGGTCGCCAGCTCAACTGTCATCGTCTTGACTATGGCTCAAAAGTAGGAGGTACGTTTCAAAACAGCCCGAGTACTGCCTCAAAATATTGCGTTAATGCAGCTAAAATAAGTTTACAAGATGCCACAACTGAGTAGTATGTTAAAGGAGATCCTTTATGGTTTTCATATATATATATATTGTTATTGTACTTTTAAAATAAAAATAAATACATTCATTTTAAATTCATAAGGCTCGAAACAATTTATTTGTAGTTAACTAATTTAACTATTTATCCAACAATATTTAAAAAGTTGCGGTTTTCTCTTTTTTATATTCTGAACCAGAAGATTGAATCTCCATTTATTGTCTGTTATAGCCATCAGGAATGCCTTTCCTTTTCTTTCAGTGTGATATCATGAATATTTTTTTTTCAAAGAGAAACAATAAAAATGAAAGACTGATTTCTAAAGTTAACATACTGTAACTACTCTTATTCTTTCTCTTCACATTCATAAACAGGATTTTCTCAAAAATAAATTTCACGCCTAACAGATTGAATCCTTTTCTGTCAAATCTTTTTGCATTTGTTCGTATGCTACTCTATTCCCTTTTATTAAATTCATTCCTGTTGTCAAGTTTCCGCACTTCAGATTTCAACCACTTTTCACACATATATTGAAATGGAGCCTTACAATGAATTAATTAAAAAGCACTCCCCCCTGCAATACTCTCATCCGTGCTGAAAATTATGAGATAGAGGGCGCTTCCCTGCAGAACAAGAAAAGGATTATTTTTTTTTTCCGGTAAGTACGAAATAAAAATATATATGTTTAAACGGGTCAGATGGCCCATGCATCCCATTTGTAAAAGGCGAAGTGAGAAGATCTTCAAACTTGTTATTGTTATTTAAATGTGCGTAGTAATTAAAATCAAGAACTGGATACTAATTTTAAAATGGCGTATCTGTCCCGAATTTTGGAAAATGCTAAATGTTGAGGGGATGAAATGCGACAAGCGATTTGTGGTTGCAATGTACGTTCTGTCCACGCCTTGCCCACACTTTTCAATGCATAAAGGTAAGAAATTCAAAATACTTAAATTCGATTTGGAAAATATTTAATTTTGATAATAATTATCTAGGGTACATTTATGTATGAATTGGAAAGAAGGTATAGGGCGATTGCAAAAGAAAAGAAGAGTTTTGTGGCTATTAAAAGTTGATGAAAGTTTGGCATCAGATGAGTTCTGGGAGTCACATAAATTATTATGACGAAAAAACTGTTTTAAAAGAATCAGGCGAAGGAATTCAAAACTTCATCGAAGTAGAATCTTTGGAAGTAAATGTTGTTACGTGTAAGGAATATCAGGTAAAATGGATTGAACCTATGAAATGAATTAATCGAAGATTAGGAAAAGATAAGATTCTGCCAAAATTTTCAAAGAAGTAAGGTTAAACCTCTAAATATTTAAACATCGGTAAAACTTTCAAAACTGGTATTAGAAAAATATCCAGGTCACCTTAAAAAAATTCATGGAATTTTAGAACAGTTGCAAACGTACAAAATGATAAAGACAAATTCCAAAAATTCGCTCACCTAAAAATATTACTTAGATGCAGTCTCATTGCTGTATTAGAATTCAACGCAAAGAACGTGTAAAAAAGAAATTTACAAAAATGTCGCAAGGCAAGTTATAAATAAATTTGAAAATTTCTATCTCATAAAGAATGTTGAAATTGAACTTGCAATTCGAAATTTAGAAGGTGTAACAAAGGTCTAATTTGGTCCATTGTTAATATTTATTTTACTAAAAACCATTAAAGAAGAGTTCGTTCTGAAATTTAATCGAAGGAAAATAAGTAGACAATTTCTTCTATCTTGATTTTGAAGACAAGCATCCATGGTTGTTAATTTACAGAGATAGATTTAGTGAACTTGTGATTTTAGACACTCACTATAAACTATTTCACGCTGCAATTGAAAATGCTTTTGCTTAAAACAGAGAAATATTTTGAATCGTATTGAATCTACTTTGAATAAGTACTTGGTATGTAAAAAGTGCATATCGGGACATCAAAAATAGACCATCTGATCGTGTTTCAGAATCACCTCCATTTCCTGTGATGGGATTTGATAATGCTAATCCCTTTTTCACAAAGGATAAGCACTACTTACTTCTGCCATTTGTGGTTCATATTTAGAGCTTTTTCTTTCCATGAATACTGATTCAGTATACCGCATATTTATTGATCCATAACGAGATATATTCTGGTTAAGTTAAAACTTCTTTGCGAACATTCGGTTGAAAAAACTCTATGTCCGACATCATCTTTATAAAATTTGTTTTCTTTCTATGAAATAAAATGGAAATATATTGTAGATAAAGGGGCATGGTGAGGAAAGTTCTTGGGGGGGGGGGTATTTTAAAACTTACTTAAGAAAAGTATTTAAGCGCCTTAATTCTTAAGGGTTTTCTAATCTCTCAATTAATGAGCTAAAAACAATTTTCATTGAAATAGTAACCATGATCCTTCAGAACTCTCGCCACCATTAACTCCTGTACATTTCTTAATTGGTAAATGGTTGCTTTCTTTTCCAGCCATAAAAGAAATTCAAGAAGATCTAATTGGGTCTTTTAAGAAGAACAAAATATATTGAACCACTTTTAGCATCGTTGGAGAAAGCCTTTCATTAAGATCTACGAATCCATCAAAGATCTTAATATTAAATTGAAAGTAGATGATTTTGTACTTTCATATGATGAAGTATTCCCAAGAATATGTGGAAGATAGGTAAGACCATAAAAACTTATCTTAGGAGAAATCGTAAGATTTGCTCAGATTTCATTAAAGCGGGAAATGGTAAGATAAAGACAGCAGTGCGGTTATTGTGGTATGTATATTATGTATATGCCTTTTATATAATCTTGAATTTCATAGTAATGAATAAGGATTAAATAATTGTTATAGTTTTGATTCAACTTTTGAAAAACATATCTATCATTTACTCATTATATTTTTTCTGTAATTAAGATTTTCACTGAGGCACTTTATTGTAAGCACCTTCACATATCTGTAATTTTTTTGCATTAAGTATTTAAATTTATTAATATTATTTTGTTTACAATTTGAAGGCGTTGTTTGCATTTCAGTATTGTTTAAATAGTTATAGGAATGTTGTGACCCATTTAGCCTTACTAATTGTTATAATATAAATCACATTTTTTTATTATTATTATTCAACTTCATTGATTCGCTGTGTGTTTTATTTGTTGGAACTTAAAAAAGATTACAGGTGGAAAGTGCCGAAAACTGTAAAATAGAAAGCGCTGTTATGTAGCAAGAAAAAAAGAGAAATAAGTTGTTTTTTAGTCAAATAGGACGTAAAAAATACCTCTTTCAACGGATTAGATGGTATATGCACTCCATTTGTAAAGGGTGAAATGTGAAGAAATCGATCCGATTTAAATTTTGAGCTTTGTGTGGAAGGAAGCCCGAAAACTGAGATTTAATCTCAATTGGAAGGTGATTAAACATATTATTATTACTAAAATCGGCTTCTTAATGAAAATCAAACAATGAACCCTCGACGTACATTTTAAAAATCGGAGATAGAAACGCTTATCATATTGATCGATCGCATCTCATATTAGAGTAGCAGTCAACCTATACAAACCTTGCTATGATCTCGACAGGATCTGTATCTGCCGAAAGTAGCGTGTGGCTAATGCTACTTTTATCACTCTGTGCGTAAGATAATGATTTGTATCCAAGCCAATCCCCATTTTAGCCTAAGAATTTATTGTCATTTTTATGATTCAAATGGCTGTATGTGTGTGTCAGCTTTATCATGGAGATTCTAAGTAACATCATAGAACTTGCGGGGATATTACCATTCTTACTCTTAAGAGCTTTAAACCTCGGAAATTTTATGCTTCTAGAGGGCATGAATCAATTACCGCAGGGATATCTTCAGGAGGCTCGTTTTAGTAATCTTTTGCTCAACTGTGATTCATTTTTGATTCACAAATATCTTTATTAGGAAAAATAAAAGTTGTCTTCCAAATGTTGGGTCAATTAGAATTCAAGGTCAGGAAACTTCAGGAAATAATGCTGCACAAAAATGCAGCTTAAATTTTCAAAAATTATCATTTCAAGGCTAGTTTTTATTCACTTTTTTACCATAACTTTGACAAAAGCACCGTTAATATTCTAAGTTGACACACATTGCTATACACATATAAATGTTTATAAACTCGAATTGCATATGTATATTTAAAATTGCTGAATACAATGCATCTTAATTATTCAAACGAATAAAAAAAATAGTACAGCTATTTTAAAACTCCAATATTATTAATAAAATATATGAAAGTATTCGAAATGATATTTTAAAGCGTAATGCCCGAGAAGTCAAAATCTCCATATTTTTAAGGTATTATGATTTCACAGAGGTACGAAGAACATCAGAACCACATGTCCCCAACAAGCTAAATCCATCTTTGAATGCAATATTTTTTTTTCCTGTGAGTGTTATTATGAGCATATGACAGTTTATGTTTTAGAATTATAAATAAAATTCGATTTTTTTATATGTATGAATTATTTAGATGGTTACATTGATTTTTTTTATTTTATAGATGCATTTAGTTATGCATTTCATGCTATTGTAATTTTGTTTAGTTTCGGAGTAAAGAATTCTGTAAAAATTGATTTATTATTCAGTGACACGGTATAATTTGTTTAAATGTTTGCTTTATTATTAGTTAAGTAAAATGAAATTATTATAATTTAAATTAAATTCATGGTTCATTAAAATGATAAATGATTTTCGTTAAATCTCATATTTTTTTAGAAAATCATTTGGCCTAACAACTTTTTTTTATTGTTAAATCTATGAATTATATTATTAACTTCATAGCAGCAAAAATTCTGTTTATTTTCATTATGTGGTTTTTTTTTTTTTTTTTGAATGCGCTACTATTTTCAATTCAAATGGTATCGCATTCCCCCCCCCCCTCTTAATTTCCAGGTCATTTCCATGTTGTTTATAACAATTAATAGTTTTAGCGTACAAAAAATGAAATAAGTTCAGTAACTAAATTAAGGAATTCAAATTAGTTAAATACTGCGAAATTAATTTTATCGATGAGTTAGCCACACGCAAAAAAGTAGCAAGGTCATATTAATGCAAGAGTATTTTGTAAATTATTATTTAAATTTGGTTGTAATTTCAATTTTAGCCCTCTCTGGCATAAAATTTGGGGTAGATCGGAGGAATAAGTGGATTTTAATTTATTTTAAAAATAGGAGGGGCAATATTTTGATATTTGCCTTGGGAGCTATTTTATTAAGAAATGCCTCTGTATTTATGTGTACCACTATATTAGAATAACTGAAACGAGATTTCCATATTATCCGCTGCAAAATATTTAGTTATAACTCGTGAATGATTAAGTTTCTTTTTATTTCACGAAATTTAAGTCATGCAAAGCAATTTCTTCATGATTTTTACTTTTGTTAAAAAATGAATTGACTCAAAAACAATGCTACGAATTCTGTCAGTAAGTTTATCATCAATTTAGTAATTTGCAATGAAGAAACTGAGGGTAAATAAAAGACAAATTTAGAGTTAAGCGATGGATGATGGAGCGCTTGAAAAAGTAAAATCATAAAAGCAAAGAAACTACAGAGCATGAAATTGTTCAACGAAAAATTAGAAATGAGCGAAGCAATTAACTATTTCATTCATACTACCATATTTATATGAATACTATTCGTTACATGCGTATTTCCACATTTACATAAATGGGAATTTCATATGCGAATTTAAAAAGAAATGCATGGAAAATTAGCATGAAATGTCTGAAAATTCATAAAAATTGAAAATTTATTATTTCATTCAATTCAAAAGTTATTATTCATATTTGCTTACGTCTTAATAGAAATAGAAAAGCTAATTAAAAAGAAAAATATTAATTTTAGGGAAAATTTTGTGCATTTCACTTCCATCAATTACCAAAATAATCTTACGTGAGGTAGTAAATGAATAAATATTTTGAAAATGAATAACAGATTATTGCATTGTATTATCAGATTATATTAGAAGTAATCGCAGTGAATATTTTATAGCTATCAGAATGAGCCTATTGACAATGCTAGCCCGATTTGGTTAATTTTTAAGCTGCTAGAAATAAACGTTACTTCCAATTTGAGAAATGTTTTAAATTATATTTTATGTTTTTTGAGTTATGAAAGGTATTGCTGAATTTAAAAAATAAAATCTGAATTTTTATAAAATATGCTAGACACAATAAAATTTTAAACCCAAAGAATTCCACTTTTCTGCACCAAAAATTGACCGAATGATGAGATTTTGAATATCAGTATTGTAAATGAGACATTTTAGTGGCTGCTACGAGAAAGATCGCCAATCAACGAGCTCGAGACGGACAATGATTGGATTCAATTCAAAGCTTCATGGATCACTGAGTTGTAATCGTTGATGAATGAAACTTTTTGTGTATAAAATTCTAGAGTGTCAGGAATAATTGACTATAAATGACTGATAGGATCCTGAGGAATTTATAAAAATTTAGACGTTATAATTTTTAGAAGTACATTTATTGACGCAAACAACATAAAATATAATTCTTTACTTCATTTAAAGTATTTCCCTATTTTAAGTATTTGTCTATCTCAACCGGTTCAGAAATTTACCATTGGGCTATGAATTGACTGGACATTCTGTACGTATGTCATAGGCTAATGGAAAAACACGATTTATGGCAGAGAGTGTCACCATTTAGAAATGTGTCTTGCAAGTTGGAAAAGTTGTTACAAAATGATGAAGTTTTTTGCACACACACACACAAATCGCTTAGCCTACGGCATATACATTGATAAAAACTACATAAAACTTTAATATTAAGCTATATATACTCATTTTCAGAAATATACTACTAGATGCTGACTAGATCCATTTGTGTAGCATATAAAAAAGGTTTGGTTATTCCAAGCATATAAAATACAGTACAAAATAATAAATATAGCATGAAACAATTCCATTTTTAATAGAAATGATTATGTTATTTTCAATTCCTTGCCGCAGATTCTTCTGTTAGCTATTTTTCTTCGTTCAATTTTCATTTATTAAATTCTTGCAAATTTATCGAAAATAATATGTTGACATTTATGTCTCATTCAGTGTATACATTGGATTCAGAAGATCCCAGCTATTTCGTTATTTGGGAATTTTTTGATTCTTCTGATCCTTAATATACAATTCATGACATATTATGGCAAGTAATTAAATTTGAGACTTTGTCACCGGTACACAGAATAAAAAAAATGATTGCGCTTACTGAAATTCCAATAAATTTGTTTTAGGTGCTTATTTTATTGCAAACATATTATATTAAACTCTCTAAGGTTCTTAGAGTAAACATATTTTTAAATCAAGCTAAAAATGAGCCTTTGACTTAGCTGTTAATCAGGAGGCAATTTATTCGCCATGCCCTTCAAATATAATACACAATTTATTTTGAATGCTAAGAGTGATTTTGATGATTAGAATTTTTTTAAATAGAAATTTAGAATATAAAGAAGAGTTTTTAAAATAAAATATTTACAATAGAATTTAGAATGTAAATTATTATTTTTTTTTTTGTATAGTTGATTGATTTTTGATTTTTTTGTATAGTTTTTCAGGTATTATATGTAAACTTCAAATGACAAAAACATTATTTTTTCTTTGAAATTTTGAAAATCGTGTATTGAAAGCTCCATAGTTTGTCGCCTTTTACAGGATCACACTTGGTTATTTTTATGAAAACTTCACTTTTCTCCTAATAATTAAGAATATATTTTAACTGAATAGCCTTAATGAGTGTAATTTCACACTGGCTTAAATTTTATTTACTGCATATATATGCAGTAATTAGCATTATAATTATCTGCCCAATGATCTAATATATTAACGAAGGAAATCGAGTGGGACACGATATGAAAGACACATTTAGTGAGTTTGTTAGGCCTGAATTTAGACAGGAACGTGTTGAAACATTAGAAAATTGATCATTAGAACGTTTAGTTAATAATCACATTAAAAATCATGATTATTAAATAAAATAATAATTATAATTAAAAAATTGAATAATTATAATTTAAACAAGATTTAAAGATTTTTTACATTTATATGAATGCCAGCTAAAGGTTACGGATTCCCTTTAAATAGTGATTTCAATTTCAAAAAATTCCGTCTCACATCAATGCGAGAAGTAAGGCTCTTATCAAAGAAGAAAAGTAAAAGTTTCATATTGATGACAGTGGTTTCATCATGTTGAAATCATAGATGACAGAAAGTTATATTAAATACTGATACCTTTTTGCCTATTTTCATGAAAATGAATAAGTTATTATTATAAGCATGATGGAAGCTATATTATGATTTGGAGGTTGTGTTGTCTACGAGAGGAAAGCTAGTCTGACAGAATGGAAATTAACAAATCGTATTTTTTTAATCTTAGCGAAATAATTTGTCACAATGCTAAGCAAGTTCAAATGGAAATTATTCATTTCTTTTTAATATTGAGGAAGATTTAAACTTTACGTACACAATTGTATTTCTTCATCATCGATGCAAGAATCCTATCATTGTGATTGACAGGATTTAATTCAGAATGATGCAAAAGACTTCTAAAATGGACTTGAATCTAGATTGTTTTTGACAAACGATAATTCTTAATAAATGGACATTAAAAAGTTTTCACTGATTCAGTAAAAGCAAAAATGCATCAATAATTCCATTTGCATACGAAAAGTTGTCACTCAGAATAACTTTCAAGCATAATGTATTTGCAGATAAACAAATAGTTTTCTATCTCTTTGAAATTCATATAGAAAATATTTTAGTTAATTATTTTTCGATTTTTTTTTGTTTTATTTACATATATACAATTATTGTTTTTTAATGTTTATGAAAAGATCCTAGCATTTATACCCATCCAAACCAGATATTTATTTTATTATTGTCGTTAATAAAAATAAAAATTTGATTGAAATATTTCAATCTATTGAAAACAATTATTTATGATATATCACACAATTTTATAACTGAAATTTATTTAACTTCCTTATAATAGTTTCAGACGATTTTTGTCAATGCAGAAATCGAAAGCATTTCATCGACTTTAAAACTTAAAAAAGATTCAATTTCTGGCCAGAAAATTCCACAAAGAATTGTTTTGTGAAATTTATGAAGTTTTTTTTTAAGCTAATTGAATTTCGAAATATCTTCAAATTTATTTATTAGGCGAAATTGTTAAAGAATTATCTAAAAGATGGCTGGAGGAAATATAACAAGAAGTTGCAATATATATTATTTTCATGCTATTAATAATAATTAAAATGTATGGAAAATAACACTTTAATCCTCATCTAAATAAAAGTTTGTTTTATGAAATGTTACATTACAGCAATTCTTTACATTATTTCGATATCTTAAACTGATTTATAAAAATTCTCAGTCATCTTTAAAAGATTATCTCTCATTACTATTATGTCAAATTTATTAATTTAATTCAAAACTCCTCACCTTAAATTATATCTAAAATTAATAATCAACAAATATGTTGCTCTTCCATTTCTAATAAAGTGATTTCATATTTTTTAAATTATAATTTCCGAAATACTTTGAAAATTTTAAAAATCTCAAAAAAATTACAGCTGTAAAGAGATTGTTATTTATATTATCCTGTATGTTTTAATATATTGACTGTCTTTTTACGGTTTTGACAATCATGAATTCTTGAAGAAATAAAATAATTTCTGAATGAAATCAACTTAATTTTAAGTACTAAAAACAGATTTACAACATGGGAAGCTGTATTTGAAGTTCCTTATTAAAAGTATAATAAATATATTTCCCCGGTACAAATACAGATACATTATTTAAGATTAAAAATTCTAAAATCTCACATCTACTTATTTGTTTCACACCAAACATCTCAGTTATATGCTTAATACAGAAATAAATTACACAAAACAGCATCATCAACTTTTTATTAGAGCTACAATACCTACATTTCCCCAGAATATACAGCAAAAATCAAATAAAACCCTTCAAAAATTGAAAAGTTCCATGTTTCATTTTTTTATCATATTCCATGCATTTAAACTATGCTTAACAAAAACACGGCACATTTTAGTGCAGCTGTTTATGAAAACCCCAAAATCCAAATTTTCGCGATGTGCGATACGAATATTTAACAAGACAAAAAAAAAAAAAAAAACATTCACTAAATAAAAGTTTCTTGTCTCATTTTTGCTTTATACCATGCAGCAAAGCCTTTCATCCCTGGCATTCATTCATAGCATCCAGTACCATCCCCTCTCCCGACACATAACCTTTCAAAATAACCGAAGCATAAAAACCCTTACCTGAGGAAAACAGATCTAGAATCTACCATGAAGTTCAGGGATTTGGTATCAATCAGGGGTTGTGTAGTGGCTCAATGGGCATGTCATGCATCGTTGTTTTGTGAATGGAAATGGATGCGCGTTCCACCCTCTTCCCTGTAAGCCTTGAATATGGCTCAGTCAGACGAAACCTCCCGCTCGTAGAGATCTGCCTTATCGATCGAGCAAGAATCCACACATGGCCTTGAATTAGGTTTGTGTCGTTCTCTCTTCATCTTGCGAGACATCATTAAGATGACGTCTTTAATTGCCTCACATTTAGAAATTCCAATAAAATGGAGCTTTGATGGATTTTGAGAAAGGGCATCTGAAGAATATCGTTTGGTCAGTCAAAATATTTAATTATTTCTTTGAGGGGGAGGGGGTCACAGAAGCAGCTACTGCTTTTGTCAGATTATTTAATACTATTAATTAATAATGATTTTAAGAAATAAAATATTCACTGAAAACATTTTATCAAAATTTCACTTATAGCCAAACATTACTAATTCTCTCTCTCTTTTCAACGATCTTTCTCGATCCCATATAGGGTCATGAACACGAATTTTTGGGGGATCACAGAGAGGGCTTTTGTCATTTTATTTAATATTATTAGAGAAAAATTTTTTTTAATAAAATCTTAATTTGAAACATTTTATAAAAATTCCGCAAACATTACTAATGCTTAAATTTGCCATTTTTATGCTTAAATTTGGTATTTTTATTTCTCGCGCATATTTGGTAGACAAAAAATTTTTCCAGATTGCGAATAATTTTTTTAACCAAAATGAAATTGTAATTCGAAAAAGCTTTTGGAAGCATAGTTCGATAAATAGTCGTGAAAGAGCAGTGATTTGTTCGAATATAGAGATTTTATGAATTTTTACACTACTTATCTATGATTTTATGTATTATTAAAAAATGTGAGTTAATTTTTTTCAAAAACTTTTCGATTTAAATTTTAAATCGCTTCAAATCTGTTTAAAATTGCAGAATAGTACTGTTCTATGTTTGAAAATACATTTGTTACATTAAGGTTATATTTACATTTAAATCGCTGCTTTAAATTTATTTCACACATGACCTTGAATTATGATTTTCTTTTGATCTTCAAACCTGGGATTCTGTATATTAAACTATGAAATTGCCTTTAATTGTTTCAGATTTAATTATTTTAATAATTCAATGCTCAGATCAACAGACGGACTTTAAGAAAAGCTGTCCGAAGAATATGATTTGGTAAACATTTAGATAAAAACAAAGACTTTTGATTTAGTTTTATAAAAATTAGTGCCGCTCTTTCGGAGTTTAGAAACATTTGGTTAACAGGCTGATAACGAATGCATTTATGCCATATTTATCAATTATATTCTTACAAGGGAAGGATACAGATAGGGAAATTCATTTTGGGATGAGATTTGGTAAAAGTCAAACTTCAGTATGCTCATTCACTAGGATATTAAAATGCAGTGGCCAATACATTCTGATACAATCAACTTCAAATTTTCAGCATTTCTTCTCTGAATATAAAAAAAAGCTGTGTGGCTATGTAGTAACCATGTATATGTATTCCATATCTCTTCCTAAAGGACAGGATTGACTTCAGTCAAAATTTGGACACTTATTCTTTAAGACAAGAGACAGAATATTGTCAACTCTTCAAAATTCAAAAGTAAATTAAATATTCAATTAATTAGAAATTAACTGAAATCTTTCTGTTTATCTGCAGTAACTTCGGATCAGAATATTACAATACCCTCTTAAAATTTTATCAATTTCATTAAAAAATATTTGTTTAAATTGCAATTCATTTTTTAAAAATTAAAAGCATTTAAATTAATGTTAACTTTGAACTATTCTCCCAAAAATTTTGTATTTCTGTTTTATTTTAATATATATCTTTTGCCACATTTTCATTCGCTTCAAAGTAGAGATCTAAATGCAGGCATAAATCAATCCCTGAAACAAAGGGGATATATATTAAAGATATATATTAAAAAATATTATAATTATGGAGCAAATGGAACAGCGGCCGTTTCAGGCTATGAGAAAACCGATTTTATCTTTTTTCTTCATTTCATTTAGGTAATTAGTTTTTTAGAATTATTTATTTAAAAAAACTCAGGCAAGATCTGGCACTAATCACCTGATGCCTGATTTTCCAAAGATTCGTCGAACATGGAATAGTCCTTAGTATACATTAAACCATAAGGAGCAAACGTATTCCCGCTGTTGTGGAAAGGGTCTCACCATTGTGCTGAATTGCAAATTCTCTGTCAAAATAATCAATGTGAAATTCTAAAGCAAAGCTTTAACTAAATCTAGTATATTTTAATAAAAATATACTTTTATGAGAGAACTGAAAAATCGAATGCTTTTAATTGTTTTCTACTTTTTAATCAATAATTTATTATCCATTATTATAAATATGAAGAAATTTTATAGTCAATTTTCTCTCAATATCTCCATCTGTGGTATGAAATCAATATTTAATTAAATTCATCTATTAAATGATAATTAATTTATCAAAATATCAAATTGAAAACATACAAGAAAAAACAGACATATAAATGAAAATTTCTATTACATCAAGAAGTTAGTGAAAAAACGATTGAAAATACGAACAAGGCAAGTAATAACATCATAAAATGAAATAGTGCATCAAAGGAAAAGTTCCTTTCGAATATGCTTGTGGCATTTCAGCGTACTTAATCGTCTGATGAAAAATTTTTAAAGAAAAATGACACAACAGACAAATTTTAGTGAACCAAAATCCTCATTTTAATTCAATTCAGATGGTCAATTTAGTGTAATTAATTTAAAAATCCTTTCAGAAATATATTCGTAAAAATATATTCATCTTATTAATATATTTATAATATAAATTAAAATTTTAAATGACATTAGAAATAAGATAATTAGTAATAATACAGATGAATGCTCACTTCCAAAATAAAAATTTTCATTCATTAATGTCATTAAGAAGAGTTTTTTTTTGTCTCTTTAATTTCATATTTTATCAGCCTTATATCAGAAGAATTTCAAGGTTACATTTAATAAAAAAAGGGAAATTATTGATAACAATGATAATAAATTGATTAATTGAAAAAAAATTATTTGCATGAATTTACTGAAAATATAGTAGAATACACTTCATTACTTAAATATTTCTTCTATACTTATTATCTTAAATTTTAAATTCTTCCTAGAAATGTTTTTGCATTTCAAAGAAAGCTCATTTAAAAACAGTGACTAATGAATGGGTCACTGCAGTTACAAAGTGATTTTAAGCTTTTCCAAAAATTTTGTTTTGAAAATTATTCAGCATTCTAGTGCAGAGCATGTGTTAATATTGAGAGTAGGAATAACATTCCAGAAAATAACTGCCATAAGTCAAAATTTAAATTTAACTGATACATTGATTCAGCAGAGTTCGAATTTTAAATATATGGGTGAAAGGTGAAAAAGAGAGAGAGAGAGAGAAAGCAGTAGGAGTGGTCTTCCCAAAATTTTCTCAAGTGTTTTCAAATAAATGTATTATCTTCTTCCTCCCGGATAAAAATAGAGACCTTGGGCAAGACTGCGAATGGCCCGAGTGCTCATATTTTTATTTTCAGTCCCACACATGAGAGATGTGTGCTTCGTATAATAAGGAAAATCGGTACTTGTGTATTAACTGCATAACACTGGCGAGAAATAGTCACGAAAATCGATCTTTAACTTGCATCTAGAGTACAATCCTTGGCGATTAATCGTTGACATACGGTTAATACACAAACCAAAATTTGGTGTAAAACTGCAATTGTAGTCTCAAGAATTCAAATCAAATTTCATTTATTTAAGTTATTGCGTTTGAATGCACGCCAAAATCAACCTCTTGACGGATTTGGTTCCAAACCTGAGCATCAAATTTCTAACTCTTTACTTTTTGTAGTTCATTTATACTGATAGATTTCCTCTAAATGAATTTTGTTCAAAATTTAATGGAAGTCTACAAATTTGGCTTCAAGACGATACACCAAATTTCAATTATTCTGCTGATATGAATTTTGGTATAACTTTTTCAGAATTATCGATTTCACAGACAGACATAATTCCTATTTTGTGTTTGTGTGTTATTTTTTTATTCAGGAACGTCTGAAATGAGGAGATTTGTCAAAATCTTTAGTTTGAATTTTTTGACAAATTCCACGATTTTATTTTTTCATATTTCATGTACGAGAAGGTAGGTAGGTATTTTGAGATTTAGTGGCGCAAGAGCCAAATATGGCTATACTGTGCCAAACAAATTGTAAAAATATGTCAAGTACAATTCAGTCATACAATTCAAAATTAAAAATTCTTATGATAATATGGAAGACAAATAATGAATAGTAGCAGTGTTCTTAAAAATGCAAATTACATCCCAGAAAGGAAATTTTTTCCAAAAATGTCAAAAGATTAAAATATCAATGAAATTTAAAAAGGTGAAAATGCAACTCTCATAATAAAAAACAAACAGGTACAATACATTACGAAAACAAGTGAAAAAATCATTGTAACCTTTTTATTCGATGTCTTTTCAAGTATTTCTTATGAATAGGTGTACTTGAAGGTTCACTATAAAATTTTTTTGGGTCAACCCATTGAACCATACATTTTTGGAGTCTAAAAACAGTTTTATCAACTGTAGTGGAATCGGTAGAATGTTCCGGAGCAGGTGGTGTTTCATCAACTGTTTAATGAGGATTATATTCTATTGCATTATCCGATTCTATTTCGTTATCAGTGTTTTGGTTGGGTTTATCTGTGGACATGGTTTCAAGCTTAGATATGGCTTCATCCATTTTATCAGATAATTTGGAATTAATGGTCGAAGAACTAAAATTAGCGACTGGCATAGATTGGGAGACTTGTCGAGGTGAAGTCTTCCAGAATTTAGAATTCGACGCATTTTCAGAATTTTGCTTATGGTCTTTTTTTTATATTTTTTCTTATACGTAACGGTTTTAAATTTATGAAGGTCCTGTGGCATTTCACTGGATGGGACACTAGAAGTTTCACGTTCATGACCAGTTGGCTGAGAAATAATTTTACTATTTAGAGCAACTGGCAATGACGTTACAATAGCGGATTCGGGAGTATTATCCGTAAGTATGTTGTTTCCTTTGTTTTGAGTCAGATCAGTTGCAGATGGTTTTTTGATCACAGAAAAGTAGCTAGTACCAGACACAGGAGTTTGAGATTTAACAATTTTACGAGCTTCAGAATAAGAAATTTGTTTTTTAAATTTTTATACTAATTATTTCTTTTTCTAGTAGCCATGCAGGACAATTCCGAGAAAAGGAACTATGTGCGCCTTTGCAATTAAAGTATTTTTCTCAGATGTGCATTCCGTACTATCGTGGCCTGCTTCCGCACAGCGGGGGCAAGTTAGAGTCCCGCGGCAAGAAGTTCTTGAATGTCCGAACCGTTGGCACTTATAACAACGAGGTGGGTTCGGAATATATGTTCGAACCAACAAGCGCATGTACCCTGCCTTAATGTACTCGGGTAATTTGGAAAAACTAAAAGTAAGAATCAGAGGCTTGGTATTTAGGAGCTGGCCATCCCTTCGTATAGAGATATGCCGTACATGGCTAACTCCTTGTCCTTGCAACTCTTTAGTTATTTCTTCTAAGGGTACATTGAACAGCTTCCCGCAAGAAATAACACCTTTGGAGGAGTTCAATGAAGAATGAGGAGTAACAACGACTGGTATATTTTCCAATGATTTTACAGATTGTACTTCTACCAGCAAATCGCCAGATCGAAGTTTTTTAGTACTTTTAACTTCACCAATATTGCCAGTTATACCTCTTTCAACAAGAAACGGAGAGACAGAATGAAATGTATCATTAGTAGCAGATGATCTTTTGATAATGAAAAAGGTAGGAAAATTAGGAACTGCTGGAAAGGTAGGAACATTTTGTTGCCCACTTAAGGGAGCAGGTTTGCGTTTGCCCATACGATACTGATGAAATTTCAAGCCAGACGGTACCTCCCACCACGGAGCCCAACAAGGGAAGGCAGCCACCGGCTCTGACCATTCCCAGCCTCGGCGCTTACCTTAGTGCTAGCTGGAACCTATACGCTGGGAGTTACCCCCGGGGACAGTGACTACCCTTAACGCCAAGCCCAAGGAGTAACAGCCACTAAGGTGACTATCTACCGGCCGATTGATGCACAGGGGACCACCATTACCCGTCTATGCAATGGGTCGCCACGCACGACCAACACGTGGGGTTATGGCTGTCCATGAGAAGCAAGAAGCAAACAGAGCGGCGACAGCTTCTCATGGAGAGCTCCCTCGCTTGCCGTCGAGTGATGGAATAGATACAGCAGAAAGCAGCAGGTTCAGGGGAGAATAAAAGTAAAGGGAGTATAGCTCCCCGAGTACCTCGGGCTTGGGATACCCGTACTCACCTAAAGAAGGTGAGCCCCTGAGGGATTTCATGTACGAGAAAGTAAAACGCTTTGAAATTTGACAGAAATTGAATTTCCAATTATTATTTTTTTCCTCTTTAATCGCTTTTCAAACTTTCTGATATCTTTCAAGTGAAACAAGGGATTTAATATATATTCTCTCACGGTCATTGAAAACACAAACACCACTTTCAGTTTCATATTTGTCTCTTAATTCTTTTTTTGATATTCATATCTTTTCTACTTATTTGGGCTAAAAAAATTTTTCATTACGAAATGAAATGCATTCCTGAAATTTAAATCTTTGTTATGATGTTTTCTCTCAAGTTGTAGAGGCTCGTTCTGGATTTCTTGAAATATAAATGGTTTCTTACTTGGAATCGTATAACGTAACTCATGTTCATTTAAGCGTCCTTCTGTTAATACTTGCACTTTTATGATTGCAAGACATTTTGAAACATTTTTACAATATTGCATCTGATTTTTTTTTTATCTCTTACCATATTTCAAATTTCGACGTCAATAAGTTGTCTACCTGTTCGATGAGAATTTTGTTTATCTATGCATTATCTATATTTGTCAACAATTTTCCTGGCCATATAATGAACCCTTTGGGAAAACGTATCGTATTTCACTTAATGGTTTTCTATTCCTTGTTCCCTTTGTTTCAAGAAATATCTGTTCCATGAGAACAAACTCCTTAATTTTCTACAGAAAATTCCAGAACAAAAGGGACATTTAGAATTCAACTTCTTTTAAGGTCCTGGGAAAAAAAAAAAAAAAAAAAAAAAAAAAAAAAAAACGTCACGATATCTGCAAAACTGAAGAAAAAATGAGATAGAAATCTGGCCAATGTTTACGTTTTTTGACGCTTAAAAAATGGATATATATTACTAAGAGAATAATTCCTTCGTCCTTAATATTTATAAATTTTTGTTAATGATTACTTAATCATGTAATGGTACTTTATATTACAGATCAATAATATATTTAAAATAAAATGTTTCATACATGAAAAATTAATGTGTTTTTTTGTGTGTGTGTGTGTTTTTTACTCTCACTGTAATTTTAATGGTTTCGAAAAAGAAGTAACTTTCTTAATGTAAATAATTTATTTCAGCTAAATAACAGTAAATATTTCACAAAAATTCCTACTTGGATCTTTTTTTTTTTAACAATCTTAACTATCCAAGTGTCGTTGACATGCAGAATAAATAAGTACTTTCGATTATCCCTCAAAATTTGCCAAGTATTGACTGGAAAAAATCTGGGATGAGAGTTACATTCCTCCCCTTCGCCACATCCCTGGATAGAAAATTTAATAAATATATAACAATAATGAAAAAAGTAAGCAAAAGTAAAAGGCTATGTTAGATTTTAAAAAATAAATTGGTGTAGCATATAGCCTTTGAAGAAAAATGGGATTATGTACGGTTAAGAATCTGGAGATTCAGTTTAAGTAATTAATCAGTGACGTTAACTTGAAATGCAGATTAATGCATTTTTATTTTTTCAAATATTTTTATTTTTCCTAGATAGCTATCTTCAGAATGGGATAAACATCCAAGACTGAAAATCTAGAATTAAGTTAGAACACAAACTAATCCGTCGCTTACTTTTCATAAGTATACATGACTATTAATTTGAAAATTTTACATGGCAATTAGTTGTATTTTTATCAGAAACCAATACAAACGATTTGCTATTCGATGCGGATATCTAAATTCTTGTCAACGAGTATGTTCTTACAAAATCATGCAAGATTTAAATATTCGGCATCCTTATTTTAAAGGAAAAATATTTTGCTTATTGTTTTTCTGTAACATACAATCCCAAAGAAGAAATAATATGGACAATTGTTGAACAAAAAAGAAAATTCGGTTTCAGTTCCGCAGTAGCGAAACTACTCTATTTGCTTCGTTTATGCAATTTAACCTATTCGAATCGGATTGCACACCGTGTATGCAAAGAATTTCCGAGTCAAAAAGACGGGTAGCACACCGTGTATACAATGGTATTGAATTACAGATTTCGGCTTCTCGGGACGGTTTCCAGAAGAAAAAAAAATTCCATCTTTAATGGGTAAAAGTACTTTAACTCGACATGAGAGATCCGAATTTCAATCTAATAAAGCCTGCAACCAACTTCTTTTTTTGTTAAAATTCACATATATTGCTTCACGTGGTTTCTCTTTATACATATGCATATAGCTATTAAAATCATGCTCTCTTTTAACAGCTGTTTTACAGCTTATATGCAAAGCATACAGATAATCGCAAATACTTTTGTATCAAAAGCGAATGATCATTTATATACAACGCTGTAATAGTAAAGTCCGCCTAATACATTCAATTCATAATCTCATGATAAATATGATGTGGCACGTTCCTTAGTAGGGATTTCTATATAGATAAACTAGAGAAAACATAACGCCATCCTGTGCCCATAACACTGAGTTATCTAACCAGTTGATGGTTGGTTGGTTGTTGTTGATTTCTGGCGCAAGGGCCATGCTTGGCCATGCTGCGCCAATCTAACCAGTTGATTAAGCACAAGATGGAAGGAAAAAAAAAAAAAAGAAAGAAACAACAAACCATCCAGGGATCTCCACAGAGAATCCCATCGGTATCAAATCCTGCATGGCTACATGTCTATATTTAATGTTTTGGCGAAACAATAATTAAATGAAGGGAACATGAACAAATAGTGACAATGGATTGAACTTACAAAGAAATGTTGATTTTTGCAGACGCAATCTCTTTACATTTTTGAGGCCGTTGGCAGTGGGTCTAGACAGCTGCTTGGGCACGCCAACAGACCGATTAAAAATAATGTTATTTGCCAAACAAATTTATGAAAAATACCAATTCTACAGATTATAAAGCATTAGAATAATATTAACACTGTCAAATATAAATGATCAAATCTTTATTTCATTAGATCCACTTACTTGTAACAGTAGTTATAGAAAACAAGTGTCTACGTAAGTATTATTGTGTACAAACTGGATGCAGCACATAAATAAATCAAAGTAAATTAATAATTAAATAAAATATATATAATTAGTAAAATAAAATATTAACCTAATATGAATCGTTAAAGTTAAAAATATGTTAAAATGCGAAACTAAATCGGCCATTTCATTAAAGAGTCATAATATGCATGGCCTACAATTGCCAAATGCCTACATCCACCATTCCAGGACATCACAGATCGTTATCTTCCACTGTATTGGATGTCCTGCAAAATGAGCAATAGATGAATCTGGTGCCGCGCATTTTATGTGAAACAGGTGAGCATAAGCCATTCCCATTCTAAGGATTATTGAAATGCAATTCCTATGTTGCCCAAAGTGAAAGGTTTAAAATCAATGCTAGTTTTTTTAGAAGTGCCTTCGGATCCTTGTAGAGGCTTTGATCGGGTTACTTTAGTTTGTGTTTACAAAAGTACTTCAACAACACTAATATCGAAACATTTTCATTCTTATTAAATGTAATAAAGCATTACCTTAATATATGCATCAACTAAATGGCTGAAATTTCTTTGAAATTTCTTTGAATCAGTGTCACAGTGGTTATTTTCTCAGATTATCATTGATGATTTAAGATCATCACTGGCAGTTAGAACGGCTAAGAATTTATTTTTCGGATATACTATAGTACAAGCATTTATGAATTTTAAGATTCAAAAATATCCATAGGTTTAATTGTTTGCGATCTATCCACTTTCTCACTTGGTGACTCAAATATTGATAAAATTGGAACAGGGCCTTATGTAAAAACAGGAAAACTGCGCGTATTCATATCTAAATTAAAAGAATTTGCCACGCATATGATTGGGTTCCTTGGCTAAAGGATCAATAGTCAATCTAGTTTTCTATAGTCCTGTTTGAAGTATTTAATCTGTGGACCAGTTTTAAAATGAAATATTTTGTTGCAATAATACTAACCCTTGGTACAACTGCCTTGGGTGCAACCGTCGGAGGTATGTCAGTTTTTTTTACCATGCATCGTTAATTTACTTAAAATTGTTTGAATATAGATATTTTATGGATAACTTAAAAATGAGATTTTCAAATTCGTAATGAAATATTACATTTTTATAGCCTTGACTATTTTTTGTGCAGCAGGCTTGGCAATCATAGGAGGTAGGTAGTTAATGAGTAAGGAAAAATTCTGAAGATTTTACCACATGATCTGTAGTTAAAATTCTGGATAAAAAAAACGTATGCAAGTGACTTTTAAGAATGCGAAAGATGTGTAATTAGGGCAAATATGGAAGTTTTAGTTATTCGCTCATAATCTTTAAACTACAGCCCAGTACATGGGGGGGGGGTCTGAATACAGCCCGAGTATTGTATATTTTGGTAGCTTTGCAATATTTTCAATGCACTTCCGAACGTATTTAGTTCATATCTTTCATTAAAATAAATATCAATACTAACCTAGTAACTTTGATCTGTTAGCTGATAAGCTGAATTTAGATTGATTTCCAATTTTCGTATGCGATCAGCTAAAGCCTTATCAATTAGAATGATTCCTTTCAGAAGTTATAACCTTGTATCAATTAAATGCTATAAGCTAACCTAATTAAATAAAAGTAAAATTAATTCTAGAAGGAGCACACAGGATTATTAATCAAATATATTTGTTAAAGATTCTGTTCGTTAACCGTCACAAGTAAAAGGTATGTGCTTTTCGTAAACAGATAATTAATTTATATAAAATAGAAATTTAGGAAAATCCTAATGGTCAAAGGACTTGCTCGATGATTATTTAATAAACCTCTTTTTTTTCCAAAAAGATTGTAGGAAAAGATGGGTATCGTGTTTACTGTCACACACGACTGGCGAATTAATATGCTCTTTAATTATGCCATCAGTTACTTTTGAATCAATTTTATTTTGCAACAAATGATTTTGTTTCTAGAGTTTCACTTAAATGCGACTGATGAAGCAGAAAACGTTACAGAAGCCTTCATTGTTGAGGAGGAAGAGTTTACCACAACAGAAGAAATTATAGACACAGCATCTGAAAGCCAAATTATTTTATTGCAAGAACCGGCTCCAATTTTTCAAGTTTTACGCAATTTCCTCTTCCAAGCTAGAGATGGTTTACTGGACCCATCATTAGTAGCCGAAGGATCCGAGCATGAAAAAACTGAGAAGCTTGTGAAACTGATTGAGCATAGCTTAGTCGAAGCCACTACGATTTTAGCAACTCACATGGCTAACTCTCCGGTTTCAACCACTCCTTCTGGAATAATAGATACTTTTTCAAATCGTCAAGGTGATATTCCCGTACAAATTAAACGAGAAAAGGAAAAGCCAAATGCTCTTTCTTCAAAGAATAAGCGCCAAACAGCTCATAACATGGTTGCAAATATGAGCACGTCTTGCAGCAATTGTTACAACAATCTACAGAAATGTGTTCAACAGTGTTTTGTTCAGCATAACTGCAATGATATTCAAAGAAATGGTAAGTCTAAACTAAATAGTTTCTTATTTTTATTTGGTCACTATAAGTCACTCGATGAATTAAAGTTAAATTTTATTAATATATTACCTTGTAAATCTTTAGTTTTTGATATGAAATTTATCTATCTTTTCTGGAAAATTCAAATGGTTCGCATTAAACCGATTTCAGCATTAAACGTATTTCCATAATGACGAGGTTTAGCTTCAAATCTTTAACCATCGTGTAGTTTCCCTGCAATATTTTGATGCAGTATAGAAACTTGGAGTGGCCATTCAATTCAAATTCAGGCATTTACTAAGAAACGACGAAGCAAGTCTTCAACAACTGTAGTATTTATCAGAATAATGTAACCAATAAATCAAGATTATTAAATTAAATGGCAGCCAATAGATTCTATTATATTTGCTAATCTATTTGTTACTGGGAGTGTTTGTGTAGGAATCTTCAATGTTTGAAAAGACTTCACAAATGGTCAACCTGAATTGGGTCAAACTCCGGATTCCACTAAATGCATCGGATGTGAAAGTTTAAATTTTCCCTTTAATCAGTATAGAAGCTTCATAATTTTGCCTTTTAGCAAATGAAAATTAAAGCGAATAATGACTTAGGCGATACCAAGAATTTTTCCAATAAAATTCAATAAAGAATATAAATACGAGACAACCAATGACATTAAATTACGCTATTAATTTAAGAATCTAAAAAACAATTTCTAAAATACGGTTTAAATGTTTTTTGCAATAATTCATTCTTAAATAAATGCATTATACGATATTGTACATGATCTGCTTTCGATTTTCTGCTTGTTGCAATTTTCGGGAAATGTTTGCTTCCGGTTTTTATTCTTGTAGATAAGTACTACCAAACGAATAGCTCAAGGTTGAATGATATCTCTTAAGATATATCAGATTTCCGCAAATACATCGGTTTTAGAGTTGCGTATGTTTTTACGCAAGATTTCGAACGAGGAAGAAATCTGCCTGGATATACTCAATTGGTAGCTCCTCGGTATGCTTCTTAAATTTTGCGTGCACTTTTAGTCGACTGTTCAGTAAAACAATGTGAATCACTTTAGTAATCGGTATCGAACGCGCGATGGCGGATTTAAGCAGGGCACATTATGATGTCCTTTTAATAAACTGGTCAATTTAGTTCCACATTTTAATGCATTTTTAACATGCTAATATCTTATTTTAAATTAATTTTAATCCAATAACTTTATGAAAATGTATTTGTTTTTACTTATCCAATTGTTATCCGGCATCCACGTTCGTGCGCAATATTATTGAATTTTCGCTGTTTATGAATAATTAATAAAGTGAATGTAATGAAACCTACGAGAACCTGATTAATTTTACTTCACAAAATATTAATATTCTATAATCTGTATTGTTTGCACATTTGGCAACTAAGAAAGTTATTTAATGGACCTTGAGTTAGTCTAGTGGTCTTGGGTAGTCGAAATATGCCATAGCATTTGAAAGAAATAATCCGATAATGTTACTTATTGATAAAAATGAACGTAATTTCGAATCACCTGAATGCATTGTTTCGTCAGCTGAAAATTTTAATATCAAATTGTATTCATAACCTATAATGTATAGTATAGCTTTTCTAGCTGAAATAGCTTTCGGTATAATATATAGCAAGATATACATTCCCAATGAAACAGTTTTGAACTACAATAAACTTTGGATCGAAAGTTTTTCCACAAATGATAAATATTATCAAAATGTAAATTTTACTGAAATTATTTTAAGGGGACGATTTGCAAAATTATTTGGAAATATGCTAACGAATTTCATATAAATGCATCTTAATAGAAAATCGTGTTGCATGGAGCAGCAGACTACCTTTCTAACAAAAGCGCGATTTAGTAATTTTTTTTAAAAATTATTATAACAAAATTGGAGATTTATACAACAAACTTGAAGGAATATTAATATCGCCTACACTTTTCCCAGAGAAACGTGTTGATTTGAAATGCAAAATAAATAGCTGTAGTACAGCTGGAAAAATCTACGAACTGGTCGAGGGAATATCGGAATCGCATATTCGAATTGTTAAAATGGAGTGTATCTTTTTGGATCTAGAACGAGTCTGTTTAGTTGAATTCCGAAACGAATGAATTTTTCGGAGTTTAAAACTTCACACGCAAATTCTTATTACAATAATTCAATTTCAGCACGTTCTTGTCCACCTCCTCCAAGTCGACTCTGTAATCCGTTTACTCCATGGAATCCTGTGGATGAATGCAAAACCAACAACGATTGCAAAAGTCCACTAATTTGTTGCAATGATGGATGTATCAACAAATGTATTACTGGTGTCTGGCGTTCTTAATTTATACACAGCCTTTTAATTTGTGTGAATTTTTATCGAATAAAATTTCTTGTCTTAAAACTTTTGAATTGCAATTAAAATCAAAATCTATGTATTTGATCTCAGTTAACATGTTCGCGTGATTAGCCTGTAGGTTACACTTAACTGTACTGAACTACCTCTTTAATTAGATGGTCTGAATCTCAGGCGAAAATTGTTCGAATTTATCGCATTCACTGCTACATCTAAACGGTTTCGCTTCATTAGAGAATATTCATTGTTTTAACTTGATGAATTACTCCGCAACTGATCTTGAGAAGATAATGTTCAATGAATATCTTGCATTTTATAATTGAATAAGAGTAACTTATAAAGAATTTGGTAATGTAGGAATGTGTGGATTGGAGCAAGAAATTTCTCAATAGTTGCAAATAAAAATAAGCTAAAAATAACCCTCTAATCAAAACATCACGTGAACATGTATTTCAGCTGTCTTATTGACCGATATTCAAGTCGGATCCAACCAGGAAAAGGGAATTTTTCTCCAGTACCCTTGGTAAATTCCCTTTCCTATTAAAACCTTCTTAATCGCTATTGATGTGCAAAGCTTGAGAATAACTCCAAATATTTCTAAATAAAGCGTACTGCTGTTTATCTGCAAAGCTTAATTAGCCTTTCCTAGATAATAACTAACTAGATGCTACACCAAGGCAAGAGTTAAGAGCTCGCCTCTGTCGGCATTGGGTGCTACTAGTTCATTGAGTTCAGTCAAGATCTTTCAATTTTCAGTCTGCTGTTCTCAAAGGATCAATATTTCCTTAATTATTGATATTTAACACTAGAACTAAAGGACCAGTCAAAATGATTGGTCGATCTTTAGTAGTTCTAATGTTAAATACCATTTACTATAGTGTTTATAATCTTGTTTAATTTGTCTATTAAGATATACAGTAAGAGAAGAGTTACAGAAATTGAAACATTTTTTTATATTTCTGATGAAGTAATTTTCAGACATTATCTGTAACTCATAAGAAAACTTTGAAGTTATCGAAATTTCACCACTCGTATCCGATAAAAATATAACGGATAATATGCTTTTAAATTGCGCCTTGAGCAAACGCAATCAATGGTTTAGAAAATAATCCAGCTAAATAACATACTAAAGGCTATTTAGGATTTCAATTTCAGTTCACTTGTCATTTTTAGGAAGTTTAAATAATTTTCTTTAAATTGCACATTATTACATTAATAAGTGTACATAAATTGACAAAATAAGATTTGTAAGAAATATTGGATAGAAATTTGAGAATCTTATAGAAAAGCACCGCCTGTTAAGTTTCGTCTCCGACGAAATTGTATGAAAGTCAATTTTCTCTACATAGATTCTACCAAATAGACGCACTTGCGCAATCCGGGCGTACCATTTTCTAGACTTTAATTTCTTAAAAGCTACATAAATATGCGTCGTTTTCGGTGCTAAAACTAAGACAACAGAAACCCGATGGATTCTGAATTATGAGCAATATATTATAAATTTTCTGCAAGGTTTTAGAACATCGATTTCGAAACTTGCAAGCATTTTCTTTCTTAATGTATAATCCAATTGAAAGTGTCATGTTAATTCGCGATTCGGAAGATATTAGAATTATGATGCAATTCCTAATTCCTTGTGAAGATGGGGATAATTGCACAAATGTAATCTTTACATTTTATAAATTATTTCTAGTGGCGTGCACAGAAAAACGAAAAATAGCATTAATATAGAGGAAAAAAAAAAAAAACTGAAGAAAATTGGTTTCGGATAGGTATATATTTTATGCCGATTCCTCTTTCATACAAATGTTCGCCAAACTAATCTTAATTTAGTTTGCATATTATGAGAAAAAGGTCATGAAGTTACAGGACAAGAAAACGTGCAGATAAAAAAAAAAAAAATCATGCCATCGTCTGCCGTACAAAGTACTCCATTTTTCAAAGAATCTACATGAATTAAACAAAATCAGCGGACTACCCACTTTCAACCTTTCTGTTTTTGAAAATCGCAAGTTTTTTAGATGCATTTATAGCGTTGCATATAAATATTTCTCCTTACTTCAAATAGATTAGGAACTATGCCCAACTGAATAAAAATAGCATTTACTAATACCTCAAGATTCAACAAAAATTTAAAAAAACACACCCATATTTGGAAGATTAAAATGAAAAAGTACTTAAATCTTTTTAAGAAAAGTAAATATTGCTGTTGATTTTGTCGACATAGCGGCTTAAATAATTTTAATTGTTATTTAATTTTTGAAGTTCGCTGCAAGATTAGAAATAATTTTAGAAACGTTCAGTTTGCAATACATTCTATAACATGTAATTGAAGTACATCGTTTCGCAAGCGAATTCAAAATTTCTGTGGATTTTATAAATGCACAAAAGAAATGAATAAACATGTCAACACAAAATGAATCTTAGTATATTAAACTAATTTTTCTAAAAGAATGTTTTAGTTTGGTTTAAAATGATCCTGCTAAAATTAAAACCTGTACCCTCACGTTAATTTTTAACTTTAGTGGTAAAACAAAAGTTCTTGTATTTCGCCTCAATAACTGCATCTAAGAGCACATAACTAAAGTTAAAAAAAAACAAACTATATACTTTTTAATTTTTTAATTTTAATAGATTAAAAAACTTTAATATACTGTGCCAGTTAGCCAACTTACATAAAAAAAAAATCGAAACAAATAGTCTGACGTAAAAAAACGAACTCTTTATTCATGGAAATAGTGACTGGTTTCAATATTTAAATTAAACATAATTAAAAATTATTTTCAAAGACAAATTAATATTGCTTGTAAAGTAAGTTTACAAGAAACAATGTTTCTAAAAGCTCAATGTAACATACTAATTAACTATAATGATTACAAATCTCTCCATTACATAGCGTAAGAAATTACAAAGCAGGGGCAGGTTATCAACTCAAAATCCAAGATTGCCGCATCCTTTCTATTTAGATTTTTCATCCATTGAAAAAATTACTGGAAGTAAATACGACTCTGATAAATTTTTTAAAAATATGTATATGTCGCTGGAATATGGCTTAGATTTCATTGAATCTCGGGAAACTAGTATCTGGAAAATTTGACATCTTTAAAATGTGTAACATTCATATATATATATATATACATGCATGCATGCATGCCTCATAATCTCAAGCTATATGTACAAAAAAAGTTCATTTTGCGGGAGTTTCATTTCCATTCATTGAAGGAAAATAACCGTCAGTCATCTTTATTGAATACGATTTGCAGAAAATGGTTTGTTAAATTAAAAATGGTTTAGATTCATTTAACAAAAAGCATAGAAAGGCACTAAACTTTGCTGTTAAGAACAGCAAACATTACTAGATATAGATCTCTGCCAAGCAAAATCGGAATTGGTTAAACGTTACCCAACCACACTAATCAAACAGAATGGAAAGATCCAAATAAAAATCAGGCCCCCATAAGAAATGAAAGAAAGTAATACAAAATATTGAAAATCTGTATGTGAATTGATACTTCAAATACAAGTTTTTTCAATAAGGAAGATGGAAAATCAAATTTTCATTTCGCTATAACTTCCTTAATATGGAAAAACAGAAAAATAAATCAAGTTAACACCTCGTTAAGAATCATTTTTGTATTCAAAGTTTTTCTTGGAAGTTAAGGGCTAAAAAATTGAATTTCAAGCCTTAATTTTGATTGTTTCTAACGTCAAAAATTTATGCTGCCAGTTCTGAAAGAAAAATTAAACTTTTTTCATTTCCATAGTTTGAAATTGTTTAAGCGCAAATGGAGTAAAGATTAAAAGTTTCAATAAAACTAATTAAATAAAAATAAAGATTTAATGGCTAGGCAACTTTAGGTAAAAATGATCAATTTACAAATTTCCAGAAACTACGCGTTTCTTAGTTCTTTATACTATATTTTTTTAAAAAAAATGAAACGTATTCCGGAGATTTTGTTAGTTTGATGGTCCTTTAATTTGATGTCGCATTACTGAGAGTATACTGTATTAAAAAAAAAATTTCTAACAATTAAAGATAATCGTTATGGCTTTAATTTAAAAACGGGCCCTTTTATTAACCGATTAATAACAACCACTAAAAAGCGATAATCTATAGACAAACATGATATTTTTGCCGATGTTCGGCAATGACATGCGTTTTTTCCTAAAGTTTGCCAATGGCATGCAGTTAGTAATAAATATAATACCGAAGAAAATTTTCTTATACTTAAATTACTAGTTATACTTTATTGAGTTATAACTGAAATGCATAAAAGATCTTAGTTTTAATATTAAGAAAAGCGGATGGTTTTTCCCCCCTCTAATGCAAAAGAAAAATTAAACGATTAATTTGTACTTTCTACCATAAAACGTTATTATTTGCATTTAAATAAAAAAAATATTTGAAAACGATAGTTAATTTCTTCAAACATATTTAAAATGCAGAGATAAACTTTTATTTCTTGCCGATTAATATGATACAAACTTTTCACAATTGCTAAAAACTTTGAAGTTTTTCAATAATATAAACTTTGGCAAAGTACGAATCTGGTCTTGTTACAAAGATCTGTATTTTGTAACTATCATGAGATTTGCAATTTTGCAAATGCTTTGCATGGTGTTAGTGAACGCTATTCAAAGCATTCGTGGTCTTATCCAAGATCCAAAATTTTTTGCGGGGAGAGGAGGGAATTAATTGAGAGTGTACGACAATGTTTTGGGAAGACTGTTTCCGTTGGGTTTTGTCTAAGAATTGAAAATAGTAAATTCGATTAAATGGAATCTACCTTTAGTTTCCAGCATGCCGAAAGGATTTTTACTTAACTTGTAGAGGGGGCTGTTCATCTTTTGCTCCATTTTGAAGGGGGAAAAAAATAGTAAATGTGCATTAGATTGCTATGCTGTTTTTGAGTACATGTAAGTTTTATTCCCCACAATTTCTTCCATATACAGCGGCGACCAACCTACTAAACTGGTCAGTGAGAGAAGTGACTGCTATTTAGGGGTGGCAACTTAGAAATATTTTACTATATAACAAAATATGACAAAAACGAATTTGCTTTATTTAAATTAGTAAACATTTGATGTAACAACAGAGCACAAATAAATCGAGTATCATTTATTTAGCTGCAGCAAAAATGTATAAATTCTTTTAAATAATTTTTTTCTAAAATGTCACTAGACAAAATACAAAGGTTGGATAAACAGTAATATCAACACCATAAAGTCATACGTGAGATGGCTCTAACGACTTCGAGATAATACAACTAATCAATCAAGTTGCATACTAATAGGGTGTGATTGCCTTACATTCAGTTACAAATAAAATACCTAGTTGGATAAAAAGTAGCAATATCATGTCATCATAGATAGATAGATATTAGATGATAATAAACAATAAAATCAGTAGCAGCTGTATTTCGTTCAGTTATTCCGCGAGAATAAGCATTTTAGGAATGTGTTTACAAAATAGGATCAATAATTTCGGCTATAAATTTAAGTTACACTAAACTTTAAAAAAAATAATAATTATTGGTTGCACAAAACTATAAACAAGATATGTGGAAAGTAGAGTTGTGCTGATTTTCGATATCAAATTTTGAAAACAAAACCGATTTATCAGTTACATACCCATGAATACTAGTTCATGATGAATCGTGATGCAATAAACCGACACTCACACTTTTCGTTTCCGGAGATTAAATTATGTTTATTTGGAACTTTTATCAACAATGCATTTGTTTGAATCCCACCTAATGAGAAAAAAAGACAAAATTTGATGAACATTTAAAGGTTTGTTTTTGTTGCCTTCATTGTTTTTCACCTTTGCACACAAATTCTGTTAATATTTCTATAAATATTGTCATATTTTATTATACAATAATATTTGCCGCAGACATATAATTTTGGAATAAAGTTTTCTGCTCTCAAAATGGAAAACATTATATATAACGAATATTTGGCATATAGACTACACACAAGATGCGCCCACGGAATTTCGAAAAAAAAAAATAGTATCAAAATGTCCACCAGTGGGCGCCTTTTCCGGAAAAACATTAAATTTAACACAATAAAAGGCCAAAACGGAATACAGAAACAATATTAACAATCCAGAAGAAGAATTATGAGTAATAAAATGTAAAACTGGGTAAAGCTGTCAATTCTAGGAAAAAAAAATGTCGAGATCTGTATGTTTCAGAAGATGAAGCTTTATGTAAAACAGGTTAGGATAAGAAACACTTGCAGTTGTTGTCATGTTTTATGTCGATGTTTCCGGTTGTAATGATGACGGTATCTTGTTGTGACATTGAATGACTTAAAGAACTCCATAACGCTTTTTCATATGCGAAGCATCACAACTGATCAGTTATGATATGCTGTTGAACAATCTGTCTACCGACTTGAAATTTCGCAGGTGAATGAGGGTGGTCACTTGGAGCATCTTTCCCTACATCATCTTGGACATAATTAACAACTGCTACTCTTGTAAATTTCGTCCTAATCTGTTCTTGTTTCTGCAAACTGAACTCTTTTTCTCAAACAGCATACTGTTATTTACCCCTTACCTTTACTTAATATGGTTCTATGTCAAGGTGATCAGAAACTAGCCAATAAATTTTAGTATTATTTCTGTATTCCATTTTGGTCGTTTATTGTTATTAAAATTAACGTTTTTCCGTAAAAGACGTCCTCTGGTGGACATTTTGGTATTTTTTTTTTCCGTAAGCGCATCCATGTATAGTCTATATACCAAATTTCGCTCTAATCCAGGATTTTCTAACCCGTTTGTGTTGTATGATGCTGTTTATAAGGGAAGTTTAATTATAACCACCCTGTGTGTGTGTATATATATAATACACACACACACACACAATTCAAGAAATTTTTTCAAGATTTAATCATTTTAAACATCCGAAATAATGATAAAGTTGCTTTGTATTAATTTTATATATCTTTATGAATTAAGTTTAAAAATCATACAAATAACTGAACTTTAAATCTGTTACGCACCAGATGCTACGAATTATTTATTTAAAAACACTCATAGCATGTAACCAATTAAGCAATTACAACATTAAAATATTAATTATTATTTCATTAAAAATACATTAATTTAAAGTTGAAATTAAAAAAAAAACATGCTTAACGAATTATTCGACCGTTGCCATCATTTTCAAAGCATTTTTTGTTTAATTCTTTCTATTCGAGTTTTACTATGCGTAAATTTCGTGGTGCATTTCAAAAACTTACTTACATATATATATTGTAAAGAAAAACTATATTTGTTTATAAAAAAAAATTCGATTTAAATGGAAGTCCTTTTTTTTCCCCCTGAAAATATTTATTCTAAAGATTTTGCAAAAACTCCAAAAAATCTTATTCCATTATAATAATTTTTATTAAGGTTTTTAGTATGGAAATTAGCATTTTTTTTTTTATCTTTGTAATGTTGCTCAAGTCAGCAAAGTAGGCCCAGCCCCAATATATAATTATTCTTTTTAAATATTCTTAAAATTAAAATGTAACTTTTTTTTAGAAGGAATGCAAATATTATGTCTCACTGTTAAGATAATACATTATTAAAAACTAAAAATATACGGGATTTGGAGAGTGCTTGCTCTTTGGGGGGGACTTAACATTGTTCATAACTTTCAAATTCTGTGTTTAAGATGTAAACAAATAGAAAAACAGCATAATAACAGCTTTCGATAATAAATTATCATGACGATTGAGAATTAGTCCTGGCAATATTTTACAATTGCATTTCAAAGCATCGTTTAGTATATAAGAGGAAAGTATGCTGGCTTTTTTTTTTCCTTTTTTTAAATTTGTATGTATTTTCAAAATGCTTTCTAAAAATGTATACTTTTTCGAGCTTTATATCTTTATAAAATGCTCTTTTCCAATTTAATAACATATTTTTTCTTAAATTATTTTATTTTGTAATTACGATAAACATTATTTTTAATACATAAAGGTTGAATACTTCAATTTGTTTCAGTTTATATGGCTGGAATACATGTTGCACTTTCTTCAAATTTACACACAGTTTAAAAATTTCTTTTCTTTCCCTTTTTTTATTTGTGAGCTTTATTATTTTTTTTCAATTATAAAGTATATGAATTGCTTTAAAAAACTATCCATTTAATTGACTTAAGAAATATTTTGTGGACATTTTTTTTTTAAGATAGATAATTTTAGTGGTAATTTTTCAACTTATAACTATGTTTCATATAACCCCTTTTCATTTAATTCCTTCCTTTTAATTTTGGGTTTTCGGTCTAATTGTAGAATGTGCTACGTAAGGGAGAGGATAATATAAAGAAAATGTGTTTGCACTGTTAAAATAAAAGCGATTGCATAACTCACATGCTATCACTACCTTTTATCCAATCCTTGCAACATATGCATAATCAACAAGATTAATTTTTGAGTAAAATGGCATGATTATCATACAATAAAATGATTATATTTTCTTCTAAATTAATTATTTAAAAAATGAAATGCAATGGAGTATTTAAAATTCAATGCAGATTTATAAAATATTCAGTGTATTTCAAACATGAGGTATTCAAAAATCACAACTTTGCTTACAATACACAGACAAAAGAATTGAATGACTTATTGAATTCTTTTCATAAGACTTCAGAAAATGCAAGTTTGATTTCAGGAAGGTATAAATCCATTAGAGAAAAACACGAATAACTTGATTCATTTTAATTATGACTTTTAGAATATCACAAGATCGAAATGAGTAAAACTTGTATCGATTAGATAAAAACATCATTAACAATTCATTTGGTCAAATAAAGCCTACTTCTGAAGATATCAAGTCCTACAGAGCTTTTTATTTACAATATTTTGTAATATATACAGTAAAATGTCTAAGATAAGTCTCACCAATTTGCACATAAGTATAAACAAACTTATTTAAGTTTCATGAACTCAAACTTTCAAATCATTTACACAATTTTACATAGTTCCAATCACACATGAAAGAAATCAAAACAGCTTATCACTACCTTAATTTAACTGTACACATGTATTATAGTTTCAATAACATACAGAGTCAAGATTGATAAGGGACCGAATTTTTTTTCTACATCATTCCGATACAAATACCATCATTTCAATGACTTGTTTACAAGATAAACCCATTGACTTTCTTTCAATGTATCATAATATCAGGGCTAAATCTGTTCGTACAAAAATATTTCTGCCAAATTACCATCTATAACAATTGGCATTTACAGAATTTACACCCATAATAAAAAAAATTATATATAACTACTTAATAGCTCTATAGTGAAGAACTAAGTCATTTGAACTTTTCCATATGAAATGTCTTACAGTTCTTAAATCCATATTTGGATCCAAAACCTGTAGAAAAAAATATCAGTTAGTACATGATTTTAAAAGTACAGAATCAGATTTTTAATAGGATAGATTTAATCTCAATATAATGACAGATCGCATATATATGAACAAATTTGCCAATAAATAGAAATAAAAAAAGAAAAGTGTAATGTACAATATTTGTTCAAACTAATATTATAAATTAATGATTCTTGACAATACATTTTTAAAGCTAATCTCTTACAAGCAAAAAAATTTCATTGTTTACATGATCAAATTTATACAAGCTTCATTTAATTAGTAATTCAGAATATAAATAAATATTCCATTTATATTTATTTTATTTCTTACATTATTCGGCACCAATGACAAACTAAGAGAAAGCATTTTACCCAATTTAATATAATACACGCCAAACATCACTCGGTGAATTTTATACAAATCAATAGGCTTTTACAAGTTTAGTTTTATTCTAAGTTTGATTCAGCTTGGAATGAAACCAATTCCAATAAAAAGAAAAAGCTATCACAATACTTGGCACTATAGAGTTTAGTGGAATATAATTATTAGTTTGTAAAGACTTTAAATAAAACCATAAAACTTAACTAAAACCATATTTTCTATATGCAGAATGAAATGAAAGCTTACAACTTAATTTCCCCCTGCTTATAGAAAATTTCAGCACATTTAAATAACATCTGAAGTAAGATTGATAAGCATCATAACATGAATCCCGCAGTATTGCTATTATTATCAATATAAAAAGAGCCTCAAGATTGTGTAAATAAAATATGTGATCGGCTAAAACTCAAGGATAAATATTCCCATATCAAAAGAACTGGCAGTTTGTTACCAAGTCCCCATATTCATAACCAAGTACAAATCCAAACGCTGGAGAGAATTAACACATTTCTATACAACCTGCTGGCCAGGACACAGTTTTTTGGTTTTTTATTCTCAAACAAGAGGTCTACCCATATGTTAAAAGAATATACTCTCATGGTGAATGCCATGAAATCTATAATTGAAATGCTGCTACAGAATAGTAAAGAACCTCATTTCCAATGAATTGTTATAACCCTTAAAAAATTCAGTACAATAGGAGGATTAAAAACACAATATTTATTCGACGTTATGTAACTAGGAGGCTCATTCCCCTGCTTGCAAACACTCACTAAGCCCCAGAGGATTGCAGAGCGATCCTCTCAAATTTGCTACGCAAACACTACTAGCTTCGCACGTTACAAAGAAGACGCTCCATCCAAACACAGTTATTGTAAAATACAGTTGAGGTTGAGCTTCACTCATTTGTTTATAATACCTTAATTCAAATTAGAATTGAATAAATAGTTTGTCCATGAGAAAGATCTCTTTCTTGATTTCTGTAAACATTTAGAAGACGAATGAAACTAACAAAGAAAATTACAAACGTGCAAAAAGAGTTTTAAGATTAAAGATAACGCTAAAAATTATTTAGATTTAACAATAAAAAACATGTTCTGTGGCATCTCACAATAATTATAAAAAACCTAATTTCGCGAATTAATAAAAATCCTAAATTGATTTCCTATTGATGCCTTCACCTTCTTCAATACATAATAAATTTTGAAGGCCTTGAAAAGGCCTGTATTTGGTAAATGAAACTATTATGAAGGCAAATTCAATGAGCAAATGAAATTATCCAAGAAAATTTCTGCAGTGTAAGAAAAAGGTGTACAGCTAGTTTCCAGGCTAAAGTTGTGCTTTAAGTTATTTAAATAATCAATACAGTGATATTTCTTAGAATTCTGTACAACAACTGAAAGATATTTAAAAAATTACATTAATAAAATTAAATACAGTCATATCAAAATATAAACTACATACTAATCTATCTCATAAAGGTTATATGAATATTCAAAGAACTTCTCTGTGAATACAGCTGCATATTTCTTTGATCAAATAAACTACTGTAACATTTCAAATGATTTGGTCTAAGTCAAATCATCATTAGTCGGACATGTGCAAAAACAGGCTTGTTTAACCCTAAACACACTTTATCAAAAAGTTGGTCTTGAAATTTATTTATGGTCATTGAAGTAACGTTTCGAAACAGGTTTACTATTCCTTGTAGAGTAGCCTACGGGGAACAGTTTACTTTTAAAACTTAAAAGATATATTATTGTCTCATGGAATGAGTGGTATTCTAGAAATATGGATGTTTTATTTGAATATGACTTTCATTTTTGTCTCAATAACGCCTAATATTGGCTTCACTGGAACCGAATATATAAAGCTGACCACGACCAACATCTGGTTTGGTTTTGCTATATAAAGGTGAAACTTGGCGGTATATTTAATCATATATTATGAAGCAATGTCCAATTCCTCTTGCAATATTTGTTTCTGCTCCCATAGATGCGAAGGCTAATGCAGCATTATATTCGTGAATATGCACCCGGTAATTACAGGATATAGGTGAATTGGTGCATAATAGCTGTCATCATTTTAGGACAGTTCGATAATGTCGGCGAACGCACTTTATCGTCATGACAGAATTTTGTATATTGAATGGAAGTATTCATTCCATTTTTCCAAAAATAAGGTTCACAAAATTCACAAATTGCTGTCACTGTTTCAATAAAGCTCTCTTCAACATCAACGCTCTGACTATCCACACATATATTGACACATGTTATGTTGAAACAGTTTACTAATTCTTTCTGAATATCTCAAAACTTTCTTCGATTGATTCACTTGCTTATTGAATTTGTCTTCTTTCACTGTTTTGATAATATTTTACAGCACAACTGATATTTTTTGATTAAGTTGTTGCTTCTTACGGCACTTGCCATGGAGAAGCCCGCTGTTAGAATACAGCTAAGTCTGACGGGGAGCGCCTCTTGTTTCTATAGTAGCGCCATCTAGGGCTAAGAGAACGACTTTAGCTACACACACGTCACAACACTTTTTACGGGGCGGACTTCATCACGCATTTCATTCACTCAACCACAGATCGTAATTTAGACCTGAATCAGAAAACGGTCACCCCTGATCCAGTACCCCCAGTGGTATTACCCTCGACATGGAGGACTTTGTGACCACGACAGATTTAACGCGAGTCAGCCACCAAGCACGCGGAGAATCTTCGGCCGGCGGTTCGAACTCGCAACCTAAGGGACGCGAATCCGACGCTCTACCAACCAGGCTATCCCGGCCTTTTTGTTTAAGTAATAAAGGTAAACAATCGGAACAACGCTACATCGAAATATAAATAATAGTAGCAAAATACAAATTCATGGACACCTTTAGAAACTGAAATTCATTCAAATGATCAAAAAGATTTCCAGATCAAATGAAAAACGAAAAGATCTATACAAAAATAGATAAACTGAACTATTCAGAATTCATTTACATTTTTCTAATTATTACTTGCATTTTGATAGGAAAAAATAATGCCAGTATTGCTAAATCTTTGGTACAAAATATTTTAGTTTGTGTGTGTGCGTGCGTGCGTACACGCTCGCGCTAGGTATAAAGGTACTTGACAAATTGAACAGATCCACTCAGTAGGCTTCGCATTGTGTATGCGTGCGTGTATTTTACAATTAGTAAATATACCTTACTATTAGTAAATATACCTTAGCCTTTAATATACTTTTTAAATTTTTTGTACTTACAATTAATGTTTAACTTTACAAATAAGCAATGATGAAAAAAAATCAATTACATCGATTTTAAAACAGTTATTTTTTAATACAATGTATAAAAATGTCAATGTGTATTGTAATGACTATGTATTAATGTATAATGTTAATGTATGAACTGCATGCATAAAAATAATACATTTTTATCACTTGAAAATTGCTTTCTTATCGTAGAGCTCAGTATTTCTTACTGTATCAGAGAAATTTTTTTCAATATTCCGCAGTATAGGTGATATGGCAGAACACTAGGGACACACACTGAATAATGAATGGAAACGTGTAAGGCTTTTTAAATAGTATGTGTTACATATCAATCAAATTTTTAGTTACACCTTCAAGAGTATTTTCGAGTAACTACTTATATTATTTAACTGAAAATGTTAGCAGCCATTAATATCAGCGAAACAACTGGCAGATAAAAGTATCTAGTAATTAAAATAAAGCTTTAAATATTTACTTGATCTTGGCACAGAAGCTCCACTTTTTCTTCTGCAATCGAAGTCCTCTCTTCATCTTTCTCTGATTCACCTTTTTCTTGGCCTCCAGACCCACCAGACTGACTAGCTGTTTGAGAACCTGCATCTGAACCAGCACCCATGATCTTTTCATAAACATGCTCAATAACTTTTCGCACTTGAAGCATATCACTGGCTGATAAACGCTCTCTACATTATAAGATCAAATATTTGTATTCGAGAATATCCGATTAAAAAATAACAAATCATTTATCATTTAAACTTAATGTGTTTATCAGTTTTCAAACTGATTATCTAAATACTTTTAGTTATTATTATCCAATTATTTTAAATAGAAAGATGACAGCAAGAAAAGGATGGTAAAATGATTTATATATAAAATTATGTATGTCACAATAAAAAAGAGAATATTAAATTTTGTACCTATTAAGCCATTTTGGAAAAATCTATAAAAATTTATATTATCTAAATTAAGTTCAATACATTAAAAGTATACCCACTTTGAATATATTATTAAAATGAGTTAACATAACATATTCTTCTCATAATATATAAAATGTCAAATTTTAAAATGTCTCAAGCATACTTACTTCCTAAGTGGTTTTGCACCAGATGATTGCACAGGAAGAAGGCAAAATGGGATCTTATTGAATCGTGGCATATTTTTCTAGGGGGTGTAAAAAAAAGAGAAGGAACGTATTTGAAAAAAATACATGCTATGTTTTTCTCCTTCATCACAGAACAAAACAAGAGAAATACATTAATACAAAGTTAAACATAAAAGTCTCTGGCCTTCAGTTAATTAATACATAAATCAAAGTAAAATTTGAAGGAATAAAACAAATAATTTCATGTCCAAAATGATATATTCAAAGCTTAAGAAATAAAATTTCAAATTGTTACCATGAGAAGTTAAGTAAAAATTTGTTAAAAATATGAAAATAGTCTCACTGAGAAATAAATTGCATTATGCAATTCTGAAACTGACAACACTGCTTAAAGAAAATGATTCCAAATAATTCACATTTGACTTGACAGTTTAAATATGAAAAAAAAAAAATGTACTACTTACTGAAACAACGACATCTGTTACCCAAGAAGGAACTGTTTCATGGAGCAATAATTCTTCAGTTTCACGACCAGCATCCCCTACCAAGAGTCGTAAAAGTGTGCGCCCACCAACTTCGCTAAAACGGGTGAAAAATAAATCAGTTTTATTCAAAATAAGAACTGGTGAATGTTCGGTTTTTTTGTTTTTTTTTAGAAAAAATATACTAATTATGCTGCAAATGTTTTAAATTTGCAAAAATGAAAGCCAATATTTATTATTCAAAATACATCTCTTAATACATAAGAACATCACAAAATACAAAAACTATTCATTTCTACAGCGAAATGAAGACAACTAGTTGGTAGTGATTGTAAATAACCACAACGCACGACTGAAATTAACGATATTGAAAAGTTTAAGACGTCACAATATTTTATCTTCGCCTCTCAGATGCATGAACAGAATGCTGCTATCAACACATATTGACACAATCTCAATAATTTCGAGAGAGAAAATAATTGTAAAATTAGCAGTACTTTGAAAGTGGAAAAGAAATAAGCAAAGATTAACTTGCTGTATAAAAAGGTAAAAGATATTATAAAACGACCACAAATCTGCAGCATCACAATTATTTCACTTCTTTTATTTCTGTCCATCTTGATACAAAAATAGATAAAACTTTTGCACACACCTAATAAACTACAGAATCAAATCAAAAACAAAAACAGACATAGTCGTTGATTTTCTATAGTAACATTTTAAAATAAAAATAATTTGTCCAGATTTATTCATTTTTTTCTTTAAAAGCCAATAATTTCATGCCAATAGATATATAAAAATTCAGGGGTGAATATCCTTTGTCAGTATGCATCAGAACATATACTTTTATATGAGAAGAAAAGTTTTTATTTCAAAATCACAATTTTCCTAGATCAAAGATATTATCATCACATTTCGTAGTAGTGTTTTCCTCTCCCTTCAAAAAATTAAATAGGTACACGATAAAAGAAAGAACTACATTCATCATTTAGTTCTACTGGTCTCAAGTTGAGCTAGTTTTTTTTCCCGACATTCGGATGGAATTAAATTAGTTATATGATAAAAGAAAGAATCATATTCACTATGTAAATCTACTGATCTCAAATTGGAACAAATTCTATCTTAACATCCAACTGGAATTAGAATATCATTCTTTATTCATAGGAGGGCAAGTACCTTTGAAAACATATTTTATTATATAAAAAAAACTTATAAATCTCTTCACCAAACAAAAAATTCAAATTAATAGAAAGTTATTATTTAAAAAGATCTTCTAGTATATTTAATATAAACTGCATACCCACATCTTTCATTTCCGGCTCAGTAATAGCATAGGATTATAAAAAAAAATTAAAGTTCCAAGAAAAAGTAGATTGAAAACCTCCACTTATATTGTTAATTTTTTATTTTGCTTAGTTCAGAATAAATTCGACTTCAATTGATTATACGGAAGAAGAAATTTTAACTTGAAATAAACATATATGTTAATATCCGCTTTTTAAAAGTCGGACTTTTTCAAATGAGAATTTCAGTAGAATTGCAATCAAGTGTATTTAAAAGACTGATATATCGGTATTATAACCAAATGATTATCATAACACGGAATATTTTACAGAATATTAAATTATTGCAAAATTCTTAATTAAACTCTTTATTCAATTCATTGCTTTGTGGACAACAAAAGTTTTCTTTATATATTTTTTGTACAAAATGTATAACCAGAAATTATATTATAGCTATATATATTTATTTGGAAATTGTAATTAAAGTTGCAAAAGGGAATATTGATGCATTCATGAATAATCTTTCATATTTAATTTTTTTTTAATGCTGTTTTACATGAACTAAGCATTTTACAAATTTAATTAATATGAATTTTGACATTGTCACAAAATGTAACAATGTATTTTTTATCTATTTCGATTTTATTTCTGCTATCAGTTTTTTCACATTTGGGCTGAGTGCATAATTATTTTTCAAAATTATAATTATATAAGGAATGCAATTATGATTATCAGGCATGACAGAATAACTACCAAGTTTTGTTGATCCGACAAAAATGGACAAATGTAAGGTGAACTTTTCAACTAAAAATGCTTTAGAGAAAGTAGTATAAAAGATTGATTACATACTTTGAACAAATCATATAAAAAATATGTATTTTGATAAAATGCACCAGATTTTCAAAAAATTGCAGACATTATTTAGTACAATCACAATGTAACAATAAAAATTTATTAAAAACTATAAAAGACAGCGAAATATGATAAGAATTATAATAAATCTTATGTTACATGTTTGAAACAAAATACTTATGAAATTTGTTAGTTTTTTATATTCAATGATATAATAGATAAAAATTATAATGAAAGAAGACTATAATAAGAATACAAGCAAAGATATAAATATATGCAAGGAACATTTAAAGAAATTTCATTTAGCTACCAAGTCAAAACAAATCAATAATTTTTTTATATATAATGGATACTTTATACATTAAATTAACTATATAATTTCATAACGTTTGAATTCTACAAATATTTTATCTTTCCTTAAAAAATATGCTATAATTACTACTTTAATATTAAAAAATGATTTCACACATTAATGAATGAAATATATAATACCTAAATATTACAGGAATATGTTCTGGAACGCTAAAATATGGATTCCCAGATCCTTGCCTCTCTTCTAAAGGTCTTTCATTCATATTGCCTACACATGAAATGAACTAGCTTGATTACCATGTCAAAAATTTTTTAACGTTTTTTAAACATATAAAGGTAATTAAGAAAATTTGAAAAATTCTTAAATGAAGAGCAGAGAAACTGTTTTCACAATAAAGTGAGCAGAAAAAGTTTATAATTCATTTATTTTGTTTACTTTATGAAACGCAGTTAAAATATGTTTACATTTTCTCACATTAATCACTTCATTTGATAAATGGCAAAACCATTTAGAATACAGCCAGAAAATAAGAACAAAATGGAATAAATACAGAAGCTTGGAAAGAACATATTTTAACGACTAATTTTAAATATTTCCATGAAAGCCTTTTTAGAAAACACAAACACTATTGATTTTGACTGGAAATAAGTCTTACTTAACTAATTAAGGACAGTATGTTCAATAGCCAATTATTCAAAACATTTATATCATAATACATGTTAAAATTTCAATCAAAAATATTTTTTTAAATGATAAAATATTCTATGAAATTTCATATAAAACGAAAATATGGCATACTGTCACATTCTTCATCAGCAGAATATGTAGCAGGCCAGTGTTCAAGAAGAGCTTGAAGAAGAAGACCTCCAAGATTAACTAAAAATATAATACAGAAAGGATTAAAATAAAAATTATAAAGTAACATTTATGAAAAAGTACTAGCTTAAAAAATACTTCATGAAATAGAAATCTTTATTAATACTATGTTAGTTATCAGATTTTTTCAAAATTTCAAGCTAAGAGAAATTGAGTGAAAGGGGCAGAAGAAAAAAAAAAGTCACATTGTAATGGAAATTAAAGGAAATTATCAAAAGAATAAAACTAAATAATAGTTTCAGCACCAAAATCCAAACAGTAAACAACATGCATTTTTATGTTTCATTAAGTTACAAGCTTTAAATGGCTTGTTCAAAATGATTTAGTTTTTAGCGACAAATAATAAGCTCCACTCTTCATTCAAAATAGAACTGCATTGGATGATATTTTCCTTTCCAATTCTTAGTGATAATCTTTAATTTAGTCCTTCATTATAGAAACTATACATACATGGACATGCAATTAGTTATCACAGCCAATTAGCTCATATCTTTGAATTATTTTAAAATATATTTTATCACTGAGTAGTTGACAGATTTCTATTTTTTATTTGAGACATAACTTAATGGCATAAGATTCATGAGTATCACTGATAATACATATATTTTTAATATCAAATCATGTAATTGGTGCATACTGGTATTCCTTACTAACCAAAAACAAATAAAATAATTTTGAAAACATACAAATAATAGTCACAAAACTATTGACTATTTATAAAACTATATTATAAAATAACATACGATTCAAAGTAAAACTTACTGTTACTTTCTTAATTATTTCGAAACTTGAAGATATAATTAAAGCCCATTTCAAATCTTACGACTGCTTAATATTGATTCTTAAAAGATAAATTATAAGTATATTGGTATTATGCATTTTCAAGAACATTGTCCACACATTTCATTAGCAAAGAGAATATCACAATAAATAAAGACAATCCTTTTTTTTAATGTACTTAATAATATTTAGTAATTCATAGAGAGATTCCTTTATACTAGCAACTAAAAGAAGGACAGATGTCTTTGTCACATAATCAAGTTTTCATTTTCAATTAAAATAAAAGGTTATATGTGCAATTCTGTTTAGTATAAAGTTCATTGTATCATGACTAACTATCAATACAATTATTTGGATGCAATACTCATTTATTAATACACTGGTGTGCAAAACTTAAGCAACAGGTATGTTTTTTGCCATAACTTCATGAGAAATCATCTGAGAGACATGAAATTCAGAATTGAGATACAGCATTTTGTTCTGAAAGAATGACAAAAGCATAGTTGCGCAGAAATGAATACAATGCATACAGTATGGAATCAAACAAACAAAAAAAAAAGGCTTTATTGAACTCATAGAATCGTTACACATGATTGTCTGTCCAAGAGGAAGAACAGCAAGCAGATGTTCCTTAGTATGGGATATGTCCTCCCCTTACTGCAATGGTTGCTTCGCACCGTCTCCCCATACTCAGCACCAGATTGTCCAACAGTTCTTGAGGTAAGAATGCCCATTCCTCAATCAGCATCGGTTTAAGTTGTCGGGTGTTCCCAGGAGAGTGTAATCGTGCCTAAAGGCGTCTCCCCAAAGCATCCCACACATGTTCTATCGGATTTAAATCAGGGGAGCACGCCGGCCAATCAATTCGAGTAATATCTTCACTTTCCAGGAGCTCCTCAACAGCATGAGTCCTGTGTAGCCGTTCATTGTCCTCCATAAAAACGAAGTCTGATCCAATGGCACATCGGAACAGACGCACATGAGGAAGGATCACCTCCTGACAATAGCGATCTCCAGTTACAGAACCTCTGTCGAAAACGTGGAGCTCAGTCCGCCCGTTCATCATAATACCTCCCCAGACGACAACTCCAGGACTGAAACGGTCTCTTTCCGTGATGTTACTGGGATGAAATCGTGTCCCGACCTCTCTCCAAATCAACTGGCGTTGGGAATAGCTTGTGGCACTAAAACGACTCTCATCTGTAAAGAGGACACGACTCCATTGATGAGATGTTCAGTTTTTGTGCTCCCTGCACCACCCTAAACGGTGCCGCAGATGGAAACTGTCAAAGGGATGCAGCGTTCAGGACGGCGGGCGAATAGGCCACCTTTGTGAAGGCGTCTGGAAACAGTAAAACGCGACACTTGTCGCCCCGTTGCTGAGCAATGGCGCTTGCTGACTGGTTTCGGGTTCTTTTCGCCTGCAGGACGATATGTCGGTCATCCACTGCAGTTGTTTTCCTGGGGCGGCCACCACCAACCTTTCTCACAGCTGTATCTGTGGTTTGGAAGGCTTTCCAAGCGCGCGAAACGACACTTTTGTTGATTCCGAACTCTTCAGCTACAATGGTCACACTACGCCCCTCCTCCAGCTTTCCGATCATTCTTCCACGTGTGAAATCGTCCAGGTGATTTCTGATAGCCATATTTCACGAATTAACTCACGTGTACTTGCAGCGAATGTCTTTAATTGCGTCTCCGTCCTTCCTTTTATTGTAGTGTTAAGCTGCGCGCGCCTTCCGCACGTGTTTTGCGTACGCTCACGTCGCCTGTGACGTTTTGTTCCTGATATTTGCATACGCATGACCTTTCTCTTGAATTACGTGTTCATTGTACTGATCGCAAGAACTCCTTTTCTGCAATTTCACGGCTATCTGCTTAAAATTTGCATTGTTGCTTAAGTTTTGCACACCAGTGTAGTTACTATGATTTTACTATAAACAGAAAATAAGAAACTTGATATTAAGTTTTTAATGTCATCTATTTTTAAAATGGCATCATTTAATACTTCTATTTTTTTTTAAATTAACGATGAGAAGTTATTATCACATTAATTAGCTGATTTTAAATGAATGAACTAACATTTTATGTAAAGTTATATCAACGTTAATGAAAAGATTTACTAAGATAATTCAAAAGAATTTATGAGGTGATGTTTATAAGCATCATTTATTTGTCAGTTTCTCTGAAGTCAAAAATGAAAATAAAAATTAAAAATTAGAATTAGAAATTAAAATAAAAAATAGAAAATTTCTATCCAATAGTGGAATGAATATAGAGTGCAAATTGATGCCGAATATGGAGAAATATTGAGTTGTAGAAATAATCATTATTGAAAGTTTCCAAATAGTAGTCATCAAATTTGTATATGAAAGTAATATTTGCCAAGAAAATTATCGATTTCCGGAATTCTTAGCATCAACCGATTTAACAAATACAATAAGATCACATGTACAGACTAACAGAATGCTTCTCAGCTTAAAGTCTGAACATAAATTCGCTCTTTAAACAGAATACTATTATATGCAATGTAATCTCTGTCAATCAAAATTAAACGAATTTATAGATACAGAAACATTATTTTAGTACAAGAGGAGTAGGAGACAGTTACAAAAAACTGTAAAATTACCTTTTGGGTCAGGACCATCATTGGCACCAAGACCAAATTCTTTAGAAGACACCCATGCAGCAAAGCTATCAGGTTCATCCATGTGTATGCATAACAGCTAAGAGATAAAATTTCTTTATTGCATGGAGAAAGATATTTTATACTTAATATTAACTATAATTCTTCCTTGCAAAAGTTCTAAATCTGAATATAAATGAACAAACAAGCTCTATATATGGAAGGGAATCACATGTAAATGCTGCATAATATCAGCATAACAATAGCCATCATATTATTAACTGAATTCAAGAACACATACTAAGTAGTCATGATATTCTTCATGATAATATAACAAGCTTCAGCAATATTTATAAAATTCTTGAAAAAAAATATATGTAAGCTTGATTCAGTAAAGGTTCAGAGTGCTTGAAGAAACTATATCAGCTTAATTTATTATAGTTCAACCCCATCCCCTCCCCATTTTCCTTCCTATGAATATATTTTGTTGGTACTTATTAAATAAAAATCATCATTAGATGTGTTATGTATTTGTTTAATATAATAAAACAGCAGGTACCAGAACAAATCCTTCAACAATTTGACACAACAGAATAGTATACAATACCGCAATCACAAAAATCTCAATGAGCTTCTTTACCTACTAGACAATGTAAAACATACACTGCATAAAAAAATAAAACAGTCGTATCCTGTAAATTTTCGTTTATATTTTTATCCTGCTAATAGCTTCTTATGTAGGCTTTATTTAACAATGTTTTCTTTATTTTTATGTAAAAATGAAATAGCATAACTAGTTATAATTAGAAAGACGAGAATATATGATTTAAAATGTATAAAAAAAGCAGAAGGGCAACTACTACATTTTTTTATTTGGTGGAATGTGCATGAATAGAAGAGTAAGTATATACATTTTTTAGATTGTTTTTTCACTGGAAAATGTATTTATTTAAAAATTTCACTGATGCTTTAATTTCAGAATGCCTAGAGGTATACCTTAAATGATTTTCAAAAGGGTCATGTTATTGCATATAAAAATGAAGGTAAAGATATTAGCGAGATCCCTCGTATACTGCACGTCAGCCCCAATACAGTTTCTACCTTTATTAAAAATCCAAATAGAAACGGAATAAGAAAGAAGACTGATGGGCCTAAAAAGTTGCCTCGTTATGAAAGAAAACTTGCCCATGAGCTTAAAAAGAGTTCTGGAAGTGTTGCAAAAGCTCGAAATCAAGCAGGACTTATTCATGTCTCCAAGCAAACAATATATAACTACATCCAAAGGTCTGTAGCGGCTCACCACTAGCGCGGAAAAAATGTCAATGTGGCGAGAAGAAGGGAAACCGGTTTCAGCGGAATTAAAAGGAAGAACACGACCTTCGACCCTTCACTTGATCTCTGGAAAGCGAGCGGTGAGCGACTTACTGCATACCGATATTGGTGACCTTTGGACTTGAACGAAACATACGATTCTTGTGAAAAATCCATCACCATCGGAACGATTTTAACAGAAAAGTGACTAAAGTTTTATGTAGCGATCTCTTTGAACTGTGCTCGTACAAAATACCTCGTTATTTTTATTGCTTATAGTGATTAATTATGCAGAACGAAGCCAGTGGAACTATAGCACGTGTCGCCGTCAAAGCCCCTCCATTTTGGCGTGCTAATCTGGAACTATGGTTCAAGCAAATAGAGAGCCAATTTATTCTCGCCGGTGTGACAACTGCAATTACGAAATTTCGCCATATTGTTTCGGTATTGCAACCGGAAGAATTGGAGGTCCTCGGCGACATTATGCAAGATCCACCGGTAGAAAGACCCTACGAAGCACTGCGAAGAAGATTGTGTTCTCAGTACGCGCTAAGTGAGGAGCAAAAGTTAAAGGACGTTATTTCCGGGATGCAGCTCGGGGATCGAAACCCTTCCCGATTGTTGGTAGAAATGAGGAATAAGACCTGCAATAAGATCAGCGAAGTGGTATTGAAGTCCTTGTTTCTTCAACGGTTGCCTACTCACGTGCAGCAGATCTTGTCTATCGCCAACGACAAATTGGAGCGGTTAGCGGAGATCATGGCAGCAGCAACAGATGCTATTTCGATCCAGGCTGTGTCATCAGAGGAAGCATCCATGCAAGCCACTCTGATGGAGACTTCATCCCGCCTATCTCGTCTAGAGGCAAGTTCCGCTCCCGAGAGTCTGGTAGACGATTTCGCCAGAGAGAGGCTAACAGAGAAGAGGGAAATCCTTCCCACTACTGGTATCACCATGAAGAGTGATCAGAGTGCCAGCATCAAAACAATCAAGGGAGATACAGAGTTCCATCAACTGCTGTCTGAGTTTCCTTCGCTCACTGAAACTAGTTCGATGCACCAGGCTAAACACGATGTCAAGAACTGCATTCAAACTACGGGATCCCCAGTATTCTCAAGACCGCGAAGACTCCCCCCTTACAAGCTAAGGGCTGCGAAGCAGGAGTTTGAATTTCTGGTGGCAACAGGGGGTTGTAGGCCTTCAAAAAGCAGCTGGGCCTCACCTCTTCACATGGTTTCCAAAAGCAATGGAGACTGGCGTCCATACTGAGATTTCAGGAAGCTGAATAGTGTGACAATTCCAGATCGCTATCCATTGCCACATATCCAAGACTGCTTTCAGGTGCTCGAAGGAAAGAAGATTTTCTCAATTCTGGACCTTTCAAAGGCCTATCATCAGATTCCAGTGCAAGAAGAGGACGTTCCAAAGACAACCGTTGCTACGCCCTTTGGACTTTTTGAATTTTTGTACATGCCGTTTGGACTTTCCAACGCTGCTGCCACGTTCCAAAGATTCATTCATCACGTCTTGAGTGGTATGGACTTTTGTGTGCCATATTTCGACGACGTCCTGGTCGCATCAGAAAGCAACAGCCAGCATTTAGAACACCTGAAGAAAGTATTACGGCGCTTAGAGGAGTACGGCGTGCGGCTAAATGCTTCCAAGTGTGTCCTGGGGAAATCATTCGTGAAATTTCTGGGCCACATTGTTACGCCTGATGGCATTATCCCACTCACAGAAAAGGTATCAGCTATTACGGAAGTCCCTGAATCAAATACGGTGAAAGAGCTCCGGAGATTCCTGACACTCATTAATTTCTATCGGCGTTTCGTGCCACAGGCAGCTAGAACGCAGGCGGTTCTGAATGCCTTCTTAAAGAAAGCCAAGAAGAATGACAAAATACCCATCCTCTGGACGGAGAAAGCCAGAAATGCATTTGAAAGGTGTAAACAGGACTTGGCGCAGGCTACGGTTTTGTTCTACCCTTCTGCTAATGCCACGCTTGCCATAGTAGTGGATGCCTCAGATAATGCCGCGAGACAAACAGAACAGAAGGTTAGTACTGGCTGGCAACCCCTTGTATTTTATTCGAAATCACTTTCTGCTGCCCAACAGAAATACAGCGCGTACGACAGAGAACTTATGGCAGCCTACATGGCCATTAATATTTTCGTCACATGGTGGAAGGTCGAAATTTCATCCTATTTACCGACCACAAACCGTTTGCCTTTCGACAAAAAGAAGACAAATGCTCACCTCGACAGTTGAGGCAGCTAGATTTCATTGGCCAATTCACAACGGACGTCCGTCATTTAAAAGGAGATGACAATGTGGTTGCAGATGCGCTTTCAAGGATAAACATCTCTACAATTGAAATGCCAAATTGAAGCCATCTTTGGGAATACAATGATTTCCAAAAGATGGCTGAGGAGCAACAGACGGATCCCGAGTTGCGAGAGATTCTGTCTTCAGACGCAACTTCATTGGTGTTGCAACCTCTTCCTGTAGGTGAGCCTCCAATAACCTTGCATTGTGATGTGTCCCTTGGTCGTATCCGCCCATTCGTACCAGAGAATTTCAGGCGTGAGATTTTTAGATATTTACATACACTGTCACATCCAGGTATATGCGCATCGGTCGAAGATGATCAGCGAAAGATATGTTTGGCCTTCCATGAGAGCCGACGTGACGCTATGGGCTCGTATGTGCTTACAGTGTCAGCAAGCAAAAGTGTCACGAGATACTAAAAGCAAACACGGTAGTTTTGTACCTCCTAGCACTAGATTTGAGCATGTTCACATTGATATAGTGAGACCTCTTCCCCCTTCTGAAAACTTTAGATATTGCCTTACCTGCGTCGATCGCTTTTCTAAATTGCCAGAGGCATTCCCTTTGGTGGATATATCGGCTCACACGATAGCAACAGCTTTTTACTCGGAATGGATAGCCAGATTTGGACCACCACTCAGAATAACAACGGACCAAGATACACAATTTGAGTCTGCACTTTTTCAAGCCCTAACCAAGTTCCTGGGTACTTCTCGGCAGCGAACAACATCATACCATCCAGCTGCGAATAGACAAGTCGAAAGATTCCACTGGCAACTAAAAGCAGCCATCATGGCACATGGAAAAGTGCAATGGTCCTTAGCATTACCCACAATCCTCTTGGGATTCAGAGCAACATGGAAGGCGGATCAGGAAGCGACAACTGCAGAGATGTTATATGGTGCTCTCATTAGATTTCCGGGGGGAATTTTTAAGCCCAACAGTGGACAGTCCCGATCCATCTACCTTTGTGGGGAAACTGAGAGAGGTAATGCAGCGACTATTGCCTCCTAAACCACAGTTACACGGTCCGCAGACAGTGTTTGTAAGCAAGGCTCTTGGGTCATGCACGCATGTTTTCCTCCGGACGGATGCACTCAGGAAAAGCCTCCAACCTCCTTATGAGGGTCCATTTCGGGTTCTCCATAGGACCGAGAAAAGCTTCAAAATCGACAAACATGGGAAAGGACTCAAAGTGGACATCGACCGTGTGAAACCTGCCTATGTTTTGCACGATTACGACAGGACTCGACAGTCAGCGTCAAAGTCCCCGGCTCAGCAAAGTGCATCAGCAGAGATACCAGAGAGGGTTAACCGACCAGAGACTGTCACCCGCTCGGGACGGCGTGTTCGGTTCAATCGTCGGTACTCCTAAAATCTCGCTGTCGCTGGTGGAGGAGCTCCTGTAGCGACTCACCACTAGCGCGGAAGAAATGCCAATGTGGCGAGAAGAAGAGAAACCGGTTTCAGTGGAGATAAAAGGAAGAACACGACCTTCGACCCTTCACTTGATCTCTGGAAAGCGAGCGGTGAGTGAATTCCTGCATCACGATAGGTCCAAATGATTCGTTTTCAAAAAATGGACTACCTCTCTACCTTTATTAAAAATCCAAACAGAAATGGAATAAGAAAGAAGACCGATAAGGCCTAAAAAGTTAACGCCTGGTGATGAAAGAAAACTTGCTCATGAGCTTAAAAAGAATCCTGGAAATGTTGCAAAAGCTCGAAATCAAGCAGGACTTATTCATGTCTCCAAGCAAACAATATACAACTACATCCAAAGGTCTAAAAGATTCGTTTTCAAAGAATGGAGACATCATCCAAAGTGGAAACTAGCACATATAAATAAATGTTTGTCTTGGAATAAGGAACACATGTCACATACCACAGAATGGATTTCTGTAATATTTTCAGATGAAAAAAAGTTTAATTTAGATGGTCCAAACGGTCACCAATACAACTGACATTGTCTGAAGAATGCAGAACAATATTATTCAACTAGACAAATGGGAGGAGGAAGTTTGATGGTCTGGTTAGCAGTTGGTTATTGTAGAAGAACAAGTTTGGTCTTTCTCAATGGTAGGCAGAAGCATACAGACTACATTAATGTTCTGAATTCTGAGCTTCTTCCTTAGGGCTCCAAATTAGGAGGAGAACAGGGAATGTTTCAACAAGATGGAGCCTCAATCCACACCACCAATGGAGTTAAAAATTGGTTCAATGTAAATAATGTGGAGGTTTTACCAAGGCCAGCTAAAAGCCTCGATCTGAATATAGTAGAAAATATCTGAGCAATGCTTGTTCGTCGAGCATACGCTGGTGGGAAGCAGCTTGAATCGCACTCTGAGCTTCGAATGGCATTAAATAACTCATGGGATAAATTTTGTCAAACAGAAATCCAATCTTGGTATGATTCACTTCCAAACAGAACATTTGAAGTCATAAAGCTTATGGAAAGAATACGCCGCTTATATTTTGTTCTTTTTATAACTAACTGCCCTATTTTTTCACACGGTTTCAAATAAAAGAAACCATTTTTGTTGTTATTTATACTTTATTTCTGAATATTCTAGTAATGATACTAATATTTTTTCAGTGAATAATCTAAAAAATAACTCTTATAAAAAATAATTGCATTACAAATAAAAATAAAAAATCCTTATTATTATTATTTTTTTAATTTTAGTGTCCTTTTACTTTATTTTACACAGTGTACAACAAAGGTTTAATATAATTTTCATACCTTAAGAAAAGTAAAATTTTCTAATTGCATATAATTATTAATCAAGCTTGAGTGAAATTGTGTTATATCAACATCTTGCAATAGAAAAGTGAACCCTTAAAATTTTAATAAAACGAAGGCTTACAGATTTTGAATGATAAGAGGAAATGTTCATTTTAATTCAATTTTTGCAACAAATACAAACTTTGTACATTAAGGTTTGAAAATTTTAATATGAAATTCTTTCAAAATTTGGCAATACTTATCAATGAAAGAAATAATGTTTTCTGTAAAATAAGATATTATATTAAATAATATTAAAGACAATACTGATCTTGCTAAAAATTTAAACTCTACCCCATACACATATGTATCCAAATCTAATTAAGCTATAACTAATGAAACAAACGATAAGGGGGGGGAGGCAGAAAAGGTATGACGATTTTTGAAACAAGTTATTAAGCAAATTATGTCAGTTAATTTATATATTCACAGGATATTAACGAGCAAGAAAAAGAATTTTTGTTATGATACTAGTGTAAATATCGAATGGGATTTCTAGTTTCACAAATTGTTTCTCATATGAAAAATTCCTGCACAGAAAAAGTGCAGTATGAACAGATGTATTCAATGGATGTACCACTGGGTTAAATGTTGCTGAAAATACAATTAATTGAAATTGATACAAAAATTGTAAGCATCATGTTACAAAAAGTAGCCTTAAGCAGCCTGGTTCATGTGAGACTTCATCCAACTGATTAAGTTTTAACTTTTCTGGAGGATAACTAGAACCGCTGTGTCATTGCGCTAGACCACCGGTATGCCACCAGCAAGGGTATGGATTGATCAGATCATGTGCTTGCTGGTGGCAGACCACTGGTCAAGTGATCATCATCTTCAGGACATAGTCCAAAGAGGCCACTCGAAGGATGTGGTATATTGACAAAATCCCATCAGACTTGAGATAGTAAAATCACCATCTTCAGCTCTCAAAAGAATTTAGAATCTAGCAAATTCAAAATGAAGGACTCCTTAGCTTCATAACTAAGGTAACTAGTAAGAAACAAGATACCACGTGCACTGGTTTTGTAAAAATTTTCTACATGACAGACACCAGATCTTCGTTTTTATGGGGAAAATATGATTTACTTTATAAAGATGATAACCAGTTAGGTGAAATCTGAAATTCCAAAGGCGCTGGACAAAAATTTATAAAATATCAGTCAGAGCTACATGAAATAGGTTAGCAATGACTACTACCTTTTACAAATTTAACTCATTCTATCAACAATGTACAATCGCTTTCAACTTTATGGCATTGCAAGTGGAATTTTAGCGGGATAAAATAATTATTAATTCAAAAACATTACAAAAAAAGATGTTCAAACTGTTACTCAATATGAATCTTTACTTTTCAATATGAAATTCCTTCTTTGAAATGAAGTTTCTACACGAAAAACTTTTTATACAATACAGTATATTTTAAGCAAATAGTTGATAAATATTTAAAATTTGTACATGTGTTTGTAGTATCTGTTTATTTGTCAGTCCATTCCTTTGCAACATGTAGATTATGTTATGGATATTTATATTGTTAAGAGCGACTTTTGGAGAGTAACAAACTGAAGAAAAAACAAAACAAGAGAAAGCATCTAATTTATAAATCATAATCAGCTTTTACTGTAATGGCATATTTTATATATTTCTAGCAGCAAAGTAATGTTATTTAATTAATTACATTTTTAATGTAATTATATTTTATAGTCATATAACATTCTCTGAAACACAGATTCACATTCAAAATGCAACAAATCCAGCAGAAAGATCCTGCTGGATTTGTTGCTTTTACTTTTGTATATTTTTCTTCAAAGTTTTCATTTTAGTACCATAGTCAAGCAAGCATCTAATTTTAAGACAGCACAAAAAAATAAATCCTAAAATTTAAATGGTGACGTTTTTACCACCAACGATGAATGTTTATATAAATAATATTAATAGATCAAGTATTGCAAATATCATATTTCGTTCCAATAATTTTTTATAAGTTTTGAAAACCCAGGAACATTATTTATAAGCAAAATTATACTTCACATGTTTTTAGAATTTTATGTTTTACCTTTTTGTCATAAAATCTATTTCAGAACTTATTCAATAATATTTAATTATACTAATGAATGTTACATGCACTAGGCAATATAAATATGCGATTCAACCTTTCCTCGGATTTTTTTAATGTCATGAAATAGTTTCTATGACGGGAAAAAATTTGAAGTACATCAATATGACAAAATATCAACTTAGTGTTACTTACTCCTGTTTTAAGATCCACAGAAAACCAATTAGGTACATAAATTAACTTGAAATTCTTTTTAACTTCAGCCTCAAAGTCAACTTGACCCAAATCTTCAACCTTTGAAGCCTATCGAAACCAGTAAATATAGTATTGAATTTTGCATGAAACAAATAAACAGAAGATAAAATATATTGAAGACAAATAATGACACTAAAGTGCCTTTGTATATGATTAAAACTAAAAAGTTGAAAAACAGATACAGTAGTATCTCAGTACTCCAGCAAATATCAGATCACTAGACTGAGCGATTAACAAAGAAATTGATTAAAGTAGGTTCGCTTAGTTTAAAAAAAAGAAACGGTTTTATATAATTATAAAATATTATTTAAAATATAAGCAGTCTATTAAATGCATTGTCCCAAGATCACAGCTATTGGCATAAAAAATCACAGCTATTGGCATAAAATAACTTTTTTCTTTAATGCTCCTCACTCGCCCATTTGAAAACACCAGGCAACTAGAGTAGCTGAATTAACGAAGCATCGGATTGTGGAGAGATCAATGTACTTTGCACATGTATACAGTAAAAAATGAAAGTTAATTATCTTAGCCAAAGACATAACACAATAATAGATTGCTTATTCATGGAAATATAACTGATAATATTTTTAACTATTGATTCACGTAATATTAATTTAATATAAAGTAATATAAAAGAAATTATCAAATAAGTAAAACATGTTCTAAATAAACTTACTTTCAAAACATCATACATTTGAATATTATTGTCAGTATCTTTAGTTAGAATGTGCCTTTTGTCATTAAGAACAACATAATGCCTAATGCTGGGATTTCCTGGAAAAACATTTCAAATGTAATTCACATAACAGATTAAAAAATAATTGTTAAAAAACCTCCACATAGTTTTTCTATTTAAGTAAATAAAGTTTTAAAATCCCTTTCAATACTAGATTTAACAGAATGATAAAAGTTTTGTTTGAAAATATGATCCCGTTTTGAAGAGGGGGAGATGAAAGGGGATTTGCAAGAAAACTAAAATTGGTTTTTCACAAAGAGGAAAAAAATTTATAATACAAAAAACAAGTTATGCTATAAAAATTATAATTTTTCAAAATTCCCAATATGCCCCCTCATCCTACAGACAGATTATTAAATTATTATTCCATGAAAAAATGTCATAAAATAAAGAAAAATAACAAAAAAAACCCCATAAAATACAACCTTCATTTGAATCAATCAATTTTTCCCCAGGTATTTATAACAAACAATGCAGTTTTGACCAAATGCTAATTGCTGCTTGAGCATCTACCGTCATTATAATATTTAATACTTCAGGAGAAGGTATTGAATATTATAAAATCATGCTATCTGATAAATTATATTAATATTTTTTGACATAATCAAATGGAAGTTTCAAAGAAATATCAAAGTTCTCATACAATGGCAACTTAATACATCTGAAATGCCAAAATTGCTTTTTAATCTAATAACCATATTAGCAACAGGTATCAAGAAATCAGTTTGGCAGTTATCAGCTTTGTGATCAAAACAAGAAACATAGTTTGTTGTTGTTGTTGTTAAAGAGGCTGCTTTCATTTAAAAGCATGAAAGTGGGCATTATATTACAAATGATTACAAATACAGTAAAAGTTAGAATATAAAAAGTACAATTTAGAGCAAGAATAAAACAAGTGATTTACAATGAACCCAGAGCTGGGATCAAATTCACTAGAGTCCCTTAGATAACGTAATTTTCGGTGTCTTTTTTTTTCCCGCCTCTCTAATTTCTTAAACCCATTTCTTTATTGGGTTTAATTCTCTATATAAGCATTTTTATATAGCAAGTTCTGATAAACTGACAAAATATTTAATTACACGTTTCTTTCAAGAGAATTGGTTTCAATACTTTGCATGTAAAAAAGTTCACGATTTAAATTTTAAAACAATTTTAAATTAAATAGGGAAAAACCTCTGAAACTATTATAATAGAACTTATAATAAAATATTTATAGTAAAATAAGATATCTTTTTTAAATCATAAAGCAATATTTTTTGGAATTTTCAAATAAAATAAAACTTGTAAAATAAAATTAATTAGGAATATTAGAAAAGTACATTAGAAAGTATAAGTATATTAGAAAAGAATATATCAAAATTTTTGAACTGTATAATGTTATGAGGTCCCTAGACAGTCGCCTGCTTTGCTTATTTGATGCCCCTACCCTGAATGCACGGACAAGTTAATGCTAATATGCAAGGAAAATATGTTCATAATGAATAAAAATTAAAAAAGCTTTCCAAATGATAACTTTAAAATTAATCATTGTATCACTTTCATGAACGATATTATAAGATACAAAGAAATGAACCACAGAAATAAACCAGTACAAACTCTGTACAGTAGCAGTAACTCTGTACAAACCAATTTTAAATGCATGGAATGCACTCACTAACTCATTAAGACATACATAGCTGCATGCTTTAAGTATACAAGATTTTCAAACAACATGAATTTACTGCCATAGATCTATATGCACCCAAAAGAGATTCTGATAATCTGAGCATTATAATAAAATAAAAAAAAAATCCGTTCTAGTGAATGCCGATTCTTCACTGCACTTTATTCTGCTGAGAGAGACTTATAACAAGAAATCAGTTATAACGACAATTTTTACCTCAATTATGGTGCAACATCATAAAGAATGAATGTTCCAATAATAGAGAATGAAGGAGACCGATCCTTTGAACCAGAGGCCACACATACTGAGAAGAAAGGGGTGGCATTAGAAGCTTCCATTAGAGCCTAATAGCAACAAAAAAAAACTACTTAACCTGGATAACTGAATAATCAGTTTGCTTGGATGCTAACCTTATAACAATTCCCTCAGAAAAGAAAGGACCCCTCAAGAAATTAAAACCCTTCTCCTGACAGAATGCTGAGACTGGGTGGAGAGGGGTAGTGGGACATATCCATACGGACATTTCTGTACCGGTCATAAATGCCCAGTATATCATGCACAGCTCTTTGAAAAAAAGGAGTAGGAAGTGATTAGTCTAGGTTTGCTAAAACACACGTTATCTTTTGGCGAGAAGATGTACTGCTGGTATTTTAACCAAATTTTGATGCTTCAACAAAAGGAGAAAGCTTCTGTCTGTCTCTGTGTGTATGTGCTGGCTCTGTACAAACCAGACTGCCTGACTTATGCCTATTAAATATGGCAAATATATACTTTGGAAGGAAAAAAGGTGAAGTTCAGAGTGATTGTTTTGAATTTGTAATTATAATTGTACTTAATTAAAAATTCGGTATATTTGTAATAAATTTTTTTAATATTTTTTTGTATTTATGAATAAGATTTAACTTCAGAATGAAGCAATGTCAGAAATTTTTTTAAATGCCTCCATTTTAAAATACTACAACTTTTACCTGTGATATAATTGAAAAAATAAATATTATGTGCATAATAATATTATATATATATATATATATATATATACACAGAGAGAGATGTATATATATATATATATATATATATACACACACAGAGAGAGATAGATATAAAAATCCGAAGTTTATGCATGATTTGTTGTGGAAACAATTGAAATTTTTATCAGCCATTAACAATATATTGGAAATTATTTGTTTCATTTTAATAACCCGATAAAAAATTTCTATACCAATAATATACTGAAGATGTAATCAAGGTTTCATGTATTATGGTTGAAAGTAAATTACAGAAATAAAAGTATATGTTCACTCATATAATTTTGAGGAAATAAAACATCTCTAAAAACTTCTTTATTACAGCAAGAGTTTCTCCTGCAATGCAATAACAGAAGTCTGACTTTATTTCTTTTAATAAAGAAACTAATATTCTAAATTCATTTGCTCTTGAAATCTTATACAGATATCGACTGAACTTTTGCAAACTATGGGCTCATTGTGAGAAAACCAGACTTTTCCCATAGCAAAATGTCTGCAACATGCACATTGTTTTCACGAAAGAAAAAAAAAATTGCTTAAGAATGTTCAATGGGCACATCGAAACGTGTCCTTAAAGCAATTTCTACCAAATATAACTAAATTCCTAAGAGATTTGAATCCTAAGCGATTTGAATTTCGGCAATTGCCAAGCAGCCCCTCAGAGCTCCTGAAAATTTTTAGCAGTTTTAGAAAGTTATTTAGCTTTATACTTTCATTTAATGACAGAGGGTAATGCAATCAAATTTATTCAATTCAAAATCAAATAATGATTAAATTAAATTTGGAACTATTTACAAGTTCTTCATTATGCTATTTTAAAATTCTAAAAAATTTGGATCTTTTCAGTTTTAAAAATGTCCCTCCTTTTACAATATTATTTAGAGTGTGTTAAGGAAACTTGTCTTTTATTTTTTAATATTTTGCTTAAAGTTAATCTTACATTTTAACTGTGCACTTTTTATATGTGAAATATTGAAATGGACTTTTTTAGAAAGGGACTTGTGACTGCAGTTTTTCAAAATTTGCTACTTAAAACTGCTGGATCAAAATTAAATTAAAATCGATAAAAACTTTGGAGGGAAAAAGGGGCTTCAAGATTTGCATTACCTCAGGGCCTCTGGAAGATTTGAAACGGCTCTGAATTCTTCTGAAATTGGAAATAATTACATTGTTTGAAGTATGGAAAAAAGCATAATTAATCAGTAAAAATTTAGAATAAAAGTGTAGATGTATATTGTGAAGAGTGCATTACCAGAACTTCATTCATCACGATTTTTAATGACTTGTTTCTTATAAATGAACGATCGTTAAAAAAATTAAAATTTCTGAAGAATATATAATACATATGTTAATATAAAAATCATTTTTTTATTCTGTTTTATTTTTCAGCAGTAGATTTGAGTTATGGTTAAATAAATAATGCATGTAGAAGAAAATTAAATTTGAATTCAGCTAACATCTCTTACAGATTTTCGCAGATGCAAATGATCAGTTAGCAAATACTTCTATTTCAGTAGGTTGTTTCTTTTTATGCACAGTGCACTTGCTATATTTCATACACAAAATGAAAAGTTATATAATGAACAAATAATATATCTTTATCAGAGCACAGATTTTTAAAAAATGCAACAAAATTGAAATTAAATCTACGATGATAAATTTGTAATGGCGCTTCTACACTGGACACTGATTTTTTTAAAACTGATATAACATGGAAACTTAACATCTGTAGATGGAAGCTTTTCTTATTACGTACGGCATTTCAAGAATTGCTTTTGTAACTATTTCCACCTTACAATACCATTAACCTCATTTAATTGTACTTCAAACTTAAAAAACAACATTTTTTTTAAGTGCCTGCATTCAAATAACATATATTTCAATGTTCAAACTTATTGAATTAAACAAACGAATTAAGAAGGAATAAAGCAAAAATTAATGAAACCAAAACTCTTTCGTTTATTGGAAATCGTCATATTTATGTAAAGTAATGCATTTTATATCCGAAATCTAGAAATTCTTATTGTTTCGAAGTGGATACAGTATTTATAAGAAAAGAAATATCATTCGTTTCATTTTTATCATATATTTTTTAATAAATTCATTGAAAAGCAATTCATCTTTCATAAAAAACAAAGTGGAAGTTATTCAGATAGTATTGAAACGCATGAAATCGTATTAAAGAACATATCATTAAGTATTCGAAAATTCGTTAAACATCATTTTAACTTTCATCAAATCTGACACTTTTAAATAGCGTTTAAAATGTTGTAACCTCTTCTAGAACTGATCCTTATCAGTTACACAATCGCCTTGTAAACAAGACCATTGATTGATAGTTTTATGATCGGTACGGAAAAGTCATACAACACCTGGAGAGAGGCTGAATGGGTAAATTCTGGACTAACTACAATTGATTGCCTTGTGAGCAGAGCTCAAATAGGGGAAACTCCTGTTGATATTTAGCAACGGATTGTAAAAGATGCTAAAACGAAAATTGATGGTCATAACCCAGAGAAAACGACCAATTGTTTGATGGAGAAAGAGATGGGGAGATTCTGATTTCGTGGCATTTTCTAATGTTGTATGTCTGCGCCGTTGCAAAGCGAAATATCTACCTGCATGCATGATATTCCAGTAACCCGTCTGCTTTTCATTGCCTATGATGAGTGCCAAGACTCGCACAGACGTTTGATACCTCACATTTTCCTGGTAATGTTATCCAAACCAGATAAGTTCAAATAATCTTTCACCAGTATCTAAACTTATATATTTTGAATCCCTCACTTTAAGGTTTAAAAGAATCCTAATAGTGATATTAAAAAATTTTATTGAATTATTTTTGTGAAGTAGAGTTAATTTTTTAATCTCATGAAGAATTATTCTTAAGTACTTACTTTTAAAAAAATCTCTGCATGAAATTATCTTATTATTTTTCAAAAAGCAATTGATTTGTGTGGGATGCATCAAAAATTGTTTAAGGCATTCTATATAGTAAAATCTTAACATCTTCTAGATGTATATAAATAACTTTTTCTTTTCTGTATTTTAATCTTGCTTACTGTAAATAAATATTAGCCTTATTGAAACGTGATATGCATTTGCCTTTTTTTCTGCATCCATAGACTTGAAGAAAAATTCATCATCTGTATCTCTTCTTTCGGTCATGGATTATTATTTAATGCAATATGAGATTACATTCAGAAAGCTTTTGATTAACACAAAACAGTGCCTTAATTCCTACTATGGTGCATTGAATGCTTGATTTGTACATGTTATCATTTTTAATTTTTTAAATAAATTTCAAAACTGAAATAGCAAAAATTTAATTATTTAATATTACCTTTAATCACATGATCTGGACCCTGATTAATCGGAGGCAACAAATCAGTATCATAATCTTCCATTCGAGAATTTCGACTATTGACTGACTGTAAAAAACGAGAATAAATACATTATTTAATAAATCGTATTTGAAAACGCTTTTCGCAATATAAAGAAAGATTACTGCGATTGCGAGATGGAAGAAAATTTAAAAATTAGATTCATAGCAATAAAGATGATGAAAAGTAATATAATTTTAAAATAGCAAATAGGTTTAATGCAATAAATCTTAGATCAAAAGTATAACTCCAAAGCGGGGGAATAGCAAATTACAGATCCAAGCAAAACCTGCATTCCAAATGCATTTTCTTTAAATTTTTCAAAACAAAATTCTATAGCAACCACATTTATCAATGACAATATGAAATAGTAATCCCCCCTCAAAAAAGCAATTTTCAAATGTTCTCACCAAAAAGATGAAAAAGGTTCCCAAGATTTCAGACTGAAAATTTTAAAATATCAGAAGAATTATTTATATTTCAAAAATTATTTAAACATAAAAAGTCTTAATAAGAATCATAGTATATTAAGGTAACTAATTGACTTCCAAATGATATTTGTCATCATGCAAATTATTTCAGAACTCAAAGTATTTTTTAATTCAGAATAAGGTGTTTCTGCATTACATTCTCCATCAGATTTTTTTTTCCCCTTTGAAGAAAAACTTAGCTTCCAGATTACAAATATATTTCCATATTTTTTAGATGAAAATTGTACTTCTGAAATTGTTTTCACATTAACCACATATGAGTAAAGAGAATTTCTTGCAAAATTCTCTCATAAAACTGAAATATATACATTATCTAAATAGCACGAATAAACTTATTGCATTATCCATAAAATAATTTTACATTTTGAAACAATAAGCGAGCAAAGATAGAAAACCAATTAAGTTAATCTCATAAAAATATTCAATTAGCATCAAATAGTAAAATACATATTTAGAAAATGGATAGCATAGTCCATACGAATTCTATTTTTTTATCCGAAAACAGAAAATGACATTAATGTAAAAACAATATCAGATGTATTCAAATTCTCATTAGATATAAATCAAAATTTTTCATCAAAGTAAAATAGTCGAAAGAATAATTATACAGTTTTCAATTTATAAGTATGTTATACGTTTGATATAACACCTTGCATTGAATCAAACTGCAATTTCAAGATTTCATATTCTTATGTATGCAAGTAATGAAAGATGAGGAAAAATAATATAATAGTACCCAATTTTTTATACTTGAATCGGTAGTTGCAACCCATAATGATGAAGCATCTGGAGTTAAAATCATCTAGAAGACAGAAAAAGGCCTATTAGTTGAAGCATTTAGCAAATACTCATACAAAAAATGTGCAATGAAGTGTGGCTTACTTTCAAAACAGGTGCAGTTTCTTCCCCAATTAAAGCTTTAATTTCTGTGTTCCTAAGATCAATTTTAAATATTTTTCTATCACGACCTCCAGAAAAGGCCATAGTAAAGCTATCATTTGTCTGTTAAAAGAAAAGCAAAATTATAGCTGTGAGAATTTCAATTACTAATATGAGTATTTCAAATTTAAAATAATTATAGATATATACTTATTCTTCTAATCTTAAATAATATTGCATTTAAAAACCAAAATCGTTTTCAAGCTTTCCAGGAACTGCTAAGGATAAATTTTTAAAAGCGTTTGCTTCTTTAAGGGCGATTTTGCAATATCCACTGATAATATTATACAACAGTCTATTACTACCTTAAAAGACTAATTTTTTTCTTCCCTTACTGTTATTGATTTGAGATTGTTTTGTTGAAGTGATGACTAGCAGAAAAACAATAAAGGGTATCATTTAAAAAAAATTAACTTCACAGACTATAAATACCTTTTCAAATCTTAAACATATAAAGGCTGTCGCCACTAAACCAGGAAAACTCAAAAATTTCTCAAATTAATTCATCTCAAGAAGAGCTTGAAAAATATATAATTATAAAGAACTCACAATATCCAAAACTTGCTTTTAATTTTAAAAAAAATACATAATTCTAGTTAAGAAATAAGAATGCAATATAAATTTACAATTATTTAAAAGTTTAAATTAGTCTATTCAATCCACTAAATATAATACTTTATCAACCATATTTACTTACAATTATATTTTACTTTTTCATCATAATTTGTATAATCTAATATGTTTCAACTTCTTCAAAATGTAATACCTAAGTAACGCATTTCAAAAAATTCAAAAACCGGCATATATATTTTTTTTCTTGCACTTTTACCCGAATGATAATTATGTAAGTATTTTTTTCACAATAACCACTAATGGAGACCACTTCAATGTTCATTTCATCATTAAAAGGCAGCTTTAAAAACTCCTGTCATTATAATTTTTATTTATGCTATGTGTTAATTAGAATCCTCCATCTATTTTTATTTTTTTTTGTCAGAGAAGATTTTTAAAAATATAAATTTACAATATACATTAGAAAAGATAAATGAAAGATTTGATCTATCGCATAGAACTGAAATATATAAGAAACACTAAAATTCCCAGGAATAAGAATATAAGATGGCCAAAAAGCATTTATAGACTTTTCAAAAAGTCATTAAAAATAGACTGAGATATATTTATTTTCTTTTTATTCAGTAATTAGAAGTTAGCTTTTTTCAATGTGACGAAGCTTTTATTAATAGTGAAGTGAATAACGAATGACATGCAACAGGTCAATAATATTGCCGCGCTCATTTCCGTATTGTTACATTGCAAGAAATAGAGGAAGTTTTCGAAATTCACCTTCAAGACCTATAATTTCCCAATGGCATAACAGATTTATGATGTGTTGATTATCCAATGTTTTATAGAATCTGGTTGGTATTTTCTTACTGGTCTAATGTATTATTAATTTTCCACAAATTGAGATCTTTAAACACTCTAATTTTTTTTAAATGATACACTCTTTATTGAATACAAAATAAGTCTTAATTGTCCCCATATAATAATTTTGAAAAAGTGTTAAAACATTTTTTAAATATTGTAAAATTATTTTCTTAATTGGCTGGAAGAATGGTGATTAGCAACCATTAAATAATTGCAGAAAGACTTGAACTGGTAAGCAATGGAGTAATTCAGTCTTCAAATGACAACTCTCAAATTCAAGAAAAAAAATTTAAGCAAATGAATATGAATGTAAATAAATATAAATTTTAGTATTTTCAATAATATTCTTCCTGTTTTAACTAACGTACTTGCAAAGCCCAAACTCCAACTTCATGGACTCTTATAGTAGCAATGCATCTTTGCTGACCTAGTGACCACAATCGAATGGTACCATCTGAGCTTCCAGATAAAACCTGTAAGTGAATAATTACTTTAAAAGACTGAATAAGAATATCTAATTAGCTTGTTTTAAACTCTAAATAAGAGTTAATAAAAGGAATTAATAACAAGCCCAAGATCTTTACTTACAATTAAATTATTGTTTACTACAATGAACATAATGAATAACAGAAAAATGTTATCTTTTAATTTAAAGTGTAAAACAAAGCAGTGAATTATATGATTACACTTTATGAAAAGTAAACACAATTAAAGTTCAGAAACAGTGTTTCTCTAATTCATACATTGGCAATCAATATAGAGCTCATTCTAATGGCAATGATCAAAGAAAGCAAATAAATGATAAAATGTAAAAACTATTATTAATAATTTCAAAAAACAGCAATCAATATCGAAAGATTTTGTGACAAGGGAGGAAAAAAATCTATCCAGTAATATAACTTGGAAGACAGATAGATAATAACATGCCTTATAGTGAACCAGCACACATGCGCTTATACTCGGAATGAGCACTCTTAATTTAAGTAAAGAATTAGAAAATACTGATGACAACTACTACTCAAACTCTGAAATTTAGCCGAATACGGAATAATTAATCATTGGATGAAGCATATAAGAGAGTGATGACCTGAACACTGGGGTAAATAAGGAGCAGAGACATGTCATTACATGAACTTGACTAAGAAGGCTGGAGTGGTTGACATAATTTAGAAAACATTAGATGCCAAATATATTTTATACGAGACTAATTAGCATTAATAATTAGCAAATAAAAGTTAATTTTCTAATATTAATTTGCTAATATCAGCATTAGCAAATAAATGTTTAGTTATAAAATCTTCTCCTACCTGTGTACCATCTCTGTTTACAACTAGTGCTTTCACATTATCTGAATGACCTTTCAGTTTCATGAGTTTCTGACATGTCCTAGGATCCCAAACACGAAGAACTTTTTCGGTAGATCCAGACACAATAACAGTTCCAGATGGATTCATGGCAAGGCTATAAATGCTGTCCTTATTGCCAGACAAAGATGAAGCTACATAGAAGATGGATAAATGCTCATTTAAATAAATACTATAAGCTGCTAAGCCTATCAAAAAATTTATATTAGAAAAGGAAATTTATTTCATCAATGCAAAAGAGAATCGATTGTAAACTTATTCTCACATTGGTAGCATTAGACTTTGTTATTTCAAAGAAAATTTTAACAAATAAAATGATTATACAATAGAATACTAAAAAAATACCTAATATATTTCTGTGACTTAATTAAAAAGTTGGTAGAAAAAATTACTTGAAAATGCCATTTGTTTCATGATACAAACAGGAATTCAACAATATCTAGAGCTATTCCATTCAAATTACTTTTGTGTTTAGCCTTTTAGTTAGTTCCAGACAATAAAAAAGTAAATTGAGATTACAAAAAAGCATTTATAGTATAATACTCATTTATACTAATAATAGTGTGTGTGCATGCATGTGTAGGCACTCTACAGACTTATGTATACTTTGGAGGTCGGGATTGTGCTACTCGGTTTTTTTAAAAATTTAAATTAAAAATTAAACTGAATTTTAACGCTTTTCCAGCAATAACTTCCGAAACTATTAACGTAAAAAACTAAATTTTACTCCCTTTCAAAATTTAAAAAATTATCTTTTTCACATTTCCAATTAAATAGTCCAATTAACGAATTTTTGCTGAAGATTTCAGTGACGAAATATTCTGCTTTCTGTAATCATATTTTTAAAGAAATGCTTGGTTGCGGCAAAATGCGTTTTTGTATTAATTGAAGTTTAAAAACTTATATTTTAACACCTTACTTCTACTTAACTAAAGTAAGTTTTATATTTTTAATTAATTCTTAAATTAGCAAGCTAAAAAATGTTCCAATAGATACTTATAATAAGCCAATCGAAGGAGGAAGGCTGAAAACTTTGCAATTCCAAATTTTATACATTTCCATTAAATAGTTTTTAAAGTATACAACCACCACCAAAAGCTTTCAGAATAGCATGATTTTTTGGGTGGGTGGGTGGGTTCATTTTCGCAAAAAGATTCTTAATCAGAAATTTTAAAAATCGTTAAACTGGAACAACAAACAATGCATTACTTTTAACACTGCTTTGGATTCCCCCCCCCCTTTAAGATAATTCTAAAATAAAGGGAGAAATCAATACATGTAACAAATTCTACTTGATTGCATTTCAATCAAAGCTCCATTTGGAACAAATGAAAGCCGGTTACAGTTCAAAAACTGATTTATCAGAGCTTTAATTAATGGACAAAGTACAGGAGCAAATTCTGTATAGATTACAAAATTTATTTAGCATGAAATATATGAATAACTAAAATATTAAAATACAAAAGCAAATCTTTGTGCATAAATATTGCAATGTCACTAAATTTCCATAAAATAATTTTTTTTAATGAAACAAATTTTCATAAACATTTTGGTAATTATTTTCTTTATTTAATTCACTTTCTGGTAAAAAGATATTAAGAATATAAAAAAAAAAAATTTTAAAAATAATTTAAAATATTATTTTATAGAAACTAGAGCAGGCAAATCAAAAGCATAATGTTTTTTTGGGTTTTTATTATAAAAGGTTGCTTCAAAAAATAAGCATCTGACTTTTGATTCTCAGCTGCTCCAAAAACTTAATTTAAGCTAGTTTTATTAATATTAATTGCTAAACTTATCCAAAAAATTTTTAGCATTTTAAATAATATACCTCGAAAATATTATACGAGGGGTGATACAAAAAAAGTTTACAAGCAGCAGCGTTTGGAGAGCGGGAATTATGGATGGGAATATTGTTTCCCAAAGTGGCGACAGATGGCCCTAGTTGTCTTAGACCGATCGTTCGAGCAGTTAGTGTTAGTACTGAGACCTGAAACAGCGACAATAATGACAAAACTTCTAGAGAGGTGGTCTCGCACAGAAGTGCGAGCCGTGATACGATTTCTATGGGCCGAGAACGTGTCCCCATCGGACATTCAGACAAATTGCAGAAGTGTACGGGGCAAAGCAATGAGTAGACAACAGGTGACAAAATCATGTCATTCTTTTGAAGTAGGCAGAGAGATTGTTGGAAACGTTTAGGTGGGAGGTCTGGAGCCACCACTTCCCATACAGCCCCGATTTGGCTCCCAGTGACTATTTCCTTTTCCTGGCATTGAAGAAACCCTTATCCGAAACAAGGTTCATATATGACGGGGATGTTCAAAAAAGTGCCGAGAACTAGCTCAATAGCCAGGGATCTGATTATTACCAAGACGGGTTAAACAAATTTGTCCAGCGGAGTGATAAATGCCTAAACAGGTTTGGTGATTATATAGAGAAGTGACCGTCACATATGGCTTTTAATTACCATTTGTATCATGTGTCTGGAAAAAGCATTTTTCCTTTGCCTTGTAAACTATTTTCGGATCATCCCTCGTATATCTATTAGTTATTTGAAATCAAATATACAAATAAAGGCAAGGATTTCAAATTCTTATTTAGTCTTGTTTCATTGATAGTAAAGTTATGCATAGAAAAAAACAATTTTTGAGAGGAAAATTACCATACTAACGACTGAAATGGAAACTTAAATAAAGGAAATATATTTACGTGACCTATCTGCTATATTTGCACATATTAAAACAGACCTCCATTTTTTTTCTCCTATATCTAAGGTTATTTTAAAGAGATTTGCATAAGATTTCATAACTGTAGACTCATCATAGAGAATCAATTAAAAAACAAAAATTTTTAATGAGGATATTCTTTAAACTCGAATGACATTTTCTCTTGAATTTAACTTTTATAGATTATAAGTAACAACAGATATCCAGATAGTTTTTCGATAGACTGTAAAAGAAAAGAAAACTCTAAGAAAATAAACAGAATCGTTTGAATTAATCGGTAGGAAACATGTTACGCCTTCAAAACCAAGTCCGTATCCGTTGAAAATAGAATCGTCAACAATCAGAACACAATGCGCATGCGTGAATTTTCCACGCCAATTACGGTAACGCAAATGCATGAATTTTCTACGCCAGTTGGGGTAACGCTACGCAGATTAGAAATTTTTAATTTCCTTTATTCTGTTTTATTTTAATTCAAAAGTACTTCAGAATGAATGAATTAATTAACAATGTTTAGTTTTAAATGCATCAAACACTAAGAAAATAAACAGAATAGTTTCAAATAATCGGCCGAAAATATGTTGAGCCTACCCTCGTTAGCGTGGGGGGGGGGGACTGAAGCCTTACTCATTTGGCGGTGGAGAAATGAATAGATTTTTTGGAGGGAAAGTTAGTTTTTCCTTAATAATTAAAATTCTAATTAAAAATTCAAAAAAGGGACACCAGGTGCATATTCCCAACCTCCAAGGTATGCATGTGCCATATTTGGTAGCTGTAGTTCGAACGATCTGGCCTGTAGAGCGCCAACACACACACACAAAACACACATTGAGCTTTATATAAGTATAGATATATAAAATATAGATAATTTCATCCTTTATAAATGAATATTTTTGAAGCAAAAATCTGCTTGTATTAATGTGGAAGCAAGTAAAATAAGTTTGTAAAATTTAAAAGCAACAGAAAGCTTGACATTAATTTCATTTTAAGGAAATATTTTTAATAAAATACTTTCAAATCAAGTATGCATAGTTGCTTTCCAAATCTACAAAAATTTATAAATTCCCACTGCTGCAATTAAAATTAATACAATATTAATTTGCATGTTAAAAAGTTTATGAATATTGCAGATACCATATTCTGCCTTAAGCCTTTATACTACAATACTCAATAAGAAGCTAAAAAAATACATTCAATAAATATTAAAGGAAGAAAATGTCAAAATATGAAAAATCAAGGATCACTTATCAGAAATAATTTTAATTATTGGTTAGCTGCAGTGCTAATAAAAAATTAAACAAATGAAAATATCTAATAACCAAAAATAATTTACTGAGAAATTAAATATTTAAAATAGTGACATCAAAATATAAAAATCTGAAAATAAGAAATTCATCTTATTTAATAAATTACTTACTAGTAACAGTATTATTAGATGCAGTTAATGCAGTGAGAGTATTGACATCCCATAAAAATATAGCCCTGTCAAGCCCTGCTGAGGCAACTTGTTCTCGATCTTTTGCATATGCAAGAGCTTTGACGTAATCCTAAAATAAAATTCCATTTAATGCATTCCATTCAGGAGACTTAAAAACTATAAAAATTCCTTGATTTGAATTGATGAATCAAATTTATTAAAATGCAGAATAGCTAGATATATTTCCCAAATGGAACAAATTTACATTTTTAATATATCAAAATAGGTTCTTAAAAAATTTCATTTCATCACAATTTTCAGATAATTACCCAAATAAAAAATATAAGTCATTCAAAATGGTTTAAAATCATTTTAAAAGAAAAAGTGAATAAGAAAACAACTATTCTCAAACTATGCATTAATTTGTGTGTGCACACAAATAATTACTCAAAACATTATTTTTCAACAGATAATAAATCAATAGCTCTAATCATAAAACTGTCCATTAATTAATTAACTTAAAAATTAATTGTCCATCAATTATTAAATATTAATCAAGCTTAATACATCATATTATAAAGTTTTCACAAGAAAAATAATTCTTTTTTATGTGTTCTTCACAGACAAGTGGCACAGATTCACTGATGAATATACAAAATATTCTCTCCACAGATACTATGCTACATCTTCTCAATTAAGCATCAGCATAACAGTGTTATCTCAAGACTGGTTAGTATTGCATTTAAAAGCTGTTGTCTGCAGTAACTTAATAAAAATTGGTGACGAGTTTAAGGAACTAACTGCACATTTTTCTCATGCTTTTTCCGCCTCATTATTTGGGAAGAATTTATATTTAAGCAAAGAATGTTTTGGCTAAGGAGGAAAAAAGATATCTTCTTGAACAAAAATAGTTTTATTGCTTAAAAAACATCCATTTACAAAAACCATCTGCAAGTTATATTCTTTATACCAATAAAAAAAAATTAATTTTTGAGTCTAATTAGCTCATTATATATTTGAAAACGAAACACCATAATCATAAATTATGTAAAGGGGGGGGATGTTAAAATTCATAAGACTGAGTAAAGAAAAATAAAAGTAAGAAAAATCATAATAGGGAAAATTCACATAATCAAAATCCAGAAATTTATATATAAAGCTTCCTTCTAGAAACTTTTTTAACAATGCCATTTATTACATAAAACTACTGAATAATTTACCTTATGGGTTCTTAAAGTTGACATGCAAAAGCCTTTGTGAGCATTCCAAACCTTCACAGTTGTGTCACTGGATGCAGATATTACTAAAAAAAATTATAACAAATCTAACATATATTATAATCAAATATGAATATATATCTGCTTTTCTAAGTCATGTTATATATCAAATATAATTAATTCTGAGTATGTTTGAATGATAAAGTTTCATTTCATCATCCATAAAGTTTCAGTAATAGCTTTTCGCTTATTTTTAACATCTTTTCTACAATGGATATATTAGTACTCAAATACAATGAAAAATAATTTTAAATGGTTATCTAAAATAATCAATAATGGTTACATTTAATATAAAATATAGAAGCATGATTAAGTTACATAATAAAAAGAGTGTGAAGATCAAGAGATGAACACTATTTAACATTGATAATTAAAAAGAATTTTAATTGATTTAATGACTAAAATTTTTTTATTAACTATCCATTGTACTCAAAAATAGAATAATCAAACAGTATAATATATAAAAGACCAGAAATTTCAATAATAGTAACTTGAATTATATTACCATTGCTGAAAAACTCCAACATAAAAATATGAATTATTTGCCACTGCCATGGTGTTTTAATTACGATATTGTATATTAGCTTACTTTCACAAAGGAAAAGCAATTTTTTAAAATAAGGTACTTTTCCCAGAATTATAAATTGAGAATGACGGCAGTTCAAAACTTCCCAATATTTTTGAACAACTTCACAAAAACATTAATATGAGTATTTTAATCTTTAATAGGTAATAGAAAGTGATAACTATTCAGCAATACAAATATATTGCTGCAATTATTTCTATGCTATGCAATCACTTTTCTTCCATTTCTCCAAATTTCCTCTTTGAGCAAGAATACACTCAATCCTGGTTCCAGTACAGATGATAAAGCTTTACATGCAGGCAAATGCTGTCCTGAGTTAAACAATCTATATAGCTTTGAATTCCATAACTTCTATGACATTGACCAGCCGAATGTCATAGAATGTCATAGAAGCCAAATTTCAAAAGTGTGACTGCCAGTCTATTTTTTGTTTTAGTATACTTATATAATACATATGAAATGATAATCAACATTTTTAAGCAATAAAGAACTTCCATCAATAATTTCCACACAAAAATCGTTGACACACACTGTCATCCAGATAAGCAACATAATATTTTTATAGTTTGATTTTAGCCAATATTATACTTTTTATACTAACAGTGGAATGAGCAAACAGTCTTCTGCCTCATGCCATAAGATATTCAATATTACCCATGCTAATGAATGGGTATCTTTCCAAGTATGCACCACTATATTTAAATTCCTGTAAATATTAACAGAGTTCGTAATTCATTGAATTTTTTCATTTTTTATTTTTCGTTGCAAGTAAGCCTTTCCTATTTGTATTTATCAACAATCAATTTCATTCTTCATGTTCCATAAATTAATATTTTGAAACAGCATTGCTTAGAAAACATATAACAATCCTATGCATTTCATGTTTAAGAATAGCTTTTTAGTAGAGAAGAAGTGGAATTCTAGAGAATATTAGCAAATTAGTACAAATATTCTGGATGTGAAACCATACAAAATATGGTGAAATTGGAAACATGCATCTAAATTTTGAATGACCAAATTCAAAGATTTTGAGGGCTGGTGAAGATTGTAAGAAAAAATTTTCATTCATTTATTGAGTTTTATAACTCTTTTGTGAAACAATTTTTAAAAAAACTTGAGAAATTTTAGAAGTGTTATAGTCAGCTATTTGTTTTTGTTATATATTTACAATACATATAAATAGATAACCAATATTTTTCAGTAATGAAAGAACTTTTACCACATGTCATCAATTTTCACAAAAAATAATATTTTGATTTGATATCGTTTTCAAGTATAAAACATTCAAAGAATATTAATATTATATTCAGTTATTCTAGAAAAGTACTCATTTTCTGAATTCATGTCTTCAAATGATGATTTGTGGCTACGTTTCTTTCAAATGAACTACACAAAAAATTTGAAGAAACTGGTCCCTAGTAAAAATTTTTGGAAAAGGCTTCATTATCATAAGCAATTGGTAAATGGTATAGTTTTTATTCTCAAAAATGCATTTGAAATGCCAAAAATTAATAATTCTCACGCTTTTTGCACTTATGACAAAAAAATTAGTGGTTAAATGAGCAAGAGTCGTCTTTTCATTCATATAGCCATTGGGTTTTGGTGATATACAGATTATTCAGGAAATCATTAGAAGACGATAACTAAGAAATTTTGGTGGTACTACAATAAATAGAAACATCTCTGTTTCTTCATTACTTCAGGAACACATTCTGGTGGGACCTATGAAAATAGTATCGGCAACTGTCACTTTGACCTCACCTTATCATTTGTAACTTAACTGTATAAATCTTCACCTGCCATCAATCAATCACTAATATGGAATAATTTGTTTCAAAAAGAATAATTAAAATTATAATCAGTTTCTCGAAGAGGTATAAACTTTCATCCTACTTAAACTTTGAGACTAACCTTAACTAGAATCTCTATTTAGTAAAATTCTGAACTCATCATCCTTGCTTTTCTTGAAATGCAGCCTAACAATGGTTGTATAATTATAACTGAATAGTACAAAAGTATTAAACAGAATTAAAGGTATTATGTTGGTACAATGAAAGAATATTTAAAATTTTAGATATGGAGCTAAGAACTGAACGTTGAATTAATCTCCGAATTTGCATCGTAGTTCATTGAACAACCAAAGAAAAAATAGATTTACTGAAAAAGCCAATGAGATCAACAAAACAACTAGCCAACAGTGAAAAAGTTTTTCCATTTCACAAAATAAAATTCATTTTACAGCAAGTTCTTTTTTTTAAAAAATCAGGAATATATTCATAAAATAAAGAGAAGAAAAAAAAATGAAACGCTACATTATTTTAACTATGAGTTTTCAATCTTTTACATTTAATTCAAAATTAGAAATTTTGACTAAGTATTTCCTACAAATTATATCAAAATAAATAAGAGCACATTGTTCATTTCAAAAAGACTTTGCAAAGGAAACTTATAGCTCATGCCGAATAAAAAAATAATTTATCAGTAAAATCATTCAATTACTAGCACATTGAAGATGCAATAATTATCCAATAAGATAAAAATGCTAAGACAAAATTAGTGTAACAATCAACAAAAGCTTAAAAAATATAAACAGTAAATAAAAAAGCTACATTGAATTTAAAATAGTTTTATCAAAACTAAACAGTAATACCATTTCTTCAGGGATGCTGAAATATAACTGAAAATAACATTGCACATAAAATGGTCCATGCAAAATACATATTTCTGGAATGCTCAATATGTAGCTAAAGTAAGGAAAAATGGCCCTTAGGAGGTGTTCATTGACTCCATTTATGAAGCCATTTTGTATCCATATTGGTGCTTCAGACTTAAAAATATCTTAAATGAGAAGAATTTCCATTTGAATGAGTTAATCAATATACAAAATTGCAGATACTGGTCTTCAGAATCCCACGTGTTGCATCAGAGACCATTATAGATACCAAAAGTAGCAGTTTGGTGTTGTAGCGGCGAATGAAATATTCTGAAATCACTTTTCCTCAAAGAAAATACAATGCAAGCATGTTTCAAAATTTTTCCAAATCCGTATTTTGGAGATGGGAAATCAACATGAAGGATGTGTGATTTCAGCAATACTGTGTCACTGCTTATGTGAGTGCAACTTCCATGAAGTTATTTGGGCTGCTCTTTTTAATCAGGCAAATTCTCACTTTTAATTTCTTTACTTAAAATTACCTGCACTTAAAATTTTAAAAATTGGAAATAAATACTGACTATTTCAATGATAAATTTTCTATAAATTTTTATAGAATAGATTTTTTTAAAGTGTATACAATTTTATGAACTACTCCATATTTCCAAAACTCAACAGCAGAAATTTAACTTCCCTTAGAAAAAAAAATTATAATAAGGCCCTAACAATCGACATGTTTTATGTTACAAATTCTAAAAATTAAAAATCTAAAAAGAAAAAATTATTAAGTTATCAGCTAAATTTTCTATTCCACAACATTAAATAACTTAAAGATAATTTTCTTCAACAAGTAGAAAAAAAAAATTACTCACAGTTTTTTCCACCACAGCATAAAACAATGTCATTCACCCAATCAGTATGATGTTCCATAGATTGTATATAAGGATCCTGTAAACCATGAAAAATTATGTTAAATAATAATTATAAAAGGTTAATTTAGTATTCTTTTTTACTTTGTTTCAGACTAATCTATGATGTTTAAATTAATATTTTCAAGATATTTGCAATATCCTCCCATAATTAAAATTTTTATTAATAATAAATTCATAGAAAGCAAATCCAACATAAATAGTGATAATATTTTTAAGATATTTTATCAGAAGTTCTATTCCCTTCTAGAATTAAAATTCACACAAAGCAAAGCCAATAGAAAATGATTTAAGAATATGCTATCTTTCGTAATCATTTTATATGTAAAAAAGGTGAGATATAAAGAAAGGTTTGGCCTTCTGGAAAAAACCAAAAGAAATAAAATAAGAAACAAGTATAACTTGTAAAATGTCAGACATGTTTGATACACATTAACCAATATAATTTCTGTTAAACAAAAAGGTAAAAGAGTAAGATCTCAGTATAATTAAAATAAGTAGTCTTATAATTAAACTACGAAAATTTTACTGGTTAATTCATCCAGAAATGTTGTTATAGTAATTATATTCTTGACACAACAAAATTCTGACATAATTTTCTAGATATTGTTAACAGTAACAGTATGGGCATGCTCAACAGGAAAACACATTTTGTGCAATAATCTCAGAACTTCCGATACTGTTTATTACAGAGATGAAACATAATTTTATTGGTTAGAATATTTAAATCCATGAAATTCCAGTATTTTTGCATCTGAAATCTTATATAACATAGTTCAATTCCCATAATAAGGACAAATAATTTATTCTCCCATGCTTAATAACTATTCCTTCCATTTATAACGCTGAACAAAACGGAATTTTCTTTCAGTAAAGTTTGTAGAAAAACAATTTAGATGTAAATAATGCTATAGTAAAAAGTAAAAAAAAAAAAAAATCAATAGAAATCAGATCCATAACTCAAACATAAAAGCAGCAAATCATAGAGAATATATGTCAGAGAGTTGAAAAATGGCTTGATGAAAATTTAGTAAATTTTTAATGCCCATTCTGCGTCGCACTGCAAAATCCAAAATAAATCCAATACAAAATTATGTCTTTATTAGGACTTCTAAGAATGTGGATTGCAACTCCAAACAGATTCGCACAGAAAACTAACAGATAGTAAAATTTTATACAAGGTCTTTTCCTTCCAAAGTATTCAACACTTTTATTCAGAAACAGATTAGAGGGGAGGGGGGTTGATTTACAGATTTCATTGCAGTTATTTTTTTACGTCTGTATTTGGATAAATACGATTACAATGCTTAAAAAAAAAGAGAGACCATGAAATTTTATTTTTAAAGTTGGCGTTTTTGAGAAGTATTTACTAACATTTAATTGAAATATTTTATTTACAAAAGAAAAGCATTCGGAGTCGGGGAAAAAAAATCATATTTGCTTCTCAGGAAAAATGTAAAAAGTCCTCCTTCATACGATTCGCAAAATCACCATTTTAATCTTGGATTCAAAAATAGATTAGTTTTATACTGATGAGCAGATAGACCATATTGTTGTTTATTTGTCTATAAATGATCTCAAGTCGCCATATGACAGATTACATTATCTTTTTGATTACTTAACAAGCGATAATGGTGCTAAAGGCAAACACAAAAATTCCTCATCTTACACTCAAACATATGACTAATGGGGAAAAAAAAATGCTATTTTTCTTCTTCTAATAGCTGTAAGTTTCTATAGAGAAAATTCATTTTTATTGTCTAAAGATAGACAATTTTTTAAACCGTATATAGTAAGCTTGGCATGCCAAAATAAGAAAATTAGGACATGTTTACAATTATAAAACAAGAGATTGATTATAACAGAATTAGCTAGGTAGGAGGCTACTGAAGTTTTGGACGGTATCATGATGACAAATATTTATTTAACGTTTCGAAAGTTAGAAAACAAGATTTCATTGTTGTTAATATCCTCGCATTCCTTTATACTACCCAAGTGTTTTTCAATATCAGAAAATTTTTCAAAGAATTTTATAAACAAGGAAATTTGACCGACTAGAACGTTTTCAATTCGAATTTGTGAGTAATGTTAATTTTTTTTCTCCTCTAAAATTTTCAAATATATTATAATCGTTTGTAATTCAAATATACTTTCTTTTATATTCGAAAACTAAGAATTGTATTTAGTTCTGAATTATTTTGTTGTTTGAATACGTCCGTATACAGTCAAAGTATCCGAATACTTCTTATTGTTCGCCATCAATAAAGCTTAGTATAGATTTGTTAAGTTTAGTTTGATTAACGTTCCATTTTTTAAAGCAAAACAAAGATTATTTTGGAGCGGATCTCGTAATTTTGAACTGTGGGAAGATGGCCCTTCAGCTGGTACCCCCTCTCCAAACTTCTACACCACACCAACAAGAGTACATTTAGATCCAGAGGATTTAATATGCATTTGGTTCAATTAGAAGTACGTTCTCTTTTAAAATATGTAAACTGCAGGTGCATAAAGAACCATTTAAGTATTTATATTTTCATCATCTCCAAATTTTCAAAGGCAACCCTCATTTTTCCGTCTTTCAAAATGATTCTGGATAATGAGAAATCTCCAAATTCATAATTTTAGTCAAGTCGGTTCAATATATGCAAACGTGATAAATAGATCGTTGTTAATATTGCCTCTGTCCTATTTTTCATTTCAGTCCCTAATGGGTACATTTTATTTCAAAAAATGTTTGTTACTTTTTTTTAAAGAAAATTTTGTTGTCGGAAATGACGAAGCATGAATAACAAGGAATCTGAATTGGGTGTTCTTATTTGCAAAAATAATAACAGTTAACTCCCCAGGAATATTGTTTAAAATACAAATCTTTTTTTTTTTTTAAGTTTAGCGATTGATATAGATAAAATTCTAACATAGATAAAATTAATTATGACTATATATGCATCTTCCACATCTCCTCAAAAACAATTGGGCCGAATTCACCCAAACTTTGCACACTTATTATTTTAAAAAAAAAGAGAAGGAATGTTGTCAATTTTTCAAAATACAAAAGTCAATTAAACATTCAATTAATTAGAAATTAACTGAAATTTACCCATTTCTTCGCAATAAACAGCAAATAATTCCGTAAGAAATAATTTAATACCATCTTAAAATTCAAAATTTTACCTTTCCAGTTATACCAGTTTCATTTCCGTGCAATTTTCCCGTCAATTTTTCAAAATTTAATAAATCATTGAATAAAAGCAGACGATTTTAAAATATGGACACATAGATGAGATTTTGAACTACTCTATCTTTATTTTTGGATGTTTTTTTTAAAATTATTGCTGAAGAAATATTGTGATAATTTGTGAAATAAAATGTGTGAGCCAATGAAGATATGAAGTCGACTAACGCCGAATACATAAGCTACATATAATGTATGTCTTAGTGTTTGTACCTTACATTAATTTAGAATTTTTGTTCGATCTCGAAAGAAAAAGAAAAAAACCTACACACATGTGGTAATCGAAAAATAGAAAAAGTACTGCCAACTTTTCAGAGTCCGAATATTAATTCAAGCTTCAGTTAATTAAAAATTAAAACAGAATCTGGATATCTTTCAAAAATACCACACAAAAACTATTTTTACATCATGTTAAACGTTCAAATTTAAGCTTTTCAATGGCACAAATTTCAGTTCCGTGCAATTTGTTTCTCTTATTTAATGAGTTTTTCAAAATTAACTGAAAATCCAATTTATAACAATCCTTTTTTTTTACTGCTGAAGGACACGAATAAACACGAGGAACAGTTGCCAGAATGCATTTGCAGAATACTAGAACTCCACCAAAAGAAAGGTTTAAAAGTACACGATTAGCAATTTATTTTTAAAAAACAACTATCAATTTGATTTATATTCATATTTTTATTAATAAAATAAATATTTAATTAATTGTTCCAAAACGTTCTTTAAAACTATTCTTATACCTCACTATTTGGGAACGCAATTTGAAGTACTTATATAGTAAATATTAATAACTTAAAGAGAAAATTAAATATTGGAATTTTTTTTTTAATTCGTCAGATTTAAGGGATAATCTAACTTTTAACAGTTTCAAAATATAAAAGATTTTATATACAATAGAAATTTACAAAAAATATTATATTTCACACAATTACTGTGTATTATATTTTACAAAAGTAATTTTTACCTTAGAAATATTGGACACAAAAGTATTTTAATTCCTAAAACGCCGGGTATATCAGCTAGTGTTAAAAAAAAGACTAGATTAAACAGGCAAGCTTTTAAAGCAGCTGAAAAATTACAGATGTTTATTTTCTGACATTCTTTAGTAAATGGAAAAGAAAAAAAAAAGAAAAAGAAAAAAGAAAAAAAACATAATTCTGTTGATTTCAAGTTTCCACCAAACGATACATTAAATTCTATTTCAGAATTTATTTACTGTTATATTTTTATACTTAGAAACTTTTTTTTTCGCCAGAAAGAATATTTAATACCAAAAATTACTTTACTGCATTTTTTTTTTTTTAATTTTTGTCTTAAGCATTCTAAGCTCTTCTCCCCTCCCCCAAACCACAGAACGGAAATCATGTAAGGCGTTCCGTTTAATTTTAGTGATTTTTTACTACCTTAAAATTGAGTTGTCATCTAAAGAAAAAGGAAGCCATACGGTTCTGGAAGCCTTTTGTTATTGCCGCATATGGTATAAGCGACTTAACGGAAACGGATAAAATTTGGAACAGCGATAAATTAGATCCTGCACCTACGATTGGTGTCGAAATTTTTTATATGTTTCTATTCAAAAGTTTTAATTTGTGAATTTAAAAATTAATAAAATACATTCATATTTTTTAATTACATAACTTATCTTATTTATTAAATATTTTAACATAAATAAAGAATTATAGTTACACTTTTATAATACCTTGAAATATGCAGGGAAAAAACTGGAACCCTTATTGAACATTGGGATTTCTAAATTTCAATTGTTTATAACCCAACAGCCGTTTACACAAAATTAACTCAAGATCCCAAACGTTACGCCAATCAATCAATCAATACTTAAAATTACAAAACCACACATTCCAATTAACTGAGTCTGGAGAATTTAGAAATGCAATCAAAACTTATAATTTGAAAAAAAAAAGTATAAATCTGAATATGAAGACGACCCTTAGTTGAGAAATATATACATATATATATACTTATAGAAGACATTTCTTTGGCGATAGCGATTTGCAATTTTTTTTATACGGTAATTAGAACCGGCATAACGAGCAGTACTTGATTACTTTTTTTCACGGACGGTAACTAGTGTTTGCAATGACGGTACGAAAAATTTTTAACGCCCTTGATTCACTCAAAAGATTATAGAAAGTTTTGTAAATGAAAAATTACCAGTATATTTTGAAGTTAAAATTTAATTCATCCCAAGCAATAAACAAAAACAAAATTCAGTTTTTTTCACAAATTTCAATGTTCTGCCCCTACGCTTTCATCTTTAATTTTCCTATTGCCACCCTACGGATTTTCATGTTTAGAATTTATTCCTGTCGAAAATGAGAATAGATTTGAAGGGGAAAAAAAAAAAAAAAAACCCTGAATTATCAAACACAAAAGGTTTGAACAGAATGGCATATTACGATGATATTTGAAAATATCCGATAATTCTTCATCATTGTGAAGAGGGAGTCAGTTTTGTAAAGACACTTTAAAACATAGTATTTGCATCACCCACTTTAGATTGAAATTTTTTATGATAATCATATTAATTTTCTTATAAGGCATGTAGCGTTTGCAGGCCAACAACTCAGTAATTGGTTAAATTTTTTCGAATAATGATTGTTTTTTAAATATCTTTCTCAATAAACACAAAGTGTTCTAATAATTGCATGTTAATTTACAAAATTATTTTTAAATGCACTGCATTTGAAAAATAAAATAAAATTTTTCATTCTCAACGAAAACATTATAAATAATAAACTCGCTTAAAAATTTTGTTTCGTGACCTGAAGTATTATGACAATAATGATAGAATAATCATCTTACTAAATTTAATCTAAATTTTCAGTACTTGAATAATTTCAAAAAAAAAATATTGTCATCCCCCCAAAAAAATTACAGCTGAATAAGTAAAATCAATAGTATAATCTCTTTCAGAAAGTGATTTTTTTTTTTTTTTGAAGAATTAGATTGCTCAAATATAAGCACTTCTAGATCCAAGTGAAAAATGTTTGGGAAAAAAAAAATAGATATTTCAAAAGCAGCATTTTAATTGTAGCTCCAGCTTTTAAAACTGTTAACCCCATTCTTATATTACTTTTATCTGTGGCATATCATGAAAAATAATTTAGTGCATTGGATTTCACCCTTATCTGAATATAAATGAATGATGAATGTTTTGAATAATTAATGTTGTTTTTTTTTAAAGACATAATAATAGATTTGACAGCAATAATGCAATAAAGGAATGGCTTCCATGTAATCTATTATTATTCAAAATAAATTTATACTGATACAGTTTTTTATATTTAGTTATATTCAAAAATTAATTCCATTTGTATACAATTTGTAGAAATGCTTTAATGAAATTTTATTGAAATGTTTAAATCAAGTTTACACTCTTTTCCTCATGTGGTCAAGGTCAGAAATACTGCTTTTATATTTACTATGAAAATACTTTCCAAAATACTGCTTTTATATTCACTTATTTCCAAATATTGTTTAATCTTAATTATCAGTTGATTAATTATATATACATTTTGATTGTATGCCAATGACAACATGTCGTAGTGAAATTGACTACAGCACAAAGGTATAGTATGGTGATACAAATAGCATAATAATGAATTACAAATTAAAACTGAAGTGTCAAAAATTTTTTTCTTTTAACTTTTCAGTACACTACTAAAAATGTGTTGCTTGCATGCCTGTTTTTTTTGTCTTATTAGTGTTTGTATATTTTTATATTTGTTGATCTATTAACTAGTTTGGTAGAAGAACAAGAAAGTCTGAATTTAATGCATTATATACAGTCATTATCTGTTATATTATTAGTAACTCTTGTTTTATAAATCATATATTACTACTTGTGATGTCCATTTATTTCTTGTCATTTTCCTTTAATCCTCTGAAAGGCAATAGGACAGCCTCAATCCCACCTTTTTTTAAAATAAAAAAAAAATAAACTTGTTCTTTTTATTTCACAACAGTTATTTTAATAGATATTTGAATGTTTCTTATATTTAAAAATATTTCAACAAGGTTTAAAATTAACAAGAAAATCTTAAAAATAATTTTAAATTCCGAGCTTTCCAGATGACGAAATTCTTTTTTATTGATAGTGAAAGAAAACGACTTCTGAAAGAAATCTGGATAAGGATTTTCTGTAAGAGAAATCTAAGATTCAATGAATATATTCAAAATAAATTTATTCATCACAAATATGATTTCCTTATCATTTATAGAAATTGAAAAAAGTGGGATAAATATGTCCCACAGACCCTGAGATGTTTATTAGTTAGTGAGGAACAGAACACGAATTTTTGTATCTGCTGCTTTTAGTCAACTTTTTTTTAATAGATTTCCCATAAATTGCCATTAACTGTATTTTATAATGATTAGATATATAATGAAATTACTATATAGATTATGGTACAGTAAAATAATTTAGAAAGAAAAGATAATTCTTCAGAAGAGTCGACGTATTTGTAAAATGATGTCACTGGCCAAAGCTTATTTTAAATCAATTGTTAAAATATATTCCTATTTTTCACAGTTTCCCACCTTGTACAAAACTATGTAGTTAATCTGTTTCTTTGGAAATCAGGTTTATTTGTTGGAAATGAATAACTATAAATGTATGTACTTATAATGAATTTGTTTTTTCCATTCTAAAAAAAATTGGGAAGATGGTAACATTTTAATGGAATGCAGGTGACCAGCTTTGTTCTGAATCTTTCAAAGAAAATGACATAATCAAGATACTATAGCTGAGTATCCAATTTGACAACTGATTGTGGGAAAGTCTTTCCATTTCCCTAACTAAACATACATTCAAAATATTTGAAGAAATATTTTATGCTCTTAATGTAGATGTGGAGAAATTCAATGTGGCATGAATCATAGAAATGTTTTGGGGAATACTTAAGAACCTTGAGGGACAGTGGAACATATTCCGTTCCCTTTTGATAAAATGCAAGTAAGTATTAGTTGTAAAATAAGTTATCAGTGGATGCAACTTCACTTATGCGTTTTTCAAGGTGACTTTTCTTTTAATACTGAGTCCCTCAAAAGGTTAAAAACACATCTATGTTTAAAAAATATATATGAACTGTTAAATCTTAGTTACTATTTAAAATTTTCTTAATAAGAAATTGGCTTATAAATAATTTCCAATCATCATGGTTTTTATTTTCCAAATAATATCAATATTTTTGTCTAAACGGCACTCACGTAAGAATGAAATCTATGCACAATTAATACTCAATTCTCAACCTTCTCACTGTTTGCTGTTTTTGTTACTATTAATTCCAGATGGTCTAGCTACCAGACCACCCTTATAAATCCCAAAACCACTAAAAAGTTGATGAATAAAATCAACTCCTTTAAAATGTTACTGGTAAAATCCAAATAATCAAGAATGTGAGACAAAGATGCCTAGTTAGCATATAGCTAGTTAGCAATGGCATTCCAAAAAGAGCTTCTAGTCCTGCTGGAAACTAAATGCATTGGTGTGTCCACTAATAAACTTTTGCTCTCATACACTGGTGTGCAAAACTTAAGCAACAGGTATGTTTTTTCCCATAACTTCACAAGAAATCATCTGAGGGACATGAAATTCAGAAATGAGATACAGCATTTTGTTCTGAAAGAATGACAACAGCATAGTTGCGCAGAAATGAATACAATGCATACAGTATGGAATCAAACAAAAAAAAAGGCTTTATTGAACTCATAGTATCGTTACACATGATTGTCTGTCCAAGAGGAAGAACAGCAAGCAGATGTTCCTTAGTATGGGATATGCCCTCCCCTTACTGCAATGGTTGCTTCACACCGTCTCACCATACTCAGCACCAGATTGTCCAACAGTTCTTGAGGTAAGAGTGCCCATTCCTCAATCAGCATCTGTTTAAGTTGTCGGGTGTTCCCAGGAGGATGTAATCGTGCCGCAAGGCGTCTCCCCAAAGCATCCCACACATGTTCTATCGGATTTAAATCAGGGGAGCACGCCGACCAATCCATTCGAGTGATATCTTCACTTTCCTGGAGCTCCTCAACAGCATTAGTCCTGTGTGGCCGTGCATTGTCATCCATAAAAACGAAGTCTGATCCAATGGCACCTCGGAACAGACGCACATGGGGAAGGATCACCTCCTGACAATAGCGATCTCCAGTTACAGAACCTCTGTCGAAAACGTGGAGCTCAGTCCGCCCGTTCATCATAATGCCTCCCCAGACGACAACACCAGGACCACCGAAACGGTCTCTTTCCGCGATGTTACTGGGATGAAACCGTGTCCCGACCTCTCTCCAAATCAACTGGCGTTGTAACAAGTAATTAAATGAAGGAATGGGCACTCTTAACTCAAAAACTGTTGGACAATCTGGTGCTGAGTATGGGGAGACGGTGCGAAGCAACCATTGCAGTAAGGGGACAGCATATCCCATTCTAAGGAACATCTGCTTGCTGTTCTTCCTCTTGGACAGACAATCATGTGTAACGATCCTATGAGTTCAACAAAGCCTTTTTTTGTTTGATTCCATACTGTATGCATTGTATTCATTTCTGCGCAACTATGCTTCCGTCATTCTTTCAGAACAAAATGCTGTATCTCATTTCTGAATTTCATGTCTCTCAGATGATTTTTCGTGAAGTTATGGCAAAAAACATACCTGTTGCTTAAGTTTTGCACACCAGTGTATATTTAACATTATAAAATGCATTGTTCACTGCTACCAAATTATGCAGATGTTATTCCCTAGATTTTCTTCATGGTAGTTTGGAGTATATTATCAATTATTATTAAATTTCTTGTATTAATATGTATATAACTGGGTTAAAATTATATAAAATTGCTGTATTTTAATAAATCCCAAATAATTTTCCCCCTTCTTTTTCTTAAAGACTTGTTTTGTCTCATTTAATTTCTGTATTTATAGTTTTTATGATAAAATTTGTGCTTTGTTCATTATTTTTTTTTTTAAAGTTTTTAACAAATATTGCAATGTGGATCTAGGGAGATATTTTACAGATCTCCTTAATGCTGAGCTGAGCTCTTCCACCAACTGACACAAGTCTTAAAGAACTATGGGTAAGTTGGTTGACATACTTTGATGTAAAAATCTTGGTTGAATAATTAATCTATAATCATAATGAAATTTAAGTTTTGGTGTCTCTTCGTCAACCGATTTTTTGAGAGAGCCTCGCACATTAGGTAAATATTTGTACAGTAACTGCAAATTACAAAGTTGCAAGCGAACTCAATTTTCAGTTACATTGTTCCTTTACAACTGTTTTCATTTTCATATCTATTTTAGTTTATTTACTATTAGATAAATTTGTTTACTATAGTTTTGGCATCAATTCTGTCTACAATCAAATGTTTATAACTATAATTTCTTTTGTATAACTGCCAACCAATTTTTACAAGCATTATAAATGTTGCCAAACTTGATAAAATTTGCTGATGCAAAGAAACATTCTTGATTATGATGCAACAAACATATGGTGTAGGTTGTATTCGAGTTTTAAAAACTCGTTTAAAAATGCTTTCAAAGCATGAATTGTTAACTTGTATAATCTGTTAAAAGAATTAGCTACAAGAAAAATATAACTTTAACTCTATAAAATTGAAGCTTGTAGTTTTTCAAAAAACCGCCCCCCCCCCCCCCCCCCCCCACACTTTTCAACATGACATTTTTACTTTAGTGTATTTACAGTTTTTAACATAAAGTGTTTTGCTCAGACTATAGGACAATTTTATGCGATTATGTGATAATTTTATTTATAAAAAAATTATTATACAACATAAAAAATGATTTTTAAGAAAAGAAAAAGTTTCACATGATGTTCCCAAATATTTATGCTTGTTCTAAACCACTGAAATAAAAGTTGGTATAAATATCCATTTCAAGAATCATATTTTTCATCTAATTTTCAATAAACTTTTAATATATTAATAAAAGAATATTTTGTTGAATTTAAATAATACATCATATATTACTTTTTTCATTTCTTTTATTTAAAAAAAAAATCTGTCAAAGCAATTCAAAAAGAGATGAGATTTTAAATTTTCATTTAATACCAAAATAAGAAAATTTATTAAATAAAATATTTGGGAAAACAGCCCTTCTTGAAACATTAAAAAAAATATTGATTCTCTTCAATATTCAGTTAAGAATTTTATTTTAGCTATTTTCAGTATTAAATTTTTTAGCAAAAACTGATGAGCTCATTCATTGAATTTGTAAAGGGGAATTTTTAATCATAAAACACTTTTTGAAGTTTTTTCAATAATATTTTCTAGAAGTTTAATTACATTTTTACAGATGTTTTCACAATATGTTTCCAAAAACTTATGCATTCTTGTTTTGTATTAAATCACTGAAAAAGAAAATAAGATAAATTCCAAAACATCCTTACTTTGCAACTTGTTTTTACTAGCTTTCATAATATTAATAAAAATAAATCTTTTCAAACCTAGATAATATGTCATATATTACTTTTTCAAAATGTTATTTCTAGAAAAGCAATTTAATAGGAGAAATAACATGCTTTTAAAGCTTCATGTACTACTGAAATATGAAAACCTGTAACACAAAATTCGGAAAAGTAACACTCATCGAAATATATTTCAAAAATACATTCTTTCAGCTTTCAACCTAAACATATAAGTTCAGTTTTCTACAGTATTGCTTTTCTAGTATAAACTGTTACGCCCATTGATTTTCAAAGAATAATTTCAAACTTAAAAATGTTATTTGAAGTTTTCTATAATATTAAGACAACATAAATTTTTGAACAAAACTTTCATCGCAAGTTTCCAAAAATTTACGCATGATTGCTTCATGCATAAATATTTGGCAACAAAATCCTTTTTAAATCAATGAAATAAAAGCTGAAATAAATATCTACATCAAAAACACCCTTATTTTTCATCTTATTTTTATTAATTATTGTTACATTCTGACCCAGAAAGATTAAATTGCTCAAGACATTATTAGTTGGTTCCTTGTCCCTCTCTCTGTCGTCCATCTTATCCTCGTCAGTTTCATCTCACGAATCTTTGTTGGAAATAAACAAAAATTTAACCAAAGAATCATTTGTTAACCGGTCATCTTACTCGCTTGGCAGATCACCATGACTGCCATCAATAACATGTAAAACTGCTTTGATTTCTTCTTCAGTGAATTTAAATTTTCATTTACTCATAATAGTGAAATAACAAGTAATTAAATGAAAAAATTACACTGATAACTCAAAAACTGATTGGAAATGTGTAAAATAAAAAAGCAGCAATACAGGATTAAAGAGAAATTTTCAGAATGGAATTTTTATCTCACACTATGGAGGGAGGGGAAAAAACTGTGCAGTTTGAAGCTTTTCAGGCCTTTCAATGCTGTTTGAAAGCAGTAGTTTCTATTAAACATCAAAATTTCTAATAGCCTTTTGATGACAGAATAAGACACTGCATGACTTTTTTCTACAATAACAAGATTCACTTTGTAAGAAAACTGCCATGTGAATAGGCTGCAGAGATAAAGCCTTTGCCTTTTATAATATCATATTAGCCTTTATATTAAAGAGAGTACTCAACGTTTACAGGTTTAAAATATTAGCAACAAATTTTACTAAATTGTCAGCCAATTTATTGACAAATACACCCCAGAAGATAGAACCCCGGAAGAAGAGAGTAGAAGATCTTGTACAATAATGTGATAAAAAAATTTCAAAAGTAAATGGGTGATTAAAGCAAAGGAAGGATGCAAAAGAATCCTAGAACAATAATGAATCTGTATAAAGGATATAATTATCAGAAGGACTATCAGAAATTTGATATAATGCATAATGATTAACAGAGATTTCTACAGTAATAACAGAGCATATAATCTGAGCATTGGTGATGAGAGGGTGATATTAATAAAAACATTAACAAATTAAATATAAGAAGAGCATTTTAAACGATCAGTGAAAATAAAAATAAACTTTCTACAGATTTCATGATAGAGCAAATTTCTTTAGATTTCACACATGGACATAGCATTAATAACCCCATTCCAGCCCAAGGCTATTCAAATGTAATGGTGAAACCAAAGACATTTTGATGTAAGGGTATGCAAGATTTGTCAAAAGTTTTTAAAGCATTTAAGTATATTAGTCCTTGCAATTTCCTTCAGCTAAGCTAATATCGTAAATTGGGTACAATGAGTATACTGCCTGAATCAAAGCTACAAAAAATATTTGTGAATCCAAAGAAAATATAAAGTTATAACAAATGCTTTTGCCTTACATTTTGTAAGCAAAGCACTAATCGCCTTCACTTGTAATTAAAAATAGGATGTGATAAAATAGGTTCCAATTTCTTTTTGATATATTCTTTATATGGAGCAGCATACTGCATAAACATTCATAATCCATCTTGAACAATATGACTGCTCTGTAAATGCAGAGCAATGATATTTTAAATGTTCAAGGTCTTTATATATTTTACCGTTAAAGTTGAAAAGCCTTTAATGTTATTCTGTATCATTCAAGTTCAAAAGTTTGTTTCTCTTATTTCCTGTTCCTACTCCTTCTGCCTCCACTTTTAGTTTGGTTTTACCAGAGTCTGGTTGTTGTCAGTACGTCAACAGCAATAAAAAATCCCTTGGTACTGGGCAGGGTTCAATAAATGCAAATCTAAATGTACAAAAATAGGTGTGCTTGTCACAAAAACCAACGGCTATGCAAAGTGTCACCAATCTTTAGAATCTTTAGACTGCACTAATAAATAAGTATAAGTTTATCATATGTTTTGCAAATTTATTTTCTTAATTATAATAATATATTCAGCCATTTAATTCTTTGCATTATAGTTTTTCAATTGATTGAGGATTGATTCTATCTACTAATTTTTCATGTGCTTGATTGTATTAATGTGGTTCTTTAGATATTAAAAAATAAATAACATTATGTCAATTTCCTTAATTGCAATATCTTAAACAGTTTGATTCTTTGCATTGAAGTTTTTCAATTAAGTGATGATTGTTTCTTTTAATTAATGTTGATTGTTTGATTGTATAAACTTAATTCTTTAGATATCTCAAAATAAATAAACAACATTTAACTTAAGCATAAAAAACATAGCTGTTGTTCCAACAAAGATCTTATTTTCACATTAATGTGTGCCTAGCAGATAATTTGCAGATTATCTAGGTAATTCGAGAAACAAAACAATTTTCCACATTTTAAGGATCACCCTTGTTAATGTGCAGATTAGCTCTGCAGATTAACTGAATTCCATACTTTAGTGGGTGATAACATATATATACTGCATGGATCTGATAAGCGATTTTTTAATAATAAAAAAATTAATTTCATTTATAAACTTTATAAGCTAACCTTTAAGTTTAATATCAGATTCTGGGAGGAGATAATATCTGTGACAGAAATGTACACAAACTGGTTTGACTAAAGAAAAGTGATCCCACTAAAAGTAGACAATTGTTGAATTTTATTTATGACTAACTGGATCTGATGTTCATAAAAGCATTACCACTTACCCCTATATAAGAAATATAGAGATTACCGACATAAAGCCTTAATAGAAAATGGAAATTGTAAAATATTATTTATCCTTAAAGCAAAACATACTGCAATAGAAACATTGCTTTGAGGTATACAACCTTTTTGAGTAAAAAGGTCTGATGATTTTCAAATGCGATTCTTAATTTTCTTATATTAATAAAATTCTGAATGAATATGGCCAAAGCATCTCATACACCTACAATCATATAGATCATAAAAGAATGTCAGACTGCTAAGCATGATTGTAAACTTTCTCAATATTGAAAAAAAAATTCTATACAAAGTTTCTGCATAATATATATTAATTTCAAGCAGATTATCAATACTGTCTACACTCACTTTGAAAGGGATTAAAAAATTTACTGTTATCCTAATAGTACATCAGACACATGCTGAATCTTTTAAAAAATTTTAAACAGACAGTTAATAAGAATAATCAATCTAGTTGCATAGGCATCGCTTCTTAGCTTTTTGACTAAGATCAAAGTGGTAATTGTATAAATATCACTTCTTAGCATTTTGATTAAGATCAAAGTGGTAGTAGCTAATTTTTGATGGCTCTTTTCCAAATGTTACTAGATTAATAACCTGTTGCAAATTATCATGCTAAATTCTTGCATGGACAGATGCTGTATCATATGATAAATTATACTAGAAAGACCTGGAAATAATTTTTCAATTCCTGAAAGACATCTTTTAAGTTCAAAAAAAGTAAAACCTACATTATAATATTATTATACCTAAGTGGACTGTGACTGTTTTACCAAGAATAATAAGTGGTGTTCAAGAAGCTGAGTAATGAGATTATTCAAACTGGTTTGATTGACAAACACAGAGAGATTCTGTATTTAATGACAAATACAAAATGCAGATTATAATTAATAAATGAGACTGGTTTTGAACAGCTATTGCTAGCAAAAATGTGTTAATAGATATGAATGGAACGAGTTGAAGATTAGCATAGCTACTCCTTTTGAAACTCTTATCAATTAAATTTCTGTTTATATGACTTGTGTTTAAAAGAAATTGTGCCTCCAAGATGTACCTAGGTATTCTTGATGGGCAATGATGAAAGGTTGATATGATTTAATAATGTCATTAAGATATGAAATCATATTTTAAATTCTGCAGCAATTCCAAGAGACAGGACTGACAAAGCTTGAAACGAATATAAAAGCACAAAAAGTTCGAGACTCATTTTGAAGATATGAAGTGATTATCTCACTAGCTGAAGATAAAAGATTATCATCAGATAGATAGATATATTACAATGATCTTTTGATATACAACAATTACTTGAAAATTTATCTCTATCCGAGGCAGTGAAACAAGCTTTTTTCTAGCCTTTTATTCCTTTACATTTTGGCTTGTTACTATTAGAAGTATTTTTTTTTTCTCTGCTTATTGCTTTAATATGTTGTTCCTGTTTAAAAGATAATGCCATTTTTCAGAAGTGAAAAAATTGTAGAAGCAATATTTGTAGAAATAAGTGATTCTTTTGTAATCTATAAGAAATTAGCAGAAGATGTAATGTTGCTAGCACAACTGAATAGAGAAAATCTTTCGGGATTTAAAATTAGGCTACAGCATATACGTGTTTCACAATGCACAAGTATAAAAGCCATGGTTTAGTATTACATTCTGAAAGCAATTTCTTTGTGCTGACAAATGAAAGATTTCAGCAGACATTCATGGTTTGAATTTCCTTTTTCAATGCTCATGGAGGACTGAATCTCAAAAATAATTGCAAAGGAGATTTCATTTGAAACAACAGTAAGAAGTTTCAAAGAAGAAAATTTGAAACAGTAAGCCGGGAAAAACGGGTGTAATCTATGAACAAATACATATTCAAATAGAATATGCATTTATTAACAAGTTCACAATGAAGAAAAAATCCTATGTTCAATTTTAAAAATTACAAATCACCTTTTGAAATATGTCTTAATTTGTAATGACAAGGAATTGAAAAGGTTTTTTAAACAAAACCAGGTTCGAGATAAACTGCAATAGAGAAAAAGTTTTGAAACAATTTTCTCTTGCTTCAAAATGCATCATTAGAATATTTCATTAAATAGGAAAAAATAAACAAATACCTTTAGATTTCTTACATTCCATATCCTTATTATTGAATCCCGCCCAGCAGAATATAGTCGACCAAGATAGCCATCATACTGTAGTGAATTAACACCAGACCTGTGGTATTTTTCTACTTCATCACGAATAACAAAAGAAACCTGAAAACAATACTTGATGTTAATATTAACATTACATCCAAAAATATAAGTACAATAATCCAACACATAACACATAATCCACACCTTCATCACATAAAACAAGATTTCAAATAGACATTGTAACATTTCAGTTACACATATTTAGCTTTGAAAAAAATAATTGATATGAATAAAACTATGTAACATGAAGAAAGAAAAGAAAACTATTTTCATTTGCAATATAAATATATATATACTAACTATATTTATGAAAGCTTATATAAATGAATTAAATACAATTAAAGTTACTTGCCTGAGCAAATATCCATATTTTACTTAGGAGAAAGAATTGTTGATATACAATAAAATTTACATTTTGAATATGGCAATTACAATTTTGCTAGAGAGAAATTATGAAATCTGCCAACTTTTACTATTATTATATTTCAGGTTGAACCTTTAAATTATGACTTAAGGAGTCTAAAAAGAGAGAAAAAAAAAAGGTTTCATTCTACTAAGTAAAAATTTATTTGCAAATTAAAGTTTCTAAGTTACAAATCTAATTTTACACTTTTCGCATATATTCTCATAGTCTGCAACACAAATTTTAATGTAACATTTATGTGTAAGTTTTAAATATGGGTATTGAATGAAGCAATATTTTTTAAATAATACTTTAATAATGCTTTTAAATAATATTTACTTAAATAATACACATATAAGCACTCAAAATGTATTAAAAAAATCCAAAATTCGCAAATCTATTAAAATGAAAAAACATTCAACATACATACTTACTAACAATAGCAGGCATGAAAGCTTTAATATTTTAATATTGGAAATGTGCGCATCAGATCCATCTTTTAAAAAATTTTATTCAAAAATTAAGACAAATTGAGGCCATTTTTTCACCACTAATTTTTAAAAGAATTATTATATAAAAGTAATTTTCATACCATTTTTTAAATATAAATATCCAGATATATTAGTTTAAGTATTGTGTAATATTCTTTGAATACATCTAGGCCAGTATATCAAAATTGAGCAATTAAATTAAATGAATTGGAAAGCTTCTAGTCCCCTTCCCTCCCCCCCCTTTTTTTTTCTATTTTTTAATTCAGTGGACTGAAAAATTTTAGTCTAAATGGAAGTTCAACTTCTAAAACTTTTTTTTTTCTTTTTGGATTAGAATTAAAGATATATTTAAACCACTATATATCAAACTTGAGAGTTTATGGGAGGAAATTCAACATATAAAATTTTCCGTATACAGAAACATACTGCAAATTTTTCAACATTTTCTTACCAAAAACAACAATGAAAAGCCAATTTTTGATGGTAAAAGAAAACTTAAACTATTGCAGAAACTTGCTCAAAAAAAAGTGCACATAAGTAACCTGCAAATTTACTCATTAGGTATTAAAAAAAAATATGTATTATTAAATAAGAAAATTTGAACTCGTAGAATAGTTTTTTCATCCTTTTTTGTATCTCTTATTAGGCTGAACTTCACTTTTTCTTAAATGTTTTCATTTCAAGATTAAGTGTAATGCTTTTTTAAAAGAAGTCATGGAAAAATCAATTCATCAATTTCTTGAAGACCCTGAAGAAAAACTTACAAATCCAAAGATACTGAAAGCTGAATTTTCATTATTTGAGGCAGCGAATAAAAGAACAAACTTAGATTTCTTAATTGATGCAATGAAAAGATAAAACCAAGCTCTGTAGCTAGTGAACGAGTATTTTCGATTTCAGGCAATATTGTGTCCAAAATAAGAACAAGACTTGGCCACCGTTCAGTGGATATTTTATGTTTTTTAAAATCCTATTTTCATAGGAGAAATTAAAATTAGTGAAAATAATATAATTATTATTTGAAATTTTTGTTTGAGTTTTCGTTATTTTGTGTAAGTAATATGTATATGTAATCCTTACTTTTTTTTATATACTTTGATTTTGACTTTGATATTGATTTCGTTTTTTGTTATTGTATATAAATCAAATAAAATATTTTCCCCTTTTCTATTTTTTGACAAAAATTCGAAAACCGGTTTTTTGGAAATATTGAATTCAAAAACCAGTTTTTTTAAAAAAATCGGTTTTTGTATAAACTCTAATATTTTACATGTAAAATACTTTGTATGCTTTTTACAAGACAGAAAGTAATATTTCTATTGATACTGACCTTAATTTTAAGTAACTTTTTGCAATTTCTATTAAATTTTTAGAGTTGATTAAAAAAATATGCAAGATCAAGCTTTCAACAAAATTAATTAGAATGCTACAAACAGAATATACAGAATACATATTTTTAATGAGAAACAATAGAATGTGTTTGCCTTGGCCACAGAAGTGAAATATAACTGTCCTAGAAATAAGACAATAAATTATATTGATTACAATAATCAAGATGCTAATTTTTTGCCTTAAAATATATAACATTTTAGTACTTGATAGAATCAGAAAAATACAATATTAATTTCAATACATTTATAAGCCATTTAATATCAGAATCTAAAAAAAAATTATATTCATAAAAAAGCACTATGAAGTATTTTTTTCTCTTTAAATTAAAATGGCTTATATTACAAGATTGTTACATGATTATAGGTTTTTTTTAAAAAAATATTTTATATGTAATATTATCACAGAAAGGTTAACATAATAATTATCTAAATATATATAGGTTGTCATAAAAAATACAAAGAACTGGATAGAAAAAAAAAACAGATCATTATTTGAGATCGCAAATATAAAATAATTTTCTCACACAGAATTATACAAAAAGGTCTTTTACTGGCCTCATTATATGCTCTTGAATGACATTTAAAGTACAAATTAGTATCCAACATACAAACCTAAATATATTTAAAATTTATTGCTAAGATGATTATAATATTCAAAATTCATTTAAATACAAATTTTTGGTGAATATTAACATAGAAATACACGAAATCATAAATTGTCACACAAGAAAATATTTTTACTTCGCTTAATTTCTTTAAGAACTCCTGGCATATTAATAGGATTAATTAAAAACGTCATTTATCACTATCACTGCTACACCGACAAATCATTCTTCGAAATGACATAAACATTGAAAATAAAAATATTTTTCTATACATGATAGGAAAATAGGATATATTATTTTAACAATGACAATTTATTTATTGCGTTAAACATTAATGACATAAAGCTTACCTGAACTTTTTTTCTCATTCCGTGACTACTAGCTTGCCTGTGATGGGCAGCCATACTAGTAGGTGCAGGAGTTAACATTTTTCTCCCACTAAACCTACAAATTTACAGAGATTCATTATGTTAGCGATTTTCACTTAGTAAGTATAAGTTACGCATTATTTGTATGTTTACGCTACTTCAAAATCCATACTCCGCACAGCGATTTCGAGTAACACTCCTCGCCGTGCGAAGCTGTTTATTTAAAAACCAATACAACACAACTATCAACCGCGGTTACGAATTATCCCGCAGATGGTACGAGATTTGGCTTTGCCTCTAAATTTATTTTGTCGCTCACTCCAATTTGGCCAGTATTAATATTCGTTGGAACTATAAGATTCAGTCAATATAAATTTGTTTTACATTGGTGCTTATTTTCTTGCTGACAGTAACACTCTCAAAGTTTGTTGCTGTCGCAGAGAATGGGAGGAGTGGACATCTTTCAACCTAATCGACAAATTTTTGAAGCCGAACTTTCAAATCGCATGAGATAGCCGAAATCTCTCACGATGCTAATGCAGGATAACGAATTTAACTTCATAGAGAATGTCTACAAATTAATATATCCAATATTAATTTGATTTTGACGTTTTTTGACTTCTTTTGAACTCATACCGATCTTTGGTCGAAAATAGAACCCGGTAACTTGAACATAGCAATCACCATAGTCACTACAAGAATACCCTCCAAGACGGTAGTCAATACAAGTTCAGTTTAATAAGGAGTACTTGTAATTTCAAAAGCTCTATCACGCCTCCCAGCAGAAATTGACTACATTTTACGCCAAAAACTACTCTTGTATGACTGAAAACTTTTAATTTCGCCCGTTCATCGTTTTCCCACCACAGAAACCTCAAAACATCATGGGCGTTTCTTTCAACACTGACTTGAAGAAACGCCTTTCAAATGTCCACTATAATGCCAATTCTTCTTTCCCAAAAACGCAGCAGAATATCAGGTATAACTTCGATGAGATTTGGTCCACTCTCTAAGCATTGATTCAAAGAAGGTTGATTTTTAATTCTAGCTGATGCATCAAAAACTTGACGAATGGGTGTAATGCTGCTTTCCTTTAATACAAGATGGTAAGGTAAATAATGTCCAGGTAACTTCTCTTTATCTTCTGGGACTATTTCTATCATTCCGTCAGATAACCAATCTTGAAAAACTTTTTCATAATTTTTATACAGTCCACTGGAAATCAGCTTCAGAGTAACGTTCTCCAATCTTTGTTTTGCCAAGGGAAAATTATCTGGCAGTGGAGCTTTATCATCAGACAATGGTAATGATACTTCATAACGACCATCTTTAAATTTGACAGTTTCTAAAAAATATCGCTTGGTTTCCAAGTCTTTCTGAGCTCTGGATTTTCTTTCGATGGGATCCTTGATACCAATCGAATCCAGCTTCCACAAATCTGAAATATCAGCATCTTTAACAAATAAGAATGTCACAGACAAGGCTAAGTGTTCTTCCTTTTGATTTTCTAAGGCAATTTTCGCCATCACTTTCCATCCTAGTTTTGCTTCCAAATCGACAAGACCACTACTTAGTTCTCTATGGCGACAAGTCAACAGCTTGCCCATGATGTCAGCACCAATGAGTATGTGAATTGGCTTGGAAGAATCGTTTACATCAGAGAGCATTAATTGCATAATGCTCCAACTCGTTGATCCAAGCTCCTCTTCCAGCAGGTTGAATATCTTCACAAATTTTGGCCTGGTCCAAAACATCAAAATTACATCTGAAGTTTCCATTTACAGTTCTTAATTTTATTTTATAGCAATTATGCTTGCATTCATTAGAATCAACTCCACCAAACAGTGAGTGGATTAACTTTTCTTCTCGAATAGGTGAATATTTCACTTTTTTCGGCGACTTCTTTCAATATGTATGAATTTTGTGGGCCTGAATCGATAAGTATACGTACAGTCATCTCATTATTATCTGAAACAAGTTTGGCTTGCAGTGTTTGTAATAGAACTTTTGAACTTCTGGATAAATTCGACAAATTAACTCCACTTTCTGGATAGTTTTCTTTCACTGAATATGGCTTGTTTATACTAGCAAGTTGATCACACATTATAGATTGATGTCTTTTACCAAAAATTATGCATTTTACAAATATTTGACATTTTCTAATTGAATGACGGGGTTCAAGCAGGCATAACAACAATTTTTTATTTTTCAAAATTGTTTTCTTTTCCATCAGTCTCATTTTTCGAGTAGAAAAGCAATCTGCACTTGCATGATTCTTGCTGCAAAAAACACATGATTTTTTGTTTTCTTGGGTCTGTGCATTGGCGAATAGATTGGAAGCTCTTGATATTTTATTTCTGTTTTCCTTGAATTCAAACCTTTTGTTACTAAAGTGATTCTTATCCTTTCTTTTAATCAGGCCAAAACCCTGCATTGCTAAAGAAATTCATTCTTCAGCTTCTACTTCTGCTTTCAAAAATGCTAATAAGCCGGCCAGTCTAACTTGCGGTTCATATATATTGTTGATATCAGGACTTTGCCTCTGCCATGCTCTTAATATTTCTTCTGGCAAGCAAGACTCTACCAATGGGTGTAATAAAGCAGCAATTTTATCTGTTGTAACGCCTAGAGTCTCTAATGCACGAATTTATGCCTCCAAATTATCATAAAATGCACATAAATTCATTGTGGACTGTTACTGGGTGTTTTCTATAACTAATTTCAAAAGTTCACGGACGTAGAATTCAATGAGTAAATCACTTCGGCCAAAGCGAGATTTTAACGACTCAATATCTTCGCTGTAGTTGGCTCCGGTTAGCGGGAAATTCTCAACAACTTCCTGAGCGCGCGATCTACTACCAGTGGCTTGGATCAAATATTGAAATTTATTTTCGGGAGCAATATCTACGTCATTATGAAAATGTTCAAATTGGGTCCAAAAGGGCAACCAGTATTGTAAATATCCGGAAGACTGGCGAAGTTCAAGTTTAGGTAAGTGGAATTTCGTTTTTAATCTGCCTGATTCAACGGTTTCGTAATTTTGGTACTTTCTAAACGCACTCCAACAGATACTTTTGCTAATTCTAACTCATATTGTCTTTGCTTCGCCATTTCCTCGTCAGGACGTTTTCTTTCGTCTTCTTGGCGCTTTCGTACTTTTTCTTGGTGCTTTCGACTTTCATTTTCTTGTCTTTCACTGATAATCGCAAACAAAACCTCTTGGACAAACTCCGGATCATTTTTATAAATCTGACTATTCAAAATCACTCCTTTCAAATTAGTAATTGTAACTTTAGCAGGTTCATTACTTTCTTCCAACAAAGTTATGAGATCCTCCTTTTTAAAACCTTTAACGTTTTTGAACATGATAACCGTCAGTTTCGTGTCTTGTCGTGGACGCCAAATAATGCTACTAGCAGATCATAGACGGACGCCTTTCTGCACTCACTCAAATGAACTCACAGTTCTACACATGAATGAGACACACTAAAATCGTAAAAAATAATACGAGAAACATTTTCTAGCTACCATGAGCACTACTGGTATTTATTTTTTCTTGTTGTTACAAAAAGACATTGCCACTCTAGAAAACAAAAGTTTTACAGCTGAGTTGAGTTGTAAATTCTGCTCAGTTTACATCATGCAAAACGCATAAAAATGTCTTTTCCGCATCTTTCTGATTGTTACAGCTACAACATCAATAAAAGTTTGACTATATTGTTCCTGCAGATAACTTCTAAGATAAAATACAGTGAACAATAACTTAGAAAAGACCATGAAATATTAGGCGCACTTATGCATCCAATCCTTTCTGTTTTGAAATGCAGAAGCGGCTTTGAACATTTATTGCCGATAATGCAAGATATCTCTGACGGAACAAAAAGCAACATTTCTCTAATTAGCTTAAAATTAAAATATAATTATTGATTTTATATTTAATTAAATATAAATAAATATTAATTAACTAATTCAATCTTAATAAATAATTATTTGGAATAATTAACTATTTATATGGTGACGGGGGTAAGGCCATATGGTGTCGGGGTGAGTGTCATCTTCATATGAGCAAGAAGTCAGACTTCTGCCCTCAGGTGCTCTACCTTCAGAAGCTACTGCACCCCCTTTCCGTGGTAACGCTGGCACGACATCATCATCATCAATTCTTTAATTAGCTATATTCATGAAAAGTACTGTACGCAACAAATCACATTTACAACTGCAGCAAATAAAATAGAAGCTGAAAAAATATTTTCTGAAAGATTGAAATTGAAATAAAATCTCTATCTTATTGCTTCTGAAGTCACTTAACACTGATATTTGTATGATATAAAGGAACACCTATTCCAATACCTATTTTTTTAGCAATGTAATTATTAGTAATATATTTAAAATTGTTAAAAATTGAATGGAGAATTAGGAGACAAAACACTTAATTTGATTGCCTAAAAAATAATGTAGATCCAATTGAATTGACAACGTTGAATGCATTTGAATTGATCAATGTTAGTAGTAAAAATGTATTGCGCGATGTCTCTGAATTTTATTTATTAACGTCCCTGAATTTTATTTATTGTAAATAGAACTCCACTGGGGGGAGGTACTTCAGGTATGCAGATAAGCAGCTTCTGTTATGATAGTTGGTTCTCGCTTCCCTAATGGACTTAGTAATGATATGGAGTCGAAATGCTTTCAAACTGATGACGGGGGATACTTCTTACATTAGAAGTCGCACCGTAGCGGGTATTGCGCATTAGGACTCAGCTATAGTTCCCACCTTATTGCTGTCGTGGCGCCAGTCATTTAACTTAGCTAAGATGTCTTCAGGGGGAACAAGTGTAACTCTAATGTTATTACTATATATAAAATGAATAAAAATCAATAAATTCTTAAAAACAATTTCTAATCTACAATTCGGTTACATATATTACAAATTACAGCATACATGTATTATGCATATTATTGGAGAGTAAGTTATAAATAAAAAGATTGAATTTTAAACAATATTTTGGTAAGTGAATTGTTAGCACACTGGCATTTTGAAATCTTAAGCGAGACACCGCGCTGACAAGAGCATATTTCCAATTAGGCAAATGCCTAAGCCTACTAGACTAAAAGGAGCCATAAATAGTGTATTTAAAACCTTTATTTTTGTAGTTACCAAATGAATAAACTTAAAAAATATATATATTTGATGAATGATGAAATATTACGATAATATTAACACTTCATCAAACATAACTGGTGAGGTTCCTTTATGTTTCATTAAGTTCACTTAGTTTTTATAATATTTATAATATCAAACATCTACTTCAGAAATATTGTATGAAAATGTATATGCAGGGCAGTCGGGACTCATAATAGATAAATAAAAACGGAAATATATTCACTAAGTTAATAAAATTAAAATATATTAATTTAAAATTATAGCATTAACATGCATCAAATATGAAACTAAACTGATCATTTTATTAAAAGACTAGCCGCTTTTGAAGACAAACTGGTTCGCCGGAAATAATGATCGCTAAAATTTTCAATTAAATGATTTGTTATCTTAGTGTTTACGGTTTCTTCAGCAAAAAATTTTTAATCTTAAAATTTTGATAGTCATATAACTCATACCATTTTAAAAGCCTTATAACATTTTCTTACTTTTTTATCATCTGTCCAAAAATTTAGCATGTTTTTTAACAACAAAGCATGTTTTTTTTTTAATTATTAGTGTAAATAATAAAATCTTCATCATTGAAGAATTATGTGAACTACAGAATATTTTTAAAAATTTATGCTATTTCTGAAAGGTATATGATTTCTGTACGATGAATCAAATTTCTCTGAATCTTTATACAAATCAGTTTTACTTTCAAAGGGATTTAAATGAGCTTAAATAATAATTATTTATTTTGTTTCAATCAATTATATACTTCTGAAAAAATTATGAAAGTTAAATTTTATTCAATCCATCGGTCCATATACAGTAAAATATTCTTGATACCCTAACATAGAAATAAAAAAAATCATTTCAATTTTCTGCTACTAAATCTGTCCGAATTAGGAGTAATATCATTATTTTAGGTTAATCAGACTTGAGAAACTCCGGGCGTTTATTGGTGTACCTTCATCAAAACTTGTCAATGAAGTGATCTAAAATCGCGTTTTTTATAAAATAGAGATATTAAAATTTTTGCTAAATCAATTATTTTCTCAAAAAAGGAAAATATTTATTTAATAATTTTATAATTCTCACGACTCTCAAGAATATTTTATTAAATATGACTCATAGGACCGAGAATTTGTATAAAAAATTAAATTCTGTAATTCATTGGAACATTTATTGACTTAAACTGTATAATTTTTTTTTCATTTAGGCCATTTTACTTACTAGATATGTATCTCTATTACAAACGGTTCAAAAACTAGCTATTGAGTCAAGATTAACAAGGATATCCTATATATATCAAATCACGTTTGCTTTAAATAACACTGAATTAGTGATTTATAATGCAGATATTTTAAGAACCATCAAAACCTTTTTCTTGCATTTATTTTTCTGGGTAATATAATTTCATATTTATTTTATTTCATTCAGACGCATGCAAAAAATTAAACTCTTCTAGTTTTAATTTACAGAGAGAGAATTAACTTTTTAATCTTTTAATTTGAGTTTTTGTCAGCATAATGGCAAGACATTGATAAGAGCTAATTTTTTCGTGCAAGCCTACTGTGCTTGCGCAAGAAATTTTATTTTATTTTGTGTGATATATATTGATAGAAATTGTATTCAAAATAATTTTAGGAAATTAATGAAAAATTAAAAGATAAATTATATCCCAAAATAATAGATATAATTAAAAAGCCATTTTTTTTTAAATTTTAAGATGTAAAAATAATTTCTGTTCTATAATATTTTTGGAAGTTACCATGGGAAAACGCCAAAATTTTGGTTACTTTTTAATTGAATTTCTTATTAAAATTTAAAAAAAAATCCTCCTGGGTGCACATTCTCACCCTTTAAAGTATATATGTATCAAGTTTGGTAGCTGTAAGTCAAACGGTCTAGCGTGTAAACAACCAACTTACACTCAAACACAAACATTCATTCATTTTTATTATAAGTAAAGATGGGCTTATAATGCACACTGCCCAGGGACGCAAAGTACCTAAATCACAATTGCACAATGAAAATAAAATTCTTATAAAAGTTGTTGGAATAAGTTGAAAGAAAGAAACCGTTGAAAAAAGAAATAAAATATTTTATTGTTGTCAATTGTCTTATTGCTCATGGTAGTTTCTGTCCATATTTTTAATATGTTAGTATCGACCTTCGAAGACCATGTTGCTTGTTGAGAAATTTCATTGTCTGACAGTTAAATAAATATATATTTAAGTCAAATATTTTTAAGATAACATGTTTTTAAAATGGACTGAAACCGACTGTTTGCCCTGAAAATCTGTGATTTTCACAAATGTTCAGGACAAAGTGTAAGAGATTTGGAATCTGTATAGGGTAATAAATCTGTATAAGACAAGGAAAAAATATTTTATACTTTTTAGTCTGTTTTAAAAACGTGGTATATTAAAATGTTTAAATAATTATTTTCTTCTTTTTTTAGACTGTGTGTGTGAAAGTCTACAATTTATTTTAAACTAACTTCCTAGAACCCGATGGTAAAATTTGTAATGAGTAAACAAGAGCAAGAGTTAATATTGTTCGGATCTATGTTTAAACTTTAAAGTCTCTATCTCGTTAGGAAGTTAGTTTAAAATACAATTTAAAAATTTTGCCGAACAGACAAACAAATAAACAGGCAAGAAAGCGATTTAATAGTACACTGTCATCAAGTTTTGAGCTATGTTTAAAATTTCAAACCTCTATCCTATTAGGAAGTTAGTTTAAAATCAATTGCAAAATTTATACCAAATAAACAAAAAAGCGAGTTAATAAAAACATGTTAATAAAATGATAAAAACTGCATTCTATTATTGGTGTTTTATAAGGCTGTAAAATAAAAATTTAATGAAAATTCAAATTGATTTACTGTTTTCCTTCTCTGAATGGCAAATAAAATCTAAGTACTTTGAATTGAATGTCTGCGTATGGTCAAAATAATCAATTAAATAAAAAATAATAGATGAGAAATTTTTGACAGATCTATCTATTATATTACATATCAGATGAATATATAATGTGATGATTTGAAAACTAAACGCAATAACCAAAAATAGAAATTAAATTTCTAAAAACAATATCAAGAAAAATATTTAAAATATCATTTAAAGGAACTAAGTGTTAGAATTTTTCAAAAAATACATTCTCAGAAGAGTGTTAAAACCTATTTTTTTCTTCTCGAGTCGAGTTGTAATAATTAAAGTATTAAAATGAAATTAAAAATCGATAATAAAATGCCGGAAGAAATGCAAACATCCTTTGTTTCATTACAAAATGCATCAATTCGAAACTGACGAGAAAAAATATTTTACAATACAATATTTGAAAAAGAAATAAAAATGACTTCTTTTTATGGGCTTATACTGAAAGGCACACACACACACACACACACACACACACACACACACACACACACACACACACACACACACACACACACACACGCACACACGCGCGCACACACACACACACACACACACACACACACACACACACACACACACACACACACACACACACACACACACACACACACACACACACACACACACACACACACACACACACACACACACACACACACACACACACACACACACACACACACACACACACGCACACACACGCGCGCACACACACACACACACACTAAATTATTGAAAAAATTGTTCTACAATTAAATTGATATCACTAGAAAGATTGTTTTTTGAATTTTAAAATGATTAAAAATACATTTTGTGAGATAATATATTTACAAGGTAGCAAAGAAAAAACGCTGGAATCTTGAAAATGTTTTAATTAACCGAAATTTTAACTTTTGGAAGTTGAGAGTGATTTCTCTTTTATTGTGAGAATCATATGTACTAAATTTCAACAAAATCGGACAGAGAACATATAAAAGACAAATAACATTAATCTCTATGGCAGAATTTGTACGGTTATTATTATTATATAACCAATGTTAACCAAAACTTTATGCGAAATCAAGCAAGACAATTAGATTATTTATTTGCTGTAGCATTTGATTTTTTTGTGTGTGAATTAAATTCTAGCATGAAATACCGATGTTATTTTTATTTTTGCTTCTAATCAGGCTTTTGTATGCAACTTTCTATTCATAATAAAAGAGAATGTAAGTATAAGTGACTGTTTGTTGTTCTACAGAACAGACCATTGAGTCTGTAGAACATGCTATGAAGCATGAGAATGCGCACATGCGAACGTTTTTTTTTCAATTTGAAGAATTTAAATTTAAAATTGTTAATTTAAAAATTAATTAGAAATTGAGCGTTTTACTATAACGACTTTCTAAAATATTATCACATAAAAATTATTTTTACGCTACCTTAACTTTCAAAACAATTAGTCCTTGATGATATTAGTTTAATTACAGTACTATGCTTTTTTTAATTTTGCGATTGTTTAAAAAAATTAATGCATAATTTTTATTATTATTTTGCTATAATGAAAGGCAAATTTTTAAATGCAATCTTTCTCTTTTGTTTAAGTCCTTGATATAAAAATTTATTTTGATTACGATTATATAAAAATTTCTTTATTATAATAAAATACAGCATATTTTCGTTGTTTTGTCAATTTTTTGTTTATTATTTTTTCTTTTTTCCTTATTTCAAATAAATTTACTTATTAAAGATACTAACTACATTGCTTTGAAAGATTTAATTTATAACTCCGATCTTAAAATCATCTCTCTTTTTAGTGCGCAATAGTCATCTTTGGACATTATGACCAATGCATTTATTTACTTTAAGTAGAATAAACATTCACTTTGTAAATAGCTAAATAATATAAAATAATTGTAATTTAATTTTAATTACACAAGATAAAAAAAAGTGAATTTCACAACTTTTACATTTCTTCTGTTTAACACATTTTTAATAGTATAAATAATTTGAATGTATTATTAATTTCGTTAGATTTTGAAAATGGTGCATGAAAATTTAATTCAAATGCTGATACAATTCTAATTACTGTTCTTTACGATAATACAAATTATATATATACAGGGTGTTGCCAAATTTGACCGACAAATTCAGGGGGGTGATAGTAGACATCAAGAAGATAAAGAAACGCCATACAACATGGGGTCCCAAACGACATGTCATTGGTGAAAATCGCAAAAATATAGAGTCGGAGAACTATTGGAAACTGTAAAAAATTAACAAATGGTGTTTCAACTACGAATTTTTTTTAAAAGTAAAAGCATATTTTTAAAAGGTTTTTTTTTTTTTTTTTTTTTTTTTTTTTTTTTTAATGATGGTAACCTGTGGATTTGATGATTTAGGGGGTCGTAAATTACTGAAAACGAAAAAGTAGTTTAGAACCCATATTTGCAAAAATATTAAAACTTGAAGAAAAATAAAGGCTTGAAAATGTAATGAATTTTATAGTCTATAGTTTGATATAAACGTGTAATGTGAGAACTGGGAAGTTATAAAGATTTTCAAGAAAAACTAAATGGGAAGCAGAAAACATCGCTGCAACATCAGTACCGACGTTCGCAGATATCGTTGTCAAATTCGAAAGACAAATTCAGAGCAAGGATAATAAGCATTAAGTGGATGAAAAATTATCAGAAAACATAGAGTCGCAGGCATCGTTTTTCAGTGAAAATCGCAAAAACAGACGTTAAAAAGGCAATGAGCCTGGCGAAGAGAATGATCCTATGAATGCAAGGATTAGGAACAAGGTAATCAAGAAGTAGAAGTTCTCGTATGTAAATTTTTCACGCTTTCGAGAAAAATAAAAGTAGCTAGCAAGTATTCATTAATGAGCATTCTAGAATTGATGGTCGTTGTACCTCATTCGCAAACAAAAAGTCAGATTTCACGAATGTAACTAAAATGTGCTGATGCTCCATCATGCATTAACCAAACTGTCGATGTTCCCTGCAGTAAATTCGCAGAACCGTGCTGGAAGAAAACAAGGTACTTTTTGCCGCTAAAGCGTTTAGGCAGAAGATATGGTCCAAATAGATGACTCTGCCCAGTTGTTAATATCAAACTTGCATTGTACGTTCGACGAGATAGTGAAGTGGGAATTTTCGAATGACCAAGGCTTCATCTGAGAATAAAACTCTAGTAGAAAAGTGCATCTTTCCTGAGTGGCATCAAGCATCTAGCATGCTAACTCCACTAAATTTGTGAATTTCATTGAAAAACTTTACCTGTGACCCCAATGTTTTCTGATAATTTTTCATCTACTTAATGCCTATTATCCTTGCTGTGAATTTGTCTTTCGAATTTGACAACACTCTCTGCGATCATCGGTATGAAGTTACAGCGATGTTTTCTGATTCCCATTTTAGTTTTTCTTGAATATCTTTAAAACTCACCAGTTCTCACACTGCATACTTATATCAAATTATAGAATATAAAATCCCTTACGTTTTCAAGCTTTTATTTTTCTTCAAGTTTTAATATTTTTGCAAATATGGGTTCTAAACTGCTTTTTCGTTTTCAATAATTTACGACCCCCTAGATCATCAAATCTGCATGTTACCAGCATGGAAAAAAAAAAACTTTTAAGAATGTGCTTCACTTAAAAAAAAAAATTCATAGTTGAAACTTCATTTGTTATTTTATTATTATTTTTTTACAGTTTCCAAAAATTCTCCGACTCCATATATTTTTGCGATTTTCACCAATTAAACGCCTTTTGGGACCCCATGTTGTATGGTGATTCTTTATACTCTTGATGTCTACTATCACCTCTCTGAATTTGTGGGTCGAATTCGGCAACACCCTGTGTATATATATATATATATATATATATATATATATATATATATATATATATATATATATATATATATACTTTTATTG
>JAPMOR010040676.1:41107-79831 GCA_026543865.1 Argiope aurantia | reverse complement strand
AAAAAAAGCAATTTAAAAATGTAATTGTTTGTATTTGCCAACTTGAAATACTTTCTTCTTAACCGAGATACGAAAAAATGATAAGGATTCCTTTCCTCACCCATTTTCTGGTGACTAAAAACAGAAATACCTGCCCCCAAATTGGCAACAAAAGTAACACTAAAAAACCGTTCAATAAAAATGAAGCTCCCTACCTTTTGTAAACAGATCAAATAAGCACTTCGAAACACATAAATCTAAAATGAGGTGTGAGTATCTCTTTACCTCTTTTGGTTTTCAAATTCCATTTTTTTCCCCTTCCTCCCCAAGGTCTTCATTGTTTCGAAGAATACTTTTTTTTTCTTTTACTTTAAAAAATGGCAAATTCGCTTGTTCAACTGTTTTACTGAAACGAAAAGAAAGGGAAAAGAAAAGAAAGAAAAGACACGACATCCCGTCACTTCTATCACAAAGGGATAACATCCCTCTCGTTGGGAACTCCTGCCTGCAGTGGAAATTTGAGAAATCATTGTGTCATAGATGGGATTAAATTTCTAATAATATCCTGGTAGCGGGACCATAGTGTCTCTTGTGTAAGAAACAATCACCGGACAAGCTGGTCGATCAGCTCCCCTATTGCTTAATCCATCACAAAAGGCTTGCATATTTATTTATTAATTCTTTTATTTTTAACAAATTGTAGCGATCTAATTTTTAAATATTTTTAATGATAATTTTTATGCCTCTTCCCTCTATCTGCGCCATTGCCGAGGACTAAACTCGTCCCCCCGGGTATAACCTTGTGTCAGAGTTAGAAAAAACGAAAAGCACTACACTGATAATGAAAACAAATCTGCACATTTTTATTTAAATCTCATGAGAGAAAATAAACTAATAGCCGCGACAAGCAAAAATAATTATTAAATCATCTTCAAACTTGACTCTTCTTCGAATTTATGTATAACAATTAAATGAGTCCCTAAAAATTGAATTTATTCTTTCTTCACATTTAAAAGCAAGAAATTTATATACAATATAAATAAAAAAGATAAAAAGAAAACATCTTATTTCTTAATCAGAAACTTATTTTCAAATACACAACCTACTGATAACAACGTGATGATATATTGGCAGATTCAAACAGTGGTCTGCAAACCATGGTTCGTGATCCACGGATCAGATTGATGACGTTCCTAGCAAAAGCTAGCGTAAGAGTACTCTAATTAAATGAAGTACAATACACCTACCTATATAATTTAAGAGGAAAAAAAAGATTTCATTCGTTGAACTGTTAATAATTGGCTCTGTTGACTAATGAGTTTGCTGACCTATGAGTTTAGGAAATTGTGTCAATTTTCAACATGTTTCATAACTTATTTAATTAATTTTAATATGTAGTTTTTCGATAAATAATATTTTATGATGAGAAATGCACTATATGAAAAAATAGAATGTATAAATGTCATTTGTTGATAAATTCTTTTATTTGAAATGTGTACAATAATTATGAATAACAAATATTGAGTGGCGGATTTTAACAATATGAAGCCAGAAGCGATAAATTATATATATATGCACTCATGTTCATAAATTAAGGATAATGCAAGTTCAGGAAAAGAAAGAGTCAGATGTAAAACAAATGTGACATATTTGTAAAGTCTATTTATTAAACAAAAGGTAAACAGCAAAAAAGATGCTATATGTTTGATATTAATAAAAATTGCGATTTTTTTGCTCCCTGGAGCAAATTACAAAAAAAAAAAAAAAAAAAAAAAAACCTTAATTACTAAAACCAATATTACATGGTTGGTATGATGGTTAATACATAGTATGTTTCCCAGACGATGCAATACAGTCCGTACAACGCCTAGGCATGCTAAGTATCAAATTATCGATCTGATCGTGGGGAAAATTTCACCACTCATCAAGCAATGCTCTCTGAAGTTCCGGTAGACATGTAGGAGATGGTTGACGGGCCGCAAATCGTCGACGAAGCATGTCCCACACATTCTAAACTGGATTCAAGTCCGGTGAGAATGTTGGTCAGTCGATACGGGTGATATTCTTCGATCGAAGGCCTTCGTTTACAGTGTTTGCACGGTGAGGATGGGCATTACCATCCATAAACACGAATTCTGCCCCCATGGCGCCCCGAAACAAACGTACATTTTGTTCCAGAATGATGTCTCGATAGATTTGGCCTGTCATGGTTCCAATTTGAACATGCAGGTCAGTTCTGAACCCTGAATAATTCCTCAAAAACCATCAATAATGCACAACCGTAACGGTGTCGTTCAATGATGTTCTCTCGGTTGTAACGGGTACCTGGCGCTCTCCATATGAAAGTCCAGCGAGAAACAGACTGCAAGCTAAACCTGGACTCGTCGGAAAACATCACACAAGCCCTCTGTTGCGGTGTCCACAATTCGTGCTCTCTACTCCAGGCTAACCGCAGGCGACAGTGAGTCGCAGTAACAGGCCTAAGAGCATATAGACCAATCTGCCCTAAGCGTCTGTTCACGGTCTGCATTAAAACCGTCGTACCAGTGACTGAAGAGAGCTGACGAGACAAGTCTGATGCTGTGCTCCGTCTGTTTCTTTTGGCAGTAACTGCCAAATACCGGTCCTCATTCGACGTTGTAACTCGGGGGTGATCTGTGCTGTAACGTCTACTAGCATTAATATCATCCTGTAATCGCTGTCAAAGCCTGGAGATGACACTCTGGGCGATTCCAAGTTCCTCGGATACTTCCAGCTGGGTACGCCCACATTCCAGACGACCGATAATTCTACCATGTAAAAAATCATTCAAATGCATGCTTTGTAAACTATGCGGTTATTGCAACGAAAGGCTTATAAAGCGCTTGCAAACAATTTTACTTCTTTGCCTGTATTTCTTATACATCACTCTCTTACACTCTTGTAATTGTGACGTACTATCGGTGTCATCTGGTGGCTTCCTGCAAATTGCATATGATTTTTGAAAATGTGCTTAATCATTTTACGGGTGATATAATGCATTTTAGAATTTGGTTTCCGTGTGACTCTGAATTAACCTTTGTTTACGGACAGGGGTGCATATATGAAAAGCAAAAGTAAACCGGAATAGAAGAAAAGTAGACAAAATATATTGTTACGAAATTTTCTTTACTGGGGTTCGTTTGGATAGTGGGAGTGATATGGTGTAAAGAACGCTCAATCAGCAGGCAGAAGTAGAATAAAAACAACGACGTTTATTTACCCGAAGACACACAGGACAGCACAAAAACGATAACTATATACAGCACAGAAGACGATGATCTTCACCCGAGACGTGTAGCATACAACAACACACACAGCAGCATACAACCAGCATCTACTGCAGACAGTAGCGCACAGCTCAGTTCAGCACGAGCTTGACTCCATCGCTGCTCACCGTAGTTTCTGACTCCTCCGCTCCGTCTTCGGACTTCTCCGTCGTCTCCCCGTCCGACTTGACTTCTCTGGCAGCCGTAGCCCCTTTTATAGGTCTCAGGAGGCGGGGCTAGAAGCCTCTCAACCAATCAGGAACGTTCGAGGCGTATCTCGGTTCCTACTGGACGGATCGGGAAAATTCTCAAAGTTTCGGGTATTATCTATTTTGGCGCCAAAGTCGCCAAATTGGTCGCCAAATGGTCGCCAAGCTCTGGGACCTCCGACGCGCTGGTTCCATTCAGATGACTGTAAAACTTTCTTTCCAATGATGGAACAAACTATGCTGGGAAGCCGAATTGCAGGTTTGTAACAATATGGATAAAAGTGGAGAAAAACTGTTTAAAACACAAGTCAGTATTTACCAACACTTCACAATATTTTGGATCTACTTACAGAAGTAAGGTCAAAACAATTTAAAAATTGATATTTTTGACAAAAAGAACTAATCCAAATTTAACGTTAATAGATATATTTTTTAGAACTCTTTTATCTCCTATAAAATTTTAAAAACCACTATTGTAAATCAATTTATAAGAATTTACAAAATATGAAAAGAAAAAAAAAAGCTCAATCAAATATCAGAAACTACGCTTAATAGATAACCTTACCATCAATATATCATTGCTCTGATCTCTGAACCTTTCATTATTGGCTTAAAAATTTATATGAAATGATTGACTTTCAGAGCGATGACGCAACTACGATAAAGTCACTCAAACTAACAAGGTCTGTTATTGAACCTTGAAAATACATGTTTTGGCGTGATTTTAAATGTCCCAAATAATAGTATTTTTTGTGTACCTTTTATTTAAAAATCTATTTATTTTAATTTCTTTCCATTTTACACAATTTATTTCAATATAATTTTTCAATAAATTTCTTCATCGCACTCGCCCAAAAATTATTAGCCCTCTCCTTGTAACATTTATAAATACGGCCAAAGTCTCGTAACTATGAAACACTCTGTACCTTCTATAAGCAATCAATATTTCGCCCGTCACGGAGAAAGAAGTATGTTTTTCATATTATTCCTTTTTCTCTTGTGATATGCATTTCTTTTTAATATCTTCATTTCGATTCTCCAGTATGATTTCATATTTGTTTTACTTTGATCCATTGTGCACTTTTCTTTTAAATTGCTTATATCGTATCTCAGTTTTGCATTGCCTTTTCCATCTTTCGACACTGGTCTACTGTAGCATTTGAGGTGCGAGAGCATTTGTTCCCTCAATTGTTCAATACTGTTTACAAGAAATGTTATAATTCCTTTTATGGTCTATACTGATTTAATCTTTTGATGATCAATTAATATATTGATCACCTTGCTTCACATTATGTTCTAAATTTTATTTCCATCTTTACTTTTGATTTATATGTTTATTTGAATATACAAGGGGATCAAGAAATAACAGAAGGTGTTCGGAGCCCTGTTGCGTATTATGTACTGGGCAAAATATAACAAAATTTGGCCACCATACACATTAAAATACGCGGTTTCGATTTATCAAGAAAAAAAAATTAGTACCAAAGAACACCGATAGGGAAAATCCTGGCGCTAAAAGCGCAAAATGTATGAAAAAAGAATACATAACTGCCGATGGAAACAGTAAATAGCAACACACCAAATACCAATGAAAAAAGTTTATTATACCAACTTACAAATTTGGCTCAAAGTGACCACCAACTTGATGTTCCAATAATTGCATGCGGTACACAAGATTTCCGACCGTGGCTCGCAGCATATCGGTATTTATTCGTCTGTTATACAACGTTATTTGATCTTTTAAAGTAGGAATGTCAGGAACATGTCCTTTATACACAACGCCTTTCAAGTGAACCAGAACCGCCTCACAACCAGAAATTTCCAAGATTCAGATCAGTGTTATCAGTCAATGGATGTTATCTTATACGGATAAAATTTCAGGATCTTGCGCAATATCTTCTGTACCTTCTTCTTCTTCAATATCTTCTGTCGTGAACTGCTGGCATCTTGTTTATTAGCTCTCGCCTGATCCATAACAGCAGTTGTAACTTGTTCCTTCTTGATACCTTTATGTCCTCGGCCTGGTTGCACACCAAGAATTCTTGCTGTTTCAGATTTTTCAACCATTCTTCGTAAGTTAGTTATGGTCATTGGTCCTCTACGTAACTGTTTTAACCACCGGTATTCACGAAGAGCAGCACTGGCATTTTCATCTCGCTGATAAAACAGCTTGACTAATAAGGCGCGTTCACGTAGTGACAACGCAATCGACGGATGAATTCTTGTAGAATTACTTAAATTCCCACATCCCTTCCTTTTATCTTCGATGTCATGTCACAAAGCACCAGTATAATCAAATTACATAAAAAAGCTTTCGATCGCAGCGCCATAATTTTCCGTATCGGCATTTATTGGTACAATTTTTTCTTGATAAATCGAAACCGCATACTTTAATGTGTATGGTGGCTTAATCTTGTTATATTTCGTCCACTACATAGCACGCTACAGGGTTTCGAACACCTCCTATTATTTCTTGATCACTTTGTATATGTGTGGATATTTTTTCAACAAAATCTTTGTAATTACACTTAATAATGTGTTTATAGATGTCAATATTTAAAAAAAATATTCCAGTTGTATTTTTTGAAAAAAGATTTATTAGAAAATTTCTGTAAGTATTTATCTATTTGTTAGAAAAAAAAATCCTATTTTAAAAGTGTTCTACATTTTCAAATAATTTCTATTTGTTAAATTTGGAAAGAAAAATTTATGATAGTTGTTTCTCGGAAAAACATTAAAAAGCAATGTTCGTGAACGTGAAAAATCGCACAATACTGGAAATCGCGATTCATGTAAATTATTTTACACGAAAGTGATTCTACTCCAAATTTAGCCATTTTATTGGATAAACAAGAGAAGAAGAATTCTTGTTATTTTTGTTGCTTTTAGCTTAAGGGTTATTTTCTATTTAATTATATATATATATATTATAAATTTTAATATTTTAGAAACTTTTTGAATACTACTGTTTTTAATTTTTTTTAAATTCATTTTTAATCCATATTTTCATTGGTGCTTATTTCACTCTGCTTCATACCGCTCTGCTCGTTCATTTTCCTTCTTTCCTTTAAAAAAAATGTAAGGTAAGAACATCTTCAGTGGACAAGTGTGCAATGTAGAAAATTTGCTTAGCACTGCGACATTAGCTTACTACGACTAGCTTAGCACTGCGACATTTATCCAATAACTTTACAGGTGCTGCTAGGTCTCGAAGCCCAAGGCGACTATCTCCAACGAATTTGAAGAAAACCGCCCCTGAAAATATGCAAAGATCTACATTGTGTTTGGATTTTTCTAAATGATAATCTTTTAAAATATTTAAATTTTCTTTTTGGAAAAAATAGAAGGAAAGGTTATTTAATTAGCTAATATGAAAGAGGTGAAATAGCAAATCAGAAATTTGCCTGCAAGAAAAAATGCAAAATATTTTATTTTGATGCGCGTTTGATATTCCGAGTCTGCATGAACTGTCCAAATGAAATGTCATTTTGTGCGAAGACTCCTAGGGTTGTCTCTTATGGTTCTTACGTTTTAATATTTCAGATAAACATTATGGGTAAAACTCTAAGAGATAGATGGAATAGATTACTTTAAAGCTATTCCTTTTAAGCTTTTCGCTATGCTCTAGATAAGATGTAGACAGGACGAAAGTGACAACGGAAATGGTGAATCATCATACATGCTAATATTCTTGGTAATAAGGAATATATTGAATGCATTATTAACACAAAATATTGTATGATATCTCCGCTATGTTGTCCTATATTCTTAATGGTCGTAGAAAAATTATGAAGATATTGAAACAGTGTTGTTGGGGATTTTGTGCTGGTATGGTGCTATCATCTATCCACTTTGGTGCTTCCCCTCCTCTCACACCAAAATTAGAGTGATCAAGTGTTGCCTGAAGTTTTCTAATCTGCTTTAGAAGCTGTACAATGTTACTTTTTAAAGATATATTTCATTTCTAAGGTTTTAGTTTAGGTTTAGTTATATTAGCGTCCCGTTTAAAGCAACACTAGGGCTATTTTGGGACGGACCTCGTAATTTTGAACCGCGGTCAGATGACGAGGACGACACCTGAGCTGGCACCCCCCTCTCCACACCACACCACACTAGCGGGAGGACGTTTGGTCAGGACGGATTTAACGTGCAGCAGACCCCCTTACACGACAGTTCTTCAGCAGAATCGGGTCTCGAACCTGAAACCCTCCGGTTCCGTAGCTGAGACCTTACCACCAGGCCACCGCGGCCCGTTCATTTCTAAGAATAAGAAGGATAGAAATTGTGGACTCTACATAAAACGAAGGGAATTGTCTACTTGTCCACGAAACCTACTCTATTAAAACAAACTGCTCATTGACCGGCATTCAGAATATCGAACAGTATCGAGGTGATATCGTATAGTATCTTGTGCTGATATAGTACCAACTAATTTTTAAAACGGAATTTTGAAGGAAATTTTTTAAAACCATGAAAAAATATGCAATATACATATTTTTTTAAAAGAAAATTAATTAATGTTTTACGCCTTGGTTTTGGTATTGACATTCTAAATAAAAGTTGGTTAATGGCACTTTTGAATAAGAATTTTTTTTTTGAATTTAAAGATGTATCTGTGACTTAATAGAAAAATGTGTCCTTGAAGACACTGATTAAAGAATGAATTAAAAAGATGTACAGTCAAGGGAAAAAATCGTACAGTCGTATCGTTCATTTTACAATCGTAAAAAAAAGAATCCTTTGAAAGGAACTAATGTTCTCTTAAGATATTTGAACTAAAAAAATTCCAATGACCTTCTTAAAAAAATTCCATCTATACATTGAGATAAGAACGAATTTCAAAATTTCCAAGGACAAAGCCCATTTTCAGACCGAAATTCAAAAGTGTATCGAAAGTTCTTCCCGGAAACGAAATCTCATTAGTCTAGGTTCTATTTTCTATTCGTTTTGAAATTATGAGCTAATAAAATTTTAACCTTCTAATATTAATATAAAATTTTGAACTTTAATTCATACCTTAAAAATAATATAGTTATTGACCTAAACTCTTTTTATTAGGAAAATACCATATACATATTTATCATTAAAAAACAATTTTTAATATGATAAAAAAAAATTAAAAAATTGAAATTATTTTTAATGGGAACAAACTTAAATTTAAGTAAAATCGAAGGAAAGGTCATTTTATAGGGTATGCAAAATTTCAGCTCCTTCCCACGACATTTTTCCGTAACATTAAGTTTTATGTATTTCTTCTAAAATGATGTGTTTGAGGATGGATTCATAAATTTTAAAATGTTGATAACATCTTATTTGGCAGTCAAATGCTATTGACTATGCATTTCTTAAGTAAAATATCATTATACACGTTGTTATAATATAAGAATTTGCATAAGAAATTTCGTCAGCGGCAAAAGATTGGAAATTAATGTAAAAAAAAAAATGCTTTCCATTTGCTATATTTTATTCCCTGTGACAAGTCAGAATTTTTACTCGACGGTACATACAATGTCACTTACAGAATATAACAAATGACTGACAAATGGGAATTTTATTTCTTAATAAATAATTTGTAACTATTTAATTTGCGAACATACAAAATAAATTGTTTCTCTTTATAATCAATGCACAACGAGTTCCATATTTTGTAATAAGAAAAGGGACATTTGTGTTTGTTTAAATTTATCGATGTTTGTTTATATGCTCAATATATCTCACAAAAGTCTCAAATTTCATAAAATTAATTTGATGGAGTTGCGATTATTATAATATTGCCTATAATTATAAATGGAATAAAAAATTCAAGTATCAAAACATTAAATAAAGAATTTTTTAGGATGCAAAATACATTTATTCCCTGGACATGCGAAGACGCAGAATTTCAAATAATTTTAAGGACTCATGAAATACTGATTCATGTTTTAGTTTCTCACTATTTTTGTTAGTTTAAAAGAATGTATTTTTTCATGATATATCTAAACGGACAGAAGTGGATCGAATAAGATTTTAAAATCATGCATTTCAACTTATGAATGTCAGAATGCATAAACTTCTTGATATTGAAGTCTGTTTTTACAGGATTATGAACAAACACTGTTATCCCATTTTCATAGTTTGGTTTCTTTAATTTCTAGTTTATAGCAAAATTTGCAGTTACTTTAAGAAATGTCAAAACAAACAAACAAGTTTTGAATGTAACCAATAATTTCCATATAAAATATCATATCAACGAATAATTCTCTACCATCATTTTCTGCATGTTTGGTGCAGAAGCAAAAATTATGAGTGGATTTATGCCTGCTTAAAAAATATTGAAGCAACATTTGTAGGCAAATGTACTCGATATTTAGGAAAATGAACCAACAATATAATAAAGCGTTTTTTGCTTAAAATAGAAATTCAAATTCATTGAGAATCAATTTTTATAATTTATTTTCTTGGATGCTTTCACCTTTAACAAATTAAATGAATATGTTACTCGTGTATATTTTTAAATTTTTATTTCTAATTAAGATGTGTATGATAATTTTTGAATAGAACTTCCATTTTCTGCTGTTTGTTGTTAAGATTGGATTCACTGAATATTGTCTTAAAAATAGGTTCAATTGCCAAAGGTGAGATAATCAGTCATATTATTGATGCAGACATCTGCAGATTCTTTCGATTTTAATGTGCATAGCCAGAAACTGAAGTATGTTCTTTAACATATCCGAAATTTAAATTAATTTGACTTCAAAATAGCATTTATATGCATACTTATTTTTTCTGTTCTTGATTTCGTTATCAGTTTCAAATACACACAAATGTTTTTTTTATGGAATGCAGTAAGCATGATTTGTGATTAGTAATTCATTTAAATAATGAACATTCTAATGGGTTTGTGATAAGACAAGCCAGTTCTTAAAAAATTGAATTTTTAAATGGATACTGTTTTTGAGAAATGTTTTTATTTCAACATTCTAATGGGTTTGTGATAAGGCAAGTCAGTTTTTTAAAAAATGAGAGTTTAATTTTTAAATAGGTACTGTTTTTGAGAAATGTTTTTATTTCAAAAATAAGATCTTATACCAACTATAAAAAAAATGCAAAATGATTTTTAAATTTGACTTCCTGCTTTCACCTGTCATATGTTCCTTGGATATCCTTATTTTACATTCGTGACTGGAACATATTTTTTTCACTGTTGTTTTGGAGCTATGAGTTATTTAAAACATTATCTCTTTCCATTTAATTCTGCTCATTTTCAAGAATTGTAGATAGTAGTATGCTTCATAGAGATGGGATAAATTGTTCATTAGCTTTGATTTAGAGCCATATTTAATTAAAAAAATTATTAACTGAGTTCCTTTATTTTATTTTACTTTTATTTTTTCAACTCTGAAAAAAAAATATTTTCTTCTTAGTGTTACTTTCTAAATGTTCTATCCACAGAAATTTCTGAGCTAAATGAAAAAAATTTCTAAATCTGCGGGACAGTTTCTTTTCATTTAAAATTTTGAATATCACACATGCAAGACTTAATTTGCTTCACTTTTCACTTTTCTAAAATTCGTTTCATCCGAAACAAGTTTGAAAAATATTTCTTGCTTGTGACACTTTGAAAAACATTTCAAACCAAAAGTCTTTTAATGTGAAATCAAAACATGCATGATAAATGTTATCATACATGAGTTTTATTTATTATTAAAAATTCCTTTTCCAAACTTATACAGTACAAATTTTGGCATGTGAAAAGTTGATCAGAATTTAGAAAAATTTGACTTCAGAATGAAGTTTTACGTATATTTCATACTATTGATTTACTTTTTTAATGATTATTCACAAATACAAGTGTATCTTTTACTTGTAGAAATACTCTGGAAACCATTTAATTATTGTTGCTATTTCTTTCTATAGGCATCAAGAATAATTTATGTTGCTTTACCTAGATGAATATACTATTATTATGGAACTTCCTCCACTAAGTTCATAAAGTCAACGGGTTCGCTTGAAGTGGATGTATGGAGACACAAGTCAACAGGCCTCAATAACAAACGACGACTTTATTTACATGAAGTAACGAATACACAGACAACAAATACATAGCAGCACCTCTAGCAGATATCAGTACGCAAGCAGCACAATAACAAGTAGCTTGAAGTGCTGAGGGAGAGAACTCGTTCAACTATTAACCAAAGACTTCCTCCAGCTCTATCTCACGGCCTTTTATAGTTCCCGAGACACGACAGAGAAGGTTTTAGAACAATCAAGCATATGTCGATTCCTATTGGCTCTATCGCTGAAATTCTTGGAGATTCCAATATCAATCAGTTTGTCGACAAGTTTCTCGCCAATCCCAAGGGTCACTGATCCGTCATCTGTACAGCATTCAATAAAGTTGATCGCAAAACAGTCTTTCCTACAATGGAACCAATCATGCCTGGAAGTAACATTATAGATTCGTAACACTATATATGCATTGATACATAGTAAAAGCCTAAGAGGTTCTTGTGACATTATTAAGGTTTGTTTAATTTTCCTTTGAAAATTTCTTTTCTAGATTAACAATCTTGCAGTATTTTTTACAAGTGCCTTGTTACTAACGATCAGAAATAACTGATATGCATCTTAAATTGGACTTCCTCTCTAGACCTGTCATTTCCTCCTACGGACTGAATCTGAAAATAGTGATTCTCCGGCAGTAGCAAGGGCCTGTTCACCCTCCATTGCCATATATATATATATATATATATATATATATATATATAGTTGGTTCCATCATCAGAAAGACTGCTTTACAGTCATCGGTATTGGACGGAGTCCGCAAGTCGCGTTGGTGGTCACAGAGCTTGGCGACAAACTTGGCTACCATTTGGCGACTTTGGCGCCAAACTAGATTATACCCGAAACATCGAGAATTTTCCCAATCCGCCCATTAGGAACCGAGATACGCCTTGAATTGGTTGAGAGGCTTCTAGTCCCGCCTCCTGAGACCTATTAAAGGAGGCAGTCTGCAGCTGCCGGAGGGTAGTCGGAACGACGGTAAACAACGGGTCTTCCAGAGATTAACAGAGCAGCGACGGAGTCAAACTAGTGCTGAACTAAGCTGTGCGCTACTGTCTGCAGTAGAGTCTTGTTGTGTGCTGCTGTGTTCACGTCTCGGCTGAAGACAATTGTCTTCTCTATGCTGTATATAGTTGTCGTCTTTGTGCTATTCTGTGTGTCGTAGTGTCAATAAACGTGTTGTGTGTTCGTCTACTGAAAGGACTGATCATTGTGTTGTGTTATTTTCATACCATACACAACCACTAAATACACACAAGTAAACGAACCCGACGGATTGATAGTGATAGAGGGAAATCCGTAACAATTTGGTGTCAGAAGTGGGATAGTGGTCAACAGTGTATGGTGAAAACGAGATCTCAGGCTACGATGGCTGAAAGAGGCAATGGTGAGTTACTGGCTTTGTTGGCTGAGATGAAGAAATCTATGGAAGCTGGACAAGAGGAAATGAAGAAATCTATGGAAGCTGGACAAAAGAAGCATAAGAAGGACATCGTAAGTGTTAAAGAGGAATTCTCCTATATCATTCAGGAGAAGATGAATGCAATTGAAGGTAAGGTGGCTTCATTTGAGAATAAGGTAATTTCAGTGGAAACTAAAGTTTTGAAGATGGAAGAAAGTATTGACAAGAAAGTTCGAGAAAACATTGAAATTAAAATTTCGAAGATGGAAGAAAGTCTTGACAAGAAGGTTCGAGAAGACATCGGAAAAGAATTTGAACAGAAATTTGGGAAGGAGATTGAAAGTCTGAAGAAGCAGATTTCCCATGAACATGAGGAATCCAAAGTGGTATTTACACCTTCCCTAGCGACGATTAAACTCTCGACATTCGACGGAAAAACATCCTGGCAAGTATACAAAACACAGTTTACTATGGTAGCGGAAGCTAATGGATGGAATCCTCAAGCCAAAGCGTTTCACTTGGAAGCTTCGTTTAGAGGAGACGCCGACATCCTTGAGACACTTACGGAGGAGCAAAGACATGATTTCCAAGTTCAATCGAGTGCACTTGAGCTGCGGTATTCAGCTACTTTCCCATTCAGCATTTTCTGATTGCCCGGTTGAGACACGTCAAGATCTGGGTCTCCAGAACTTCATCGATAGTGTGCGGGATTCGGAAACATGGAAATAATTTTCCACCACATCAGGGAAACTAATATGTGGCCATCTCACGGAGCGGATGTGTCCAGATAGTCAAAAGCCCCATTTCAAAGTATTTCATATTTCATCCATAAGTGGCGGTGACAATGGACTTTACGTGATAGGACAAATTGGTAACATCTCATGCCGTATAGTCGTCGACACTGGAGCCAATGTGACCATAATAAGAGAAGATCTGGCACGAAAATTAAAATTTAAAATTATCTGGACGCCGCCCTGCATTACTTTACAGACAGTAACGGGAGATAAGATTTATGTTCATGGGAAAGTCAACCTCGCTATACGCTTTGGAAATATAAACTACCACAATACGGCATTTGTAGCAGAAATTACCGACCCTTGCATTCTCGGACTAGATTTTCTGCATAAATACGACTTTAAACTGGATTTCGGAAATAGTAAAATGAATTCAAAATTTGAAGACATCACTCTTTTTGGACTACACGCTGAACTGGAATCCAGTCAGAAAATAATAGCCAAAACTGACATCTCCTTATCGCCTAGGACTGAATGTGTAATACCCTGTTTGGTTGCAGATAACCGAAAATTCCGATTTGGTGTAATGGATTAGCCTGACACAGGCCGTGCCGGAGCAGGAGTGTTGGTAGCTTCGTCGGTAGTGGACCTCTCAAAGTCAGTCATCCCAGTGAGAGTGGCTAACATCAGTGATAAAACAAAGATTATACAGAAAGGAGAGGTTCTAGAAACTTGCACTCCTGTCACTTGTATATACCGGAAGTGCAATAGTCAGGACGTTTCCTCAGACGATCTAGTCTAAAATTTGCTGCATTATACAGATTTAGATGAAAAACAGAGGTGTACTGCTAGAGAGTTGATAAAAGAATTCCAGGACTAATTTTCTCAAACATCTGAGGACTTTGGAAGGACTCAACTAGTAAAACACCGAATTCATACAGGAGAGCATCCTCCTATTAGACAGCACCCCAGATGACTACCATTCGCTAAACAAGAAGAAGTCCAAACACTAATTAAAGAAATGCAAGATAATAACGTAATTGAACCGTCATCAAGTCCTTTTGCATCCCCCATCGTTTTAGTAAGGAAGAAAGACGGCTCTACTAGATTTTGTGTGGAATATTGCCGGTGGAATAATGTCACCAAGAAGGACAGCTACCCTTTGCCAAGAATAGATGACAAGCTTGATACACTTACCGGCAATACCTGGTTTTCCACCCTAGACCTCAAGAGTGGGTATTGGAAAGTGGAAATCCATCCTGAAGATAAAGAGAAGACGGCTTTCACCACAGGACAGGGGCTATGGCAGTTTAAGGTTATGCCTTTCGGCTTGTGTAATGCGCCAGCAACATTTGAACGCCTTATGGAAACAGTTCTCAGAGGGCTTTCTTATGAAACCTGTCTGGTTTACCTCGATGACATCATCATCATGGGGCGATCCTTTGAAGAACATCTTCAAAATGTTAGACATGTACTGCAAAAGCTGATGGAAGCTAACCTGAAATTAAGCCCGTCCAAGTGCCACCTATTCAGGCGTGAAGTCACCTATCTTGGGCATATCATTTTGGCAGAAGGTGTTCGAACAGACCCGGATAAGATATCGGCTGTAAGACACTGGACCTGCCCGACGGATGTTCACCAGCTCCGGAGTTTCTTAGGCTTATGCACGTATTACCGGAAATTCGTGAAAAACTTCTCAACAATTGCCAGACCACTCCATAAGCTGACCGAAGCGAAACAGAAATTCATCTGGACGGACGAGTGTGACAACGCCTTCAACAGCTCAAGACGCCCTAACATCTGCTCCCGTCCTGGCATATCCTGAAATTGGAATCCAATTTATTCTGGATACGGATGCAAGCCATGAATGCATCGGAGCTGTGTTGTTCCAAGGAATAGATGGACAGGAGCGTGTCATCGCCTATTTCAGTAAGTGTCTGTCCAAACAGGAAAGAAATTATTGTCTGACCAGGAAGGAACTTCTGGCTATCGTAAAGGCCGTAGAGAACTTCCACCCTTATATCTACGGTCAAAGGTTTCTGCTTCGTACAGATCATACTTCATTAACCTCGCTATGGAATTTTAAAAAGCCAGAAGGTGAAATAGCCAGATGGATACAGAGACTACAGGAATACGACAGGGAAATTCGCCACCGAAAAGGATCAGCGCATGGAAACGCAGATGCTCTTTCGAGAAGACCATGTTTGAAGAACTGCAAATACTGCTCTAGAGTTGAAAAGAAATTTGGCATGGTATATCCTGTAGTTCGCCAAGTTACAACACTATCAACATCAGAATCAGATCCATGGAGTGACGAGAGCGTCCGGAAAGACCAACTAGCTGATCCTGAAATAAAACCAATAATTGAATTTAAAGAGTCAACAGGCGGAAAGCCTAGTTGGCAAGACATCGCTCCTTTCCATCCTACAACGAAGCGTTACTGGGCTCTTTGGTATTCTCTCCATCTACGAAATGGTGTGCTGTGTCCGAAATGGAAGTCTGACGATGGAAAAGCATTCAGAAGGCAATTAATACTCCCAAAGACAAGAGTATCAACAGTCCTTAAGGAACTCAATGGCAGTCCGACTGGGGGTCATTTTGGTGTTACGAAGACTTTACAAAAAGTTCGAGAACGTTTCTACTAGAATAATGTGCGAAATGACGTGGAGAAGTGGTGTCGCACATGTGATCCCTGTGTTGCACATAAAGGTCCTGGGAAACGCATTAAAGGAAGACTGCAGCTGTATAATGTGGGGCACCTTTCGAACGAATAGCTTTTGACATCCTAGGCCCTCTTCCTAAGTCATCAGATGGCAACAACAACATCTTGGTTGTCATGGACTACTTCACCAAATGGCCTGAAGCTTATCTCATTCCCGTTCAAGAAGCCCCGACTGTTGCAGAGATTCTAGTTCAAAACTGGATTTCAAGATACGGAGTTCCTCTACAACTGCACTCTGATCAAGGAAGAAACTTCGATTCGACAGTTTGCAGGAGACTGTGTGAGATACTCGGCATCGACAAAACTCGAACTACGGCTTTACATCCTCAGTCAGATGGCATGGTAGAGAGATTCAATCGGACCATTCTGAACAGTCTCTCTCTCCTGGTGTCCAGCAATCAACAGGACTGGGACAAGAAACTGCCCCTTTTCCTACTTGCCTACAGAAGTGCCGTTCAGGAGACTACTGGCTATTCCCCATCTCAAATGCTCTTCGGAAGTGACCTTTGTCTGCCTGCAGATCTACTGTTCAGCCGGCCCCAGATGCTCCCTTGGCGCCTGAGGAATATGTCGAGAACTTCCAGACACGGATGGAGGAGGTGCATCATCTGGCCAGAAATAGGATCGGCATGGCTTCAGAGAGGATGAAGACCCGATACGACGCTAGAGCAACAGGACACAATTTCCACGAAGGAGACCAAGTGTGGTTATGGAATCCGAAACGTCGCAAAGGACTTTCTCCGAAGTTGCAGACCAACTGGGAGGGTTCTTATACAGTCCTTAAAAGACTGAATGACGTTGTGGTACGAATACAGAAATCACCACACTCAAAACCGAAGGTGATACATTGTAACAGGCTAGCCCCTTACCTTGGCCAAGACGATTAAGATATTTTCAGTTCAGACCATGGTAACCCATTATATGATAAATAATGTAAATCATTTATCTTCTTAATGTTGTTATTTTAGTATCGTAATTTATTTTTGTATTGCTCATGTATTTTGAAAATATTTACGCTGTATGTCATTTTGAGTATTTGTTATTTTATACTTGCTTATTGTGTGAATATGGTAATCCTGTAAATAGATGCCTCTTACTCAGATATTGTACTGCCCTGGACGTGCAGTCCTTAGGAGGGGGACAATGTTATGAATCTGTGATGCTGCTTGCCAGCATAGTTGGTTCCATCATCAGAAAGACTGCTTTACAGTCATCGGTATTGGACGGAGTCCGCAAGTCGCGTTGGTGGTCACAGAGCTTGGCGACAAACTTGGCTACCATTTGGCGACTTTGGCGCCAAACTAGATTATACCCGAAACATCGAGAATTTTCCCAATCCGCCCATTAGGAACCGAGATACGCCTCGAATTGGTTGAGAGGCTTCTAGCCCCGCCTTCTGAGACCTACAAAAGGAGGCAGTCTGCAGCTGCCGGAGGGTAGTCGGAATCGACGGTAAACAACGGGTCTTCAAGAGATTAGCAGAGCAGCGATGGAGTCAAGCTACTGCTGAACTAAGCTGTGCGCTACTGTCTGCAGTAGAGTCTTGTTGTGTGCTGCTGTGTGCACGTCTCGGCTGAAGATAATTGTCTTCTCTATGCTGTATATAGTTGTCTTTGTGTTGTCCTGTGTGTCGTAGTGTCAATAAACGTGTTGTGTGTTCGTTTACTGAAAGGACTGATCATTGTGTTGTGCTATCTTCATACCATACACAACCACTAAATACACACAAGTAAACGAGCCCGACGGATTGATAGTGATAGTGGGAAATCCGTAACAATATGTGTAAAGGGTGTTGCCGAATTCGACCGAAAAATTCAGAAGGGGATAGTAGGCATCAAGAGGATAAAGAATCGCCAAACAAAATAGGGTCCAAAACTAAGGTAGGTAGGTGAAAATCGCAAAAATATTGAGAGTCTGAAAATTGTTGGAAAATGTAAAAAAATAACAAATGATGTTTCAACTATTAATTTTTTTTGAAGTGAAGGTACATTCTTAAAAGTTATTTTTCATGTAGGTAACATGCCGATTTGATGATCCAGGGGGTCGTAAACTACTAAAAACGAAAAATTAGTTTAGAACTCTTATCTTCAAAAATATTAAAACTTGAAGAAAAATAAAAACTTGAAAATGTAAGAATTTTTATATTCTTTAATTTGATATAAGCATGTTGTTTGAAAACTGAGGAGTTCTTTAGATTCTTAAGAGAAACTAAAATTTGCACCAGAAAACATCGCTCCTACTTTAGTGCCGATGTTTGCAGAGGATGTTATCAAATTCGAAAGATAAATTCACAGCGGAAATAGTAGGAATTAAGGAGATGAAAAATTATCATAAAACATAGGGTCGCAGTTAACGTTTTTCAGTGAAAGTCGGAAATCGGGTGGAGTTCGCACGCTGGATGCTTGATACCACACAGGAAGATATACACTTTTCTGCTAGAGTTTTATTTTCAGATGAAGTTTGCTTTACGAGAGATGGCGTTTTCAACACGCACAATGCGAAATTTGGTCATTTGAAAATCCACACATCACTATCTCGTTGAACGTACAGCACAAGTTTAATTTAACATCTGGGCAGGTCCATCTATTGGGACCGTATATTCTGCCCGAACGCCTCAGTGGCGCAAAGTACTTTGTTTTTTTACAGTACTTTCCCCGTTTTTATTGCAGGGAGCACCGATAATTGTTAGTTAATGTAATAGTTAACATTAATTAGTGCATGATGGTGTACCAGCATATTTTAGTTGCATTCGTGAAATCTGGCATGTTTGCGAATGAAATTTAACGACCATCAATTCTGCATTGCTCATTAATGAATACTTGCTCCCTGCTTTTATTTTCCTTATTTTACATACGAGAAGGCTTCTCCTCGATTACCTTGTTCCTAATCCTCGCATTCATAGGGCCATTCTCGTCACCAGGATCATTGATTTCTCGACGTCTGTTTTTGAGATTTTCATCGAATAAACGTCACCTGCGACCCTATATTTTACGGTAATTTTTCATCTCTTTAATGCTTTCTATCACATCTCTGAATTTATCTTTGGAGGAATTCTCTCTGAATTTATCTCTGCAAACATCGCTGCCGATGTTGCAGCAATGTATTCTGGTGCCCATTTTAGTTCTTCTTGAATATTTTAAAAACTCCTCAGTATTTATTCTACATGCGTATATCAAATTAAAGAGTATAAAATTCCTTACCTTTACAAGCTTTTATTTTTCTTTAAGTTTTTATATTTTTGCAGATAAGGGTTCTAAACTACTTTTTCGTTTTCAATAATTTACGACCTTCTGGATCATCAAATCGTTATTTTACCTACATGGAAAAAAAAAGCTTTTAAGAATGTACTTTCATTTTAAAAAAATTCTTAGTTGAAATATCATTTGTTATTTTTTTACAGTTTCCAACAATTCTCAGACTCCCTATATTTTTGAGATTTTCACCTACTAAAGGTCACTTGGGACCCTATGATGTGTATATATATATATATATATATATATATATATATATATATATATATATATATATTTAAAGAAATAAGGAATATTAAATATGAATGCAAATTAATATTAAATTAGTTTTGATAGATATATAGCCTACAGATATTTCATAACTTTATTTTTATTTTGAGAACATTTTTTTTATCCAGTCTTAAAATAATGTGAAAACTATCAATCTGTTTCAATATGTTTTAAAGAATACTTCTCATTGTCGAAGATTAACAATTCAAAAATATAGAAATATATTACATGCAGTTCACTACTTTAAAGACAAGTCAACAAGCATTTTAATTCTGTAATTGATTGTGAAAATCTATCAATAGTTATTTCTGCATACAAATCCTCTAATAATTCCCTTTCAATTGAAAGCAATATATAGGATTCCAAGTTCTCCTAAGACAATGAATTTCTTAATCGATTCTTAACGATTTTCAACTCTGAAAATGCCCTTTCATTGTGCACTTGAGAGACTGATAGGGCGCAGACGACTTTCAAAAGTTCATAAAGGTTGTCACATTTTTGATCTTGAAGTCTGTTTGATGCTAAAATCTTTGATATGCATGCTATACAAGATCTGCAACTCTTAAATAGTACAGCGAGGATACAGTAAGTGCTCATCAATATTTCCAATGGTACCATTTTAGTTATCAAGCTGTTTTATTCTTTATATTGGCATTCTTTTTTTAAAAAAATGGTTTCATGCATAATTTGCATTGTTTTTCTACATCATAATGAAAGTCAAATCAATATCAGTGATCTATCAAATCAGCAAATCCTGATGTTGTTTTTCTGTTAGAAACATGAGAGCCAAATTTGTTTCAATTCTTGCAATATAAAACTTTCTTTTGTTGTAGCAAAATGTAGTTCATTTTCATTACTTCAATAGTTTTTTAATCTAATATTTTTCTTTCTTTGTTTCTTCAAATAAATTTACTTTTTGGATAGCTTAACGATATTATTTTGTTTCGTACAGTTTTTAACCCTGTTTTTAATCTGTATTTCTCCTTGCATCAAGATGATGTTCCCTGGTGTTTATGTTATTCACTGCATTTGACGGTCAGTCAGTTGGCCAAAATTGATGATTACTAAAATTTTCAATTAAATATTTTACATTGCCTCTTCTTAATGATTTCCTTGTGAAATTATTTTTAAACTTTAAATTTTAATAGACATGTAACATGTACTATTTTAGAAGCTTTACATCATTCTGTTCATTACACCATGCATTTCCCTAATTTCCTCCCCATCATCTTACTTGAAATTTGAGTTTTAATCCGAAGCAGAGATATTAAACTGCTATTAATATAAAAATTTTCTTGCTGAAGTTATTTAAAAATAGACACAATGGAAAAGTTATTTTTAATGATTACTTACATTTAAGTTAAACTTAATTGTAGGAAAACTTCAAAAAATTTTGAAAGCATACTTAAAACAGAAACAATTCATCTCCTTTACTACTAATGAAGATGAATGTGTATATTTTGGTGCTCTACAGATCAGACTGTTTGACCTACAATTACCAAATTTCGCTTATGTAGATCTTAGAAGCTGAGAATATGCACCTCCAAGTGATTTTTTAAAAATTTAATTAGAATTTCAATTTATTAAAAATTACGTTGAATTTTGGCGTTTTTTCGCTTAATATCTATGGTTCACAAGATGGATAAAAAAAGTGAAGTTACTATACCGCGAAATTTAGAAGACAGCCGGAGATATACTTTTTTCATAGCATTATATTGTCATCGTATCATTGTATAGGTCTCCATTAGAAAGATCCCCATGCACAATGGACGGATCATATGTAATAAGATTAAAGTAACATGGCTTTAATGACTGACAATTTGGTGGAATCATAGTCATGAAGTTATATGTATACGATGTAATTAAAATGAACCATAACCATTATCCCGGGTGAATTAGCTGGTCCTTAAAGGTGACTGGTGAAAAAATAAAACCTGTTGTCATACCTTCATCATCATTATTGAAAGAAAAATCCTGAATGAAATATTTATAGTAATAATTTGAGTTTCTTTACAACAGTGAAATATAATGTTGTAAAATAAAATGTTTTTTTCTAAAAATAAAATAAATTGTACAGCAATTAAATTGATGTTATTGGAAAGATAATTTTTTGCTTACTGCTTTTAACAATTGAACATGCGATTTTACGTTCTCAGAAGGTAGCAGACAAGGATGGACATCATATCGAGCATATTTTCTAAAAAGAAAATTGTTATTATTTGTATGTTCTCTATAAAGCTTTAATACGCCATTTAGTGGTGGTTTTTTGAACTTTTATATTTGATAAACTTACCATCATTTCATTGTGCATTACACAATTTTCTTGAAATTTTGTTGCATAGTATTTGATGCAGACCTCTCACAAATGTGATCTTCAATTATGGACACCTTGTATGTGAAATGCACGCGGTGGCAACGGGCGTAGAAAAATGATGGAATGTGAAGGAATACAATGATGTTGTTTTGCAAAATATCTGGTGGAATTATTTTGTAAATATATGTATTTTATTTTTTTTACAGATGACACGGCTATAGGATGAAGCATTTTGCAGGAAAGGAGAAGATGATTTTTATTTTATTGACAGAATGTAATATGTTATTGTAAAATATTTTTTTAAGTAATTAAATATAAACAGATATACTTGTAAGGCAACTAAAATTGTAATTAAAATTATTGTATGAAAGTGATGAATATTGTAATGCTTAAATGTATATACGTGCGAGTTAAATAATAAATTAATAATTATTTTCTGTTTCAGCAATTAATTAATTTTTTATGAGATTTTAATAATAATCTGCCAACTTAATTACAATATCAGAGCGATATATTTTATTTGTGCTCTAAATTCCACATTTCCTTTTATTGCTCATTCCGTCCGAAAATTCTTATTGCCTCAATATCAAAATTATTTGTAAGCATATTTACAATAATTATTCGATAAATAGTCCAAATAATCACTTAATATAATTATTACAATTAGCTAATATCAGAGTTGCCACACCACCGGGAAAACACAAGAAATTTAAAAATCGATAGAAAAAATCCGGAAAATGCAAGGAAATTTGAAAATTTTCATAAAAGCAAGGAAAATGCCGAAAATTTTAAATTTCTCATTTATTTTTCCCTATGTAAAAGCCGATCTCTAAAGATTGCAAGAATAAAAGATCGTAGTCATAGCTTCCGAAAACGAAACAATAACATTAGTAATTGTGTAAAGGGGAATGTCGCCTCTTCTCTACTCTCTCCCCTTTTTTTCTTTATAGATCATTTCAGTTTCGATTTGCGAGACAGTTGTTCTTTTCCAATGAGATTCCCGAATTACAACTAATGAGCATGTGCGAAACTTCTATAACAGCATGAAAGAAGAGAATACATTTCTCTAAAGGGAACATTCAATTTGCGGAAGCTACACGGAGGTGTTTAGTCTACCAGACTTGAGATTATTTATTATTTGAGAAACTGTAAGCTTTGTTAAAGTAGATTAGAGAATATTTTTCAAAACGATGAGCTGCTCAAAATCCGTACTTAAAACGTATTGGACAGACAAAAAAAAAAAAAAAAAAAAAAAAAAAAAAAATCAAAATCAAACCTGATTTTACTGAATGGATTCGAGGAGTTCCGCAAAATCCATAACAAAACTGCCTGCCAATTCAAAAGAGTCATCATTGACGTTGAACTTAGTATTCAAAAGCAATAGAGGAAAAGACGAAATGTCAATTTTAATGTCCGAAAATAAACCAATTTCGAACTTTTTAGTTAACGAACAATAATTTAAAGCTGAATTTTTATGGATATTAAAACTTGTTTCATCACAGTCGTCCTTTAATGCATTCAATGATACATTGGAAATATTTTCCACCTATGTTCACTGAAATGAAATAGCTTTAAAAAAATGTACGTTAGGTCGTACAAAAGTGTCGTATCTTATTTCTTAAGGATTAGCTCCATAAAACTGATGGCTGAAAATCTATAGAAATTGATGTGCTAATAAATCTACTGGAAAAAAGAATAATTAAAAAAGTAATCTTGCTTTGTAAAGTTTTTTTGTTAAGTAATCATTACATGATTTGTATTATGACAACAAAGATCTTTCGTGTTTTATTTAACCTGAGTTCTTATTTTTGTGTGACTTACGGTTAAAGAGCATGAGAGTTAATATACCCCCTCCCTTAATATTTAATTTTTGTCTTCCCAAATTCTAAATCTATACTTATAATAAAGCTCAATGTGTGTGTGTTGGCGCTCTACAGGCCAGACCATTCAACCTACAGCTACCAAATTTGGCACGTGTATACCTTGGAGGCCGGGAATGTGCACCTGGGGGTTATTTTTTCGAATTTTTAAATAGAATTTTATTTATTTAAAAATTAAACGAAATTTTGGCGTGTTTCTGCTATAACTTCTGAAAATATTACCGCACAAAAAAGATTTTTACATGAAGTTAAAGATCAAAAAATTATCTTTTAAATGATACCAATGTTTTAACCTTAAAATTAAATTTCTATTTTTAATGAATTTTTAAATAAATATTTTAACTATATTTTTCCACAATTTTTTTCGTACAAAATAAAAATAAAATTTAAGCTGCACGAGCACGTTTCGCATTCATGGGAAAGAATTAGCTTTTTTCAAAGTGTTGCCATCACAATGATTAAAGCTCCAATTAAAAATAAATTAAATCTTTTTGGAAATGAAATCTGCAAAAATATAATTTTCGGCACGTGTCTGTAGGAAATGAAACAAATATGAAATATTATTTTTTCTAAAAAATAAAGAAAAGAAAAATTATTTTATGATCTTTTACACTCTCTATATTATTAATCCAATAAATCAGTTTTATTTTAAGGCAAGTTTTGTTTAATATGAACAGGATATCCATTCAAATCAGGGCCACACAGCTAATTTGTAAACCTTTACTAAGACACAGGTCTGCTAAAATGATCTAAATGGAAAATGATTATATTTTATGTAACTTGACTCAAAAAATGCTTTAATAAATAACGAATTTTTGATTTTGCATAAAGCTTTTGCTGTGTAAATCACGATTAACAAAATGTTCTTGAAACACTAATATTTTAAATAAAAAGTGTTAATTTCCAATCAACTAAATCAATCACTTAAACTGACTGATTTATGAAAATTTGAATATCACTATTCAATAAAAAAAGGATAATTTTAGATTTTCCATCGATCTTTCAAAGAAAATACGCCAATCAGCGCGCAGTTTTCTCAAGATTAATTGGCCTAAGATTATGAAAATGTTGAGTTTTTCTAAATTTTTAACATTCAAAACTTCATAAATAAGTCTTAGTTGATCATGGAAAATAGAAACATTCATTCATTTATTTAAAATTTGGTGTGTCCAGAATATTTCTCAGAATATGATACCTTACTGCATTAAATTTAGACTTCATAATTTTTGAAATATATTTATAGGCCGGAACAAGATATTATTATTGATTTCATTTCAATCCTCTTGAAAGCAAAACTAAAAACTGAATTTTATGCTGAATCTGAGAAATTTTTGTTGAATTATTGTTTGAGATATTACATAAATTATGAAAAATATTTTGTAGTTCACATAAGACTTATATACCGAGCGATTCTGTTTGCAATACTCATATTCAATAATAATAATAAATAAATAACAATAAAGATGATAAATAAAATAAAACGCTTAGTATTATTAAAAATATCTTTATATTAATTTAAATTTCATCATTTCCACTTTAAATTAAAGTTGAAATTTTACCGGAAATGACAACAAATTAGCAAAATATATATAGTAAATTGAACGAAACGATCTAAACAACAGTATAAGTTTGGTATGACTATCAAAATTTGAAGATTAAAAATGTTTTGTTTGAGAATCTATTAAGAGACCAGTTACTTAAAATATTTAATTGGAAATTGTAGCGAGCTGTAATACTGGCGAACCGGCTGATCGCCAAAGGCGGCTAGTAATAAATAAAGAGAAATTGTCCTTTTTTTTGTATGTAAATATAAACCTTCTTTTAATATGCTATTATTTCGAAAAATGTTAATATGTTGCTTCCTTTCCCCATTCTTTAAAATCATATAGTATTATAACTAGCACAAGAGTGCTATTCGCGAATTTCCTCGTATCTTTAATATACGTACAGGAAATTTTTTTTCCATTTTGAGTGGCAACCCTGTAATATAATAATTACATGCGCTAATTACTTTTAAAATATAAAATTGATTATAAGTGATATCGGAAGCTAAATTTGAGAAATGTTATCTGCCCCCCCCCTCCCGTTGGAAAATAGCCTCCACCTCCTGTTGATTCGTGTCACCAGGTTCACGTCAGAATCTACAGGCGTTTCGTTAATCTTCAAGATACCCCCCCCCCTAAAAAAAATCAAGAGATAAATCAAGTGATTTAAGGGGGGGGTAATAAATATCACGACGATGATGGTATCACGAGGTTGAATTCATTTACGTTTAAATGATTGGTCCAAAATGTCGTATACCGAAATTGAGTGCTGAAATGAAACTTCATCTTATTGAAATGATATTTGGCAAAGAACATGTACAGAAACACCGTAAAGCAATTCTGGAAAATACCATCTGAGGGAAAATGACATACTTGTGGGTGTCCACATGATATTATAAAACGTATGGATCAACCAAACAGTCAGCCACGATACCCGCTCAAGCAATAACAGCGAAGCACTATTCTGTGGCATGTGATCTCAGGGATGTAGTGTAGTGGGCTGTGACCCGTCCCGGGCGGCAAAATTTCACAATAAATAATTTCTTGTATTCTGAACTAAAGCTTAGGGACAGAAACTGATATAGCATCGATATCGTCTGCTGCCCAATATCGAAACTTCGACGATAATGGAAAAAAGATCTGAACATTAGATGAAAATATGCAAGATTGTTGCTCATTCAGCAAGGCCAGTAATTATTCAATATATCATTATTAACTTCGTCGTAGTAACACGTTCAGAGTCCTTCTCTTCAAACCCTATTGGCACAAGGTATTGCAAGATATATCCACGATGTTGTTTGATATTCTGATTGCCGGCCAATATCTTAAATATATTATAAGAGGTTTCGGGGAATTTTGTGCTAATAGGGACATCAAAAGGAGAAGATAAAGTGTCTTAATCAGAAATAGTTTTACCGCACATTAAATAAGGGCGAAAACATTTTACGCACTTGAATGAGTTATTCTCATCCCAAAGCATTTGTTTTTGTTGTCGTTTGTTTGATATGTAAAAACATCGAATGGATCAAAGTTTTGCTCGTCTAATGGATTTAATACTTGATAGAAACTGGATTCTAAAGCTCTAAGTCACGAATCAAATGCAAAACACAATCAAAATTGTTGCAAATGGAAGGATTTAGAGACCATATTTCAAAAAGGACAGAGAATTGATAAGAAAGAGCAAAAGCTTTTTGCAAAAGAAATCTATACTTATAATAAAGCTCAATGTGTGCGTGTGTGTGTGTTGGCGATCTACAGGCCAGACCATTCAACCTACAGCTACCAAATTTGGCACGTGTATACCTTGGAGGCCGGGAATGTGCACCTGGGGGTTAGTTTTTCAAATTTTTAATTAGAATTTTATTTATTTAAAAATTAAGCGAAATTTTGACGTGTTTCTGCTATAACTTCCGAAAATATTACCGCACAAAAAAGATTTTTACATGATCAAAAATTTATCTTTTAAATGATACTAATGTTTTAATCTTAAAATGAAATTTCTATTTTTAATGAATTTTTAAATAAATATTTTAACTATGTTTTTCAATAATTTTTTCCGTAAAAAATTAAAATTAAAATTAAGCACGTTTCGCATTCATGGGAAAAAAGCAGCCTTTTTCAAAGTGTTGCCATCACATTGATTAAAGCTCCAATTAAAAATAAATTAAATCTTTTTGGAAATGAAATCTGCTAAAATATAATTTTCGGCACGTGTTTGTAGGAAATGAAACAAATATGAAATATTATTTTTTCTAAAAAATAAAGAAAAGAAAAATTATTTTATGATCTTTTACACTATCTATACAGGGTGTTTATTTAGTCCCGGACCCATTTTGATGTTTAATGACTCATAAAATAATGAAGATATAAACAAACTTATGGCATTTATTGATGGAATAACTCATATATTTTCCTTTTCAGGTTTGAATATTTTTACTTTTGTAAATATCGTCTGCGCGTGTGGTTAATTTCAGATAATTTCATTTTCCAGTCTAAATATCTGTACTTTTCTAAATATCGTCTGCTTATTAATTGCATTTTTCTCTCTTTTGTTTTTGGCAACTATTGAAATGTTATGTTTACTTTTGATGTGTTTGTTCTGTGTAGTACTTTTGTATGTGATGTTTTATTTGAGCAGATATTAAGGAGAATGCATACACGACAAGAGAAAGCACAGATTTTATGGTGGTCATAGAGTTAATTTCCAATCAACTAAATCACTGACTTTTAAGAGATAATTTCCAATCACTTAAACTGACTGATTTATGAAAATTTGAATATCACTATTCAATAAAAAAAGGATAATTTTAGATTTTCCATCGATCGATTCAAAGAAAATAAGCCAATCAGCGCGCAGGTTTCTCAAGATTAATTGACCTAAGATTATGAAAATGTTGAGTTTTTCTAAATTTTTAACATTTAAAACTTCATAAATAAGTCTTAGTTGATCGTGGAAAATAGAAACATTCATTCATTTATTTAAAATTTTGTGTGTCCAGAATATTTCTCAGAATATTATACTTTACTGTATTAAATTTAGATATCATAATTTTTGAAATATATTTATAGGCAGGAACAAAATATTATTATTGATTTCATTTCAATCCTTTTGAAAGCAAAACTAAAAACTGAATTTTATGCTGAATATCAGAAATTTTTGTTGAATTATTGTTTGAGATATTACATAAATTATGAAAAATATTTTGTAGTTCACATAAGACTTAAATACCGAGCGATTCTGTTTGCAATACTCACATTCAATAATAATAATAATTAATAGATAACAATAAAGATGATAAATAAAATAAAACGCTTGGTTTTATTAAATAATATCAATATTAATTGCAATTTCATCATTTACATTTTAAATTAAAGTTGAAGTTTTGCCGGAAATGACAACAAATTAGCAAAATATATATAGTAAATTGAACGAAACGATCTAAACAGTATAAGTTTGGTATGACTATCAAAATTTGAATATTAAAAATGTTTTGTTTGAGAATCCTTTAAGAGAACAGTTACTTAAAATATTTAATTGAAAATTGTAGCGAGCGGTAATTCTGGCGAACCGGCTGGTCGCCAAAGGCGGCTAGTAAATAATAAAAAAACACGAATTTTTATCAGATTCTTTGATATTATAAGATTCTTTCCGAAATAAAACTTGGCCTTACGTAGTCACAAAGAAAACGATATAAAACAAAGGGAACTTTTTAGAATTGGTGCATTTAATCGCAAAGTACGATTCCGTACTTTGTGAATATTTCATAAGATCTAAAATAAGTAGCAAAATTTCAATAACTCATATGACATTAGAAATTCAAAACAAATTTATAACAATTTTATTAGCTAAATTTCACCATCATATCATCAGACAAGTAAAAAAGACCAAATATTATTCTATTAAATTTAACAGCACTCCAGATGTTTCTTACAGACAAGCTAGGTATAAAGATACGTAGTAATTGAAAAATTAGGAAGTACAAGTAGAATCTTTTATATATTTCATTTAAGTAAAAAAATAATAATAAATAAATAAAACCGCTGAAGGAATTTCAAGCACGATTTTGAGAAAGAATTAAGCGGATGGTCACGATATAATTAATTGTAGAGGCCCAGCATATGATAATGCTGCTGTTATAGTTGAAGGCATTCAGTTCAATAAAGAATAAAAGAAATAAATCACAAAGTTAAATTCGTACCTTGCTCAAATCATTCCTTCAACCTGGTTTGTTTATATACTGCCTCAAATGAGGCGAGTTAGCAACCTTTTTCTGTACATTATTCCAAGTCCACACATTGTTAGAAAGCTCTGATAGCAGTTATAGGCAAATGTTTGAAAAGGGTTCAGGATACGCGGTGAAGCGCAAGACATATGACATGGCACAATTTTAAAGACATTTTGATCACTCCAGAAAAAATGTCAGAGACAAATAAAGGCTTAAACACAGGAACTTATTTATGATGAAGTCACTTTCCTTTCTTTGTTTCTTGGGCCTCTGGCAACCTATGCTAAGATATGTAGTAATTGAAAAATCAGATGCGTAATAAATAAAGATACCTAGTATAAGAAAAATCAGGAAGTACAAGTAGAATCTTTTATAGATTTCATTTAAGTAAATAAATATAAATAAATTTAATAAAATTGCCGAAGGAATTTCAAACATGATTTTGAGAAAAATTGTAGTTAATGGTGACGATATAATGAATTGTAGAGGTCAAGCACATGATAATACTGCTGTTTTGGCTGAAGGCATTCAGTTCATTAAAAAATAAAAGAACAGACATAGAATTTAGTTATGATGAAGTCACTTTCCTTTCTTGTTTTGTGGACCTCTGGCAATCTGTGCCACATGAAGTGAACGATGTATAAAAATATTAATAAACAATAGGATTCGACTTAAAACTGTGCTCTCAGAAAGCAAATGCTTTTCAGACGATACTGATTGAAGAAACGAAAGGAACTGACAGATGCGCTATAAGTTATGTAAAAAAATATGGGATAAGGCCTTGGTATTTCTATGGAACTTCAAAGGTGCAAAAGAGTAGGTACATTATTGACGACAGAAGTAGAGATGCCAACTTGTTTGGCTGTAATGTTTGCTAATCTAAAGCCGGATATACAACTAGATTCGGATGATTCCAATCGTTTGCTAAAATTGTTGAACAGGACTTCGAACGTGTTCGATTGCAGATTTTCATAGCTGCAATAGGCAATGAAAATAAATTAATAAATGTGGACTCACTTGAATTATTACAATTTTCTGAAAAATCCAAGCTAAAAGATACTCTGTTCAGTATTATAATAATGCTCCCGAACTTTTTTCACAATTGATATAAGTAGTGCCAGCTGTAAAAGAAGCTTTTCAAAATTGAAGTTGTTTAAAAAATTATTGAAGATTAACAATAAAAACAATATCGTAGTCTTGTCTATTAAGCAAGAAGTATGTGATACTATAGATATTGATAGTGCAATTAAAGACTTTGCTCTTAGAAAAAATAGACGTTAAAGAGAATTTTAAAAAAATCAATGAAAGTAAATACCTAACAGTATCATTCTAGTTCTAATTAGAAGATGACTTTTATATTCTATTTTCTATTTTTTTAACTTTATATAATAATAATATCAGCGTATATCATAGACTTTGTGTATATATCAATAAATGCCATGCATGTAAAATTTTTTTTTGTAATAAATGTGTTATTACATTATCAAACATGCATATATGACATCTTCAAATGTACCCTTTACAATACACAATAACAAATTTATTCTTGGAGAAGGGTTCTTTGGATTTAAATACATAAATAAGAAGGTGGTAAATTTGGCCTATGCCTCGAGTGACTAAGACTCATGCTGCGACACCGCGTGCCCTGAATCCGTGTGAATTGCGTATGGCTAACATGCGCACGATGTGAGTATAGAAAACATTTTTATGTGCAATGAAAGCTTCAACATTAAACAAAATAGAGCTTAAAAACTGCAGAAAATGCAAATATGACACATCGCGTATAATTTTCTAGTTGTAGTAATTTGATTCTTTGAAAATGGAAAGGTTGCAAGGCTTCGTTGCTTACAAGATATATACTGGAGCTGGGATCTCGATTCATAGCATGCGACATAACGTTTTCAAATACAGTTATTCGCGCTGATTGCGGCTGCTTGGCATCCTACATCAAAGCTGTGAAGAATCCATGTTTAGAAAGGCTCTGATACAGAAGAGCGAATATCTGACGATTCGATTGGAAATCTTTCCAGATACAATCATACATTTGTTCGTGTTCATTTCTGTAAAGCCTGGGCACACACGAAGAGAATACCTGTCAACTCGGCGCTCGTAAAATGATTTATGTTGACTGCACTCATTCGAGTCAACAATAAGGTACCCGCACGTGCCAACCTTGAAAGGTCGCGTTTTTTTCAACTTTTATCTAATTGATGATAGAAGCAGATATATCTAACCAGATATCATCTACAGAAGCGGATAGCTGATCAGAAATATTTTAAGAACTTCTCTAAACACATTGTCCGTTTAATTTTAGTATCAAAAATAGTAATGAACAATTATTTGAATGTTAATAAAGAACTGCAACTGAGTTTATCAAGCGTGTTAGGAAGAAACAAAAATGAGTTGTAATAACATTAAAAACAACTTATTATAAAGAAACATTGATTCCAAATGTACAAAATTTGGCACGCGTTTTCAAGATATATTCCACAAATTCAGTAGTATATCGTATCAACTGGCCTCGGAATAAATTTTGAAAAAGAACATATAAATAGCCCTATCAAAATGCATTTTTGATTAATGGAAATTCCAATGAATACTTCTGCAACGTGGAAGTTATTTCCTACATTTTTAAATATATTCTTATGCTGAACGCGTTTGTTTTTCAAGTGTAATTTATTTTCAGTCATTTAACCCCCATAACCTACGGTTTACGTTCCAAAGTTTGGGCCGAAAACGCAAACAAGGTCACGCTGACTTCGAGCCATTCCACGGTTTGGCAAATTGGTCCTAAGTTGTACGGGCACGACTTACGGAATGTAAATACTGTGTATAAGACATATGTTTAATTTGGGGGGGGGGTATTTGATAGGTAATTACATGATGTAATATATGTGGTAGATATACAAAATAAAAATTATCAATCTCTAAAATATAACATAAATCAATAACATTTATTTGTAGCTCCTGAATAAATTAACAATTCACGTAATTGTCATTTATAAAAAATCAATAACAAAAAATTAATAATCTTCAATGATATAAGATATATGGTATGATTTGTGGTGGGACAAATTACAAACCACGGGCGATGCCGTAATATTTATGTTTGGACCCATCATCGTACTACGGGCTATGCCCGCGATATTTAGGTTTGGCCCGACCATCGTACTACGAGCTATGCCCGTAGTTTTAGGTTAAGAAACCTTGTCTATAAAGAAAACTTTGAAACTATAGGATATATTATGCCAATTATTAACATTGAGCATAACCATAGGATATTATGTTTATATATCAATGTGAAGATGCCAACCATGGCAGTTTCATGATACTAATGAACATTTAAAATATATTATTTTGATGAACATAAAATATACGTAAACAAAATGTACTACTATGCAACCTAAAATATATCAATATCTGTTCAAAACAGATATTGACAAGCTGCTTGAATCTGCACCGGTATTATATCTTCTGAACTTTTTGTTTGAGTTATATTTAATATTTGTATTTCTATTATAGGTTTACATATTGGTTTGGCCCTAGCGTGGAAAATAACCACATTGTAACTTTTTAAACTGTGAACGAAAAAAAAAAAAGTACTTTTCATTTAATTCTAGATATTCGAACATAGGAAAAGAAAAATTGAAATCAGACTTAAATAAGATATAATTTACCAGTTGAGTTATTTTTTTGCAAAGGCAGAGAGTAGCTTATCACAAATAATCTTAATATAAACAAACATCATTGTAACTGTATGAATGTATTTAAATGTGCATACTAAGCAATTGTCCATTGTCATCTCCTACTAAGCAATTGGACCAAACCAAACTTTGCACATTTATTCTTAAAGACAAAAGGAAGAATACAGCCTACTCTTTAAAAAGTAATATTTAATAAAATAATCAATGCAACTCGAAATTAACTGAAATTTTGCTGTTTTTTTAATAACTTCAGAGCAAATAATCTTAAAGAAATATTTTAATATCATTCTTTAATTCAAAACTTTACCAAATCAATTACATTAATTTCATTTCTGCGCAATATTTCCCATTTGATATAACTTAAAAAAAAACTGTACATATTTAAATCAATCTTGACTTTGAATTACTCTGCTACTATTTTTTTAAAAATTACTACTTTATTTTAACACATATCTTTTATACCAAGTTTTCATTTGTTTCAACGTAGTGATTTAACAATATCTAAAAGCAGATATAAGTCAATAACTCAAATTGATGTAAGTTCTGCCAGTAAATGAAATAAATGTTCTATAACAGCCACTTTTGGCTATGAAAATTTAACCAATATTTTATCTCCCCTCCCTCACAGAATCTTCGGAGGATATTATTTCGAAAATAAAAATTTACACTATTAAAAAATTAAATTTTTTACCTTTTTAATGATACCAATTTCTTTTTGCACATTTTTTCTTTTGTTATTATTCCTTAAAAAATTAAGTTGATGATTTTGAAATAAAGAAATTTATAGATACTCCTTTGCTGGACAACACAAAAAATTTGAACTATTATACCACTATTTAAAAAAATTTCTCTTTTATTTCAATGCCTATGATTTGGAAAGGGTTTTGTCTATTATAATACGCTATACAAATGCAGTTTCTACGTTAAAAATATAATACAAGAAAGGATTTTAATACGAACTACGGCAGGCATATCAATTAATGATTTATAAAAAAACAAGTGTATTAATTTTATAATTATGCAGGAGAATCGAAATTATAGGAATCTCATCCTTAACTAATCCAATTAATTATTTAAATCCTCTAAAATAAAGAAATTTTTGAAAAAAAAAATCACCTCGCTGCTAGATTTAGGGTTTTGAAATTGGCTCATCTGGCCAATGTGAATGTGATGACAAGTGCTCTCTTTCAGGAAAATTAATGCGTTTGTTAAAAAAATATAATTAATTTTGAGTAAACGTTCAGCCATTTTTCACTATTTTTAAATAGTGATAGTAAATTTAAATCTCCTATTAATGAAAATGAAACAAAACAAGACTTAAGTGTATATATTTAAAAAGAAAAATCATGCTTTTTGTGCAGTGCAAGAGAAATAGTGAAAGCTCAACAAAATAATGCTTACAATTTCAACAAAATACAGATTTAATGAAGACAAAGATAATTGTTTATCATCTATATTATTATTAGATGATAAACAACTGACAAAAAGATTCTTTAATTTCCTGTATTCAATGCAATTTTAGAAATGTATTTGTAATGTGTTTTTATGAGATTTATTTAGAAAAAGTAGAATTCCCCATTGCTTTAAATTTATTTTTTAATCAATACTGAAGTCTTTTATCAGTTAAAATAATTGAATAAAATTTCTTTTTAGTACTAAGCAGCACACAAGATTCCAAGCAAAGATATGCTTCATATATACAGTCGCTATAAGCCAAACTCAGATATTATAGGGAAAAAACTTATTCTGACAAAAATATTTTAATTAAAATGAATTAGAAAAATGAGAAAAGGTTTTGTAACAGTGATTTATTGTACAGCCAACAAAACCAAATAGCCCCAATTCATAAATGATAATTAACAATTCAGACATAAAAGGAGTATGAAATAATTGCAAGCCTGGGTAAAAATTACTGCCCAAATTTATGGTTAACAATGTAATTAAGGAAGGGAATTTCCCAATAGTGTTATTTTCATTTACTGTGAAAATAAACATTAATTTAACTAAAATGTCACGCAAAAGGGTAAAATGAGCCTTGAGTTAAGAAAATTGGTTATTAAGCATACTGAAGATGGAAATTCTGTACCAGAAATATCAGTTTGTCAACAAAAACCATTCAACGGTTCATGACACCATAAAGCGCTTCAAAATCAATAATCATGTTGAAAATAAGCATAAGACTTTCACTAAAGCAGATCTACGATATTTAATAAGAAAAGTGAAAGCAAATCCGTTTCTTAGTACACCAAAGCTAGCTATTATTCTTAAAAAGAAAAGAAACCAGCTAATCAACGATAAGAAATACGCTCCATAAGGCAGATTTCAATGGAAGAAAACCGGAAAAAGGCCTTTCATAAATAAGCGAAATCAGATTTAAGACTTCAATTTAATTCACAAGGAGTGTGAAAACAAGGATCTTTCTTACTGGAAAAATATCTTATTTACTTATGAGAGCAAATTCGAAATTTTTGGATCCGATGGCAAGCTTTACATTTGGAGAAAATTGAACAAGGAATTACACACGAAAAATGTGAAAACTATGAAGCATGGCGGTGGATCAGTAATGGTCGGGGGTGTTTTCAGCTACTGGCCCAGGGACACAACATTTTATTGATAGGAGAATGAATATTTAAGAAAAATTTGTCACAATGTGTGCAGAAAATTTCTCTTATTGAGTGTGTTCCAAGCTCTTATATAATTTTTCTTGCGTCATGAATACTCTACCTCAAAGCCGGATATAAATCCCATTAAAAATTCATGGGAATACCTTAAGAAAAAAGCCTAAAACACGCCGTTTCCAGTAAAAATGAATTGAAAAGAATATTGTTGCAGGAATGGGAAAATATTGAAACTAATTCTTGTGAAAAATTGATGCAATCTATGCCTAAACGTCTTAAAGGGGTTATAAAAAACAAGGGGTTGCATACAAAATATTAATTCATTTGAAATATTAACTATTTTTAAAATCTTATTTGTCCGAGTTTGGATTGTGCCTTATTTTTTTTGTTTTGTTTTTTGACAAAATTTCTGGTTAAAATGAATTAATTTATAATTTTTGTTATTTGTTTTTATAATTGCAATAAATATACTATTGAAAATTCATTTAACTATATTTCTTATCACTTTTAGTTTTGATATATTAGTATCTTTTCTTTGGTTTGTATCTACTGTATACTTTAAAAAAGCCTTTATTTTCAAAATTTGGAGACAAATTAATGTATCTTACGAAATTTTTTATGCTTTGATTATATTAGAGAATACAGATAATCAAAATAATAAGCCTTCTAAAAAATTAGTTTATTTCATTAAGAACAATATATGCATTTACATGAACAGAGCAAAAAAAAACATTATAAACAATACTAGTTTCAAGTCAAACTAAATGTTATTCTTAAATGAACAACATACTTATGCAGTTTTTAATGCACAATAAGGTGAGTTAAAAGGTGACATCAGTTATACAAATTAACATTTTATTTTACATTTCTTTTCAACACAATCATTAGACCTCAGATCATATGAGTTGATGCAGACAGACTCATATATTTTTCCAATCAAACCAATAATACACACATATACAATTCTAACTCTTAGATCACCGTACCATGGGGTTTGATTGAGGAAGTGTCAACTTTATATAATACTGTTCAAACTAAATTAAACACCATAACAAATGTAAAGCAAACATTAATAAATGTTATAAGTTATCTAGTGTATCAACACATGGCAATTCCAATAAGAAAACCACCAGCAAATCCTGTAACAAGGAACTTATAATCTTGAATGAAGCTCTTAGACTGGAAGAAATAAAACGAGAATACCATAATAAATTAATAACATTTTAAAACAGACTTCAATAAGTAGATATTTAAACAATAGCATGTATTACCATATAAGAAATATGTAATTTTCAGATAAGAAAAAGTGATTTGAACTTGAAATCATCCAGAATAAAATTTAAAGTTCTGATATTAGTAATATCAGGTAATTTTTTTATTTAATTTTTCAAAACTCAATTATGACAAATATGATGACCTAACATGTTGAGTTTAAAAGGAGGTAGGGTGAAGAAGGGTAATTGGGAATCAGGAATAAATGGGAATGGTACCTGTAGTGTGAATTAAGAAGCAGGTACTTTATTTAATACACTCAAGAGGATGACAGACAACACCTTCCCATTTTGTTTCAGCGTTATTTTCTAACATTTTTTCACCTTGATTGCTGTTTTGTTAAAAAGAAAATGCAACCAAAACTTTCCTAAATGTCATTATTCATTCCTTACATCGGTTATTTGCAAGATAAGTTTATATATATATATATAATGCACAATATATATATATATATATATATATATATATATATATATAAGGTTTTCGAATCCTGTCGGCTAAATAATATGTAACATATTTTGGTTTAAGTAGAATGCAGGTTTGAAGCAGTGAAGAGACTTGGTATTTTTAATTTCGTTTTATTCTCTCTCGGGTGGCAAACATGATTATTTACAAGAAGGCGCAGTGCGGCACAAAGCAGACGGCAAAAAAGGCCGAACAAATGATCATTAGTCTTATATAAGATGGGATTTCCGGCCACGTGCAGATGAAATACATATTTTGACCTCTGATAAGGGCAAAAGTATCACTTTCATTTGATACGTAGTACTGATGATGCATTATTTTTAGAAAAGAATTAATTAAAGCAAAAGTGGAATTGGATCACGAAATAAGAGAATATTTTTAGAATGAAGTTACTATGGGCTAAATTAAGATAAAATCTAGGAAATTTATTAAATTGAAAATAGAATTATATATAATTCTATTTTCAATTTAATGATATTCTAATGATGATAATGATAATTTAATCTCTTAATTTAAACCAAATTAATTTCCAAACTTTATCTTAATTTAGCCCATTGTAAAATATTCTCTTATTTCCTGGTCTAATTCCACTTTCGGTTTAATTAATTCCTTTGTAAAAATAATGCGCCATCAGTACTACGTATCAAATGAAAGTGATCCCTTCATTGCCCTTGACACAGGTGAACACATGTATTCAGTCGCCACCTGACCGGAAATCCCATGTTATATGACTAGTGATCATTTGTTTCGCTCTTCCTTACTTCTGCTTTTGTGCCGCACCTTCTCGTGCTTGTCTCCCAGGAG
>JAPMOR010040676.1:0-41007 GCA_026543865.1 Argiope aurantia | reverse complement strand
GTGTGTGTGTGTGTGTGTGTGTGTGTGTGTGTGTGTAATGATATTTTAAACTCTTAATTTCAATTTAATTAATTTCCAAGGTTAACTTCCTTCTAAAATATTCTCTTATTTCGTGATCCAATTAAATTTTCTCCACTTAATTCAAGAGAAGCTTTATAAAATTGCTGAATCGGCTAAAAGCCTAATTTTTTCACACTCCGCGTGAAGTGGTAGAAAACTCTCCAGTAAGCACATTCTTTTTAAAAGATCCCTGTGTTTCCTTTCCTTGTGATTGACATGAGTCCGAAATCCTTATCAGAATCTTAATAATATATTAGCACTGTAAAAGAAATATTTTCCCTATCCATATCTCATGTTATATAAGACGAGGGATAATTGATTTCGTTCTTCTTCCTCACTTCTGCTTTTGTGCCGCACTGTGGCGGACGTGCCATGTCTGCGCCTTCTTGTAAATAATAATGCCTGCTTCTTCAAAATGAAATAAAACGACGTCACAAAATCAAAAGTCTCTTCACTATCTTCAAACTGCATTCTGCTTCAATTAAAAAAACGTTATATATATATATATATATTCAAATGCATGAAAATTACAAGTTTTATTGCTATAATCCTGTTCCTAATTACACCACAATGGAAATTGTCATGGGTAAATTAGAACACTATCTTGTTTCTTAGATGAAAATTGAATCTTACTTGTAACTATAATATCTTGCAGATCCAATATATATATATATATATATATGTGGTGTAATTAGGAACAGGATTATAGCAATAAAACTTGTAATTTTCATGCATTTGAAATAATTTATCATACAATGACAGTGATATTAAATTTCAGATCACATTAGTGTTCAGTTCTGCAAATAATGTTTATTATTTTATGTCAAATCAACAAGTAATATTAAAAAAGAAAAAAAAATCTACCACATAATCTACATACTTATTATCGTTCATGAATGATAGTTAATCTATTCGATGTTGGTTTGATATGAAGTATGAAAGAAAACTGATTTCAAAAACGAAAAAAATGTGATAGATGGGAAGAAATATGAAGATGATGATTTTGATTCTCTACAATAAGAAATAAAGTTGTGGAGATGCAAGAAGTAATTTATCTTAAATTGTCCATAACAGGTTTTTCAACAAATTTGCATATTTTTATTGATTATGTTGAAGGTACTAGAAGGAAGACCTGTTAAAATCAGTCAGAGAGAGTATTTGAGTTGACAGTGGTTAACTGAATGTGATAAGTTTAATGAAATCAAAAATTGTTGTTGTGGTTAATGATAGTTTGCGATTTTTGAGGGTCAGATTGAAGTTATTTTACCAAATCTTATCATTTAAGCATATTTTTCCTGATAGCATATATGTCAGAGAAAAATTAAATGAATAGGAGACTGAAAACTCTACTTGAAATGAGAGCTGTGCTTTCAGCTACTAAATTGAACTACTAGTCCTAATTCATTTTAAAATGCATTTCTGAGTCTTAGATATTTCCTTGTCATGTCTCATAAAATTCAATCATTTCTATTCATATAAAGGTTTATTTCCTGATAAAAATAGGGATATAATATTACTAATTAAAGGCATTAAATAGTTATGATAGTTTAAGCTATATTTCATAAATTTCAAGTCAACAAGAAAAGAATGCATTTTTATTCGAAAACCGTATAAAAGCATAACATTGGGATAGTTGAGAGTAGACAATAGAATAAAATTTTAAGTCAATAAGTAATTAGCACTTTAAATATGATTTTTTTAAATCAGTTGTTGCAGTGACCAGGTTCCCCCAAAACAAACAAGTGTCCTAATGCTCTGGCGATGATTATGAATGTTTGCATACCTGAGACGGCTAATTATAAAACTGGAGAAAAAAAGATATTGCTTAATGAGCCTCAAAATATTATGCAGCCACACAAATCATATGCCTCTTTTCCACTTCATATGATCACTTTTAAAAGGAAAACAAACTGATGAAATCTGCAAAACTGGTTTATAAATAATGTAATTAATCCTAAATTTGTAATACATATCAAAGCACTAATTATTATTTCCCTTTTCTTATTACATTTGAAAACTAATCAGCATATAATGCATCAAAATGATAGATTCCATCTGCAGGTTATCTACATCAATGTTATTATCAATTTTCAGACTTCATAATAGAAAGATAGCTTGTTCCTTTCGCTGTTTTTATTAATAGCTAGTCTTTAACATGTTAACATGAACACATTCTCATTTTTCTTTTGATTTAGTCACTGTTAGCAGTACACCGATGATATGGTAAAACACAAATTCTGAATAGAATCGTGTGTTTGGAATGCAGTTTAAGTCATTGTTTGGCATTAAGTACTTTTTTTGAGTTATAATGTTCTGCCAATATGGCAGCTGAAACAACCAACCAGATTAGCCATTTACTTGCCTTGCAAACAGCTGATCAATATATTAAAGAACAATAGTGCACCACTTATCAAGGGATTGTAACATACAACAACATATGAGGGTATATTAAAAAGAGACTAGAAGTAAATTAACACCAAAAGTAAAATAAGCAGCACACAACCAATTTAAGTGATGGGGGGGGGGAGGGGAAAGAAAGAAAGAAAAATGTAGGAGATGGAGAGAGAGTAAAGAAAGCCAGACCGCTAAGGCATCTTGAATTTGCAATGCCCATTTCTGATATGCTTTCAATTCCTTCGTAGTAGCAAAGCTCTAGGATGCTTTCTAAAGGTTAAAAAAAAAAAAAAAATGTACCCAATACTTATTCTCGATGCTGTAGGCACCACATACACAATTTTTACTTTAGAACATGCTGAAAACCTCCTAGCTCATTATACCGAAAGATAAGAATGCCAACTTTGTAATTTTGGAAATTGTACAAACTGCCCTAAAGCTCAATTTTGCAAAACATTCACATCTTTATAAGTCTGATGAGAAAACATGCAGTATTATAAATCATGTGTTTTTACTCTAATGTAATAACAATTATATTAATAATATAAGTAAAAAAAATCAATTTTCATAAAATGTATGAATTAACTTTTAGACAAACAAAGGAAGAAACTTACTTCTTCAAAAAACCAATGCAATTCATTTTTTGAATGTTTATCTAGCTTCCCTTTGGCCTTTTCAATGTCACGATTTACTTTATTCCAATTGACTTTTATGTACCCTTGATGCTGTGCAATCTGTAAAGAAATAAACAATTTTAAGTTCAGTAATATGAATATAGATTTTTCCAATTTAAATAATTACTATTCCACATACTGAAAATACAAAGTAGTAATTGTCAACTATAACTAAACTAATTATATAAATAAACTAGGGCATATAAAAATATAATGCTTATAGAAATTAAAACATATTTTATATATTTTTGAAACACAAAGGAATATTTTTAAGCAGAATAACATTATACAAGTAATAATACGACAAAACTATTGAAAATGATATAACTCCTAAATAATAATAAATAAAATTAAAAAACTGCCTTTAGTGTGAAATTTATAACATTCCACTTTTATTTCGACACTCTACATGGTCTCTAGTTATGTAGATTCTGCTTACAGATAACTTGCATTCTAATAAAATGACTTTGTTGCACAATTTACTATGAATATAATACATAACATAATGCCATCCTGTGCCTATAACACTAAGTTATCTAAATCATTATGATCCTAATCAAATATTTTGTCAAAATCCTAGTCAAGTCAAGTATGTATTTAGTATCCTAAGGATACTAAATACATACATAGACATATATCATAAATTCTTGTAAGTTGCAGTTTTTTTTTTTCAGTAACCTAACATAGTTTAGAATTAATAAATCTATTTCAAAACTTCATAATTTAGATCCAAATGTTTACATCTGATTGGTTTTGGTTCTTGTTCATATAAAATATTTTAAAAGATTTAACTATCATTTATATAAAATAAAAAATTCATTTTTGCAATAACCATACAGTTCTACTCAGCAACATTATTTAAGATATTAAATGATAATAAATTTAAATTTATACTGGACAGAGAAAAAAAAGTTAAAAAGGAAATTTACAGGAAAAATGCAATTAATTCTCTGTAGCATTCAAAATAAAAAGAATAAAGTAGTTTCTTCATGATATATGTTTCTTCCTATATAAATGCTGTTGAATATGCATTTTTAAATTATGATAAAATTCATATTTTAGACATATTTTTTCCCTTGAACAGAGTGAGAGATCTACCTGAAACATTAACAAGCCTCCAGCCAATGCTGATGCAGCTGTTTTCCCAACTTTGGAAAAAACAATGCCAGCACACCTGCAATGAACAACAAAAATACTGTAAAACAGGAAAACCTGTAAAGATTAAATACATATATAATAGACCGATTCAAAAATTTAAAGCAATTTCCACTTTCAAATAGAAAATATTTAGTTAAGAGTTATAAAGTTATTTACTTTATAAAATCTACTGTTAAAAAAATTAATAATATAATCTACATAATTAAAATCATAATCTATATAATTTCTGATATTCTATGAATATTGCTGTTATTTTGATTCATTAAGCAATTTTATCTAAAATGATTCAAGATAGTAAGAAGTTTATTAAAACTAAACAAAATCTAATTATTTCAATAATTAAAAAATGATAGCTCTTTTCATACTAAGCAGTTTTTTAAATACCATACCTTTTGCTTAGTGACAAATCTTTCTGCCTACTTTCATTTTAATGATTTTTCGACATTAAAATAGTAGACCGAGAAAATGTAATTATAGACACATGTTTAACTAAAATAGGATTATTCAGTTAATACAATACTTAGCAACATTTAAAGTTAAAAAAATATATATATAATGATATATTTTGGATATAATGGATGACAATTTACCATCCTGAAATTCCTCCAATAGCCATTTCTTTTGCAACAGAGCCATTAGTTACTTCTTTTAGCTGTTTATCCAACCATGTCTCTTCTTTCTCTTTTTTTAGTTTAGGTAAGTTAAAAGATCCAGTGACAGAAATCACAGGAATTGAAAGTATTGGATCTGACATGATGAAAGAACTATTAGAAAAGAAGTTAATTATTAAAACACCTTATCTTTAATATTATAAAACATATTTCTGTTTATAAATATGTTATAAACAAAATAATTTTCCAATACAAAATATATTATGATAAATCAAAGAGTTATGTCATCCAGCAATTTAAATCATATTTACATATAATAAATCAGAAAATAAATTACTATGAGAAATCAAGATAAATACTATTTTCATATTTCAAACACTTAACGTCTTCAATACATATACAACAAAGATTTTTCAATGAATTTTAACACGAAAAAGGTAATACCTAATCAGTATGAAATATGGCAGTATCACAGATATAATATGAAATGCATGAGTGTTTTCAGTAGCAAAGAATTTTCTTGTCTACAGTTATTTTATTGAAGGAAACATGAAAAAATATTTGCTATTGAACACACTAAAAGATAAATAATCAAGAGATGCCTGCTAAGTCACTTTTTTAATTGTTCAGCTAAACAAATATTAAAGCACACTTCTGGAACTTTATTTCTAGATAACATTCTGATTGTACTAAACAGAATGGCATATTTGATTACGAAATTCAGAAACAATTTATATATAAGAAAAGAAGAATATAAAAAAAGAAAGAAAACCCACATGCACAGAAATTTACTACCATGATAAAGTAAAATTAATTTTATAATCTGGTACTTAATGCAAATATATATATATATATATATATATATATATATATATATATATTACCTGCAGGAACAGCAATTAATTCTTTAGCACAAAAAAGAAAATTTATCCTTTTTTACTATAAATAATCAATCAATAAATAAATAATTTTGCTCAGGAATCAAAAGGAAGATCATTGTAAGTTTTATATTTTGTTTTAATAGGGAAATAAATATATATAATATTAAAACTTTTAATATTGCTCAAATACCTATAAAAGAAAATTTCATTATAATATCACACAGAAATGTTTAAATTTCTATCACCATTCTATAGATACTTTTGTTCAAGGATTCAATTCATTTCAGACAAAAGAAAAATACTCCATAAGATTACTGATTTTAAGAAATTTGAATTAGAGAACTTCACGATGAATTCGTATAATCAACCTCAGAGGCTATAAAAGTCATTATTTTTGAAAACTGAATTTAATCCTACTACGCTAGGTTAGCACAAATTCTACAGACTGCATTTCTATTTTGGGGATATTTCTCCCAATTCACACTTATTTTCACAATAAATGTAAAATTTATTACACCAATGACAAAGTATTCTCAACATAACATTTTTTTTTTTTTTTTTTTAAAAAAAAAGAATCATATATATATAAAATCCTTTCAATTTATAACCATGCATAAGGAAAACTCTAATAGTTCAATAGTTATTTTTAAAATACTGATTTTAAATGAAGATAGAATTCATTGGTATCAGTATCTAACAATTTTAAATTATTCCCTTTATTCAAAATGGACTCAATCTTTTTTTAAAACAGAATGATAGCACAAACACCAACTATTAACACTAAACATTTTGACAATTCTCTCCTGTATTAAAACTATCAATGGAAAATATTCAAATGGTGAACACTAATTTGTTTGTCAGTTAAATCTTTATAATTATCATTAATTAAAAAATATGACCTATAATGAAGAAAAATTTCTGTACAATTTTATTTAAAGAATATTTTGATTATCTATTTTAAGAAAATTTTTATGTTTTACGGAGCCTACAAAAAGCCTGTTTTATTATTAACTTCATATAATTTTAAATATTTTTTTAGGGGAAAAATTCAATAAAACTAATTTTCTTAAATCAATACTGCAGACTTTTATAACATGCCATAATACTTAAAATTCTTTAAGGATTAATTGCATTTTTTTTCAATCTTGTGGTTAAAGCAATCTTATAAATCTTAATTATAATAATCTTCAATAGTTTTTTTCCAGAAAGTTTCATCAATATAAATAGATCAAAAATAGAACACATTATCAATATATATATTTACTTGCATTTATTGAAATATATTTACTAACTGAATATTTTTAAATAGCTTTCATACAAATAAACACATGAAACTACTTAATTAAATATATTAATCTTATTTTGATAATTTTCAGTTAAGAAGCCTAACTATTTTTTGAAAACAATTTCTTTGCAAGATTCTTGGTACATAATACTGATTGAATTTTTCAGATTCTAGTGTCTTACTTTATTTGTCTCAAAGCGTTTCCTTCAACATAGTTTCATAAACAGAAGAAAATTTAGTTGAGAGAGTTTTGCTTTATAATGTTTTTATCACATGCATTTGAGAAATGTATTAAAAGCTTATACAAGATACACAAATATAAAAATATTTACATGAAAAACACTTTAATATTGAAGTTATATAAGTTAATAATTGAGTGCTAATGTAAATTTGTAACTGATACTTCATTTGCAGTAGTTTTGTACAATTCAATCAAATGGTAAAGAACTATTTAATAAGCAATTCTCGAAGTATAAAGACGTGAAAGTTAAGTTATATGTTTAATGAATATAATTTACAACTGAAATATATTTAAATTGGCTAAAATCAAACATCTATATTACTGGTAATAATAATGGCAATGCATCTATAGACTTTTTAAAATAAGTTAACAAAGCATTCAAGTAAACAACAAAAGTAAGTTTAATCTTGAAGATAAAATTAATTGACTCTTGAGAACATAAACTAAAGTGAATTAAAATTTTAATGGAAGAAAGAAATTTCGATAGTAAATAAATTATAAGTTAGAGTTATATGCTTCAATCCTAGAAATGCATTTCATTATATGTCAAAATTCAGCATAAAATTAATGCAATCCAGTTAAATTTCGCTTCGGTGACCTTCCCTTCATCGTCATAAACATTTTCTAGTGAAGAGCGACGCTTGTGCATAATTTCAGTTTTTAAGGAAGAAATTCATTTGTAAGAAATCAAAGAAAAAACATCTCGTATTAAATATAATATTTAATAACTTCAAATGCGATAAATGATTCAACTTTCAGTTCACCTAATATATGGCAATAAAGTGTCATTTTTCTCTAAGAAAAAGAAGCAAAACTTAAATGAAATACTATGAAAATACTAATATATTTAAAGGAATATATACATTTCCAGTGCTCTCTAGAACATATGACAACAAATAACGCCAGTAAAATGTACCGTTTCTTTTATTCAAAATACCAAACCAACAGAAACAAATGTTGCCAGTGACATTTAAATCTGTTGAAATGAGAAAATTTTTTTTTCGTGGAAAATATCAGAGCTTTTTATTGCTTTCGGATTTACGAAGGTAAAATTTCCTTATCATTTCTGATTGTGTAGGTATGAAATCTGTTAAAGAAAGAATAAATTTTACTATTTCTTTTTTTTCTCAAAACAAATGATAGATTGAATAGACTATGAAGGGACAGATCATTGCTCTCTTTTTCACTGTAACCGGATAATATCGCATTGTTGATTATCCGGTTTGTCTGCTGTCAATTGTCAAATTTAGCTTGTATTTTTTATTAGTGAATTTAAAATATGGGTGATATTGTGGATGAATTGTTACGTTATGGCCTGTTTTTCAGTGCAATATTTCAGCTGGTATGCATTGCTGCGGTTATATTTGTGCCAGCGAGAGAAGAAAGTCGGGTGAGTTAGAATAACTGTTACATCGAAACCGAAAAAGACGCGCCAGAAAGTCCCATGCTTTTGCTTTATTGATACTAGTTATGCTTTCTTTCATTTTAATCTCTTCTATTCTGATAATGTAATTTTATGAAATATTAAACGATTCGTTTGGTTTTTATATAATCCAGTAATTTAAAATAACTCAAAAGTTCTGTGTAATTATTGCACTACTCTTTTTGTACGCTTTGCAAGTTAAAGGGAATTGCATTAAATAATATTTGACCCCATATATATATATATATATATATATATATAGTCTTTTGAATTATACAGCTATTGGAAGTGGATGATATTTATTTGAATTTAATCAATCTAATAGTTGAAATAGAAAAACATTCGCATGTTATATGTATGTACTGCATAGATCCAATCTTCTAATCATACATTATATATAATTTAAACCAACTGATTAAAAAATCTGTGAAATTATTTGAAAACTTTTCTAAAAAGTATGAATGAGCTTTTGAAACTTTTTTCTCCCTCCTTGAAAGATCTTAAGAATCATTTTAAGTTACAGTAAGAGATATTTATACTGTAAGATCTCAGAAAATGATTTATTGATAAGATCTCAATATTTTTCTTGAAATTGCATATTAGCAGAACCATGTTGTATTTATTTCTTCCAAAATGGTTACAATTTCTTTAAAAATATTTTCTTATCTTTCATTTGCTTGATGCTTATTTAAATACATCAATTTTTAAAAATATCATGGGATGTTAATGGATTGAAGACTTAAAAGATGTTTATCAGTAAATGACTACAGTTTTAAAGCTACTATGTACTGTTGATTCATTGAATACATATATATACATGAGCTAATACATACTAGAGAGAGTTATATTTTAAAACTTTATCACCTCTATGCTAAGAATTGCTCTGTATTTGAAATATATTTTACTGCACTAAGAAATAAAATAATTATTTCATTTACTAAAAAATTATAATAAAAGTATGTTAATAAGTTGTAATGTGACAATTAATTTAGTTGTATTGGTATCCATTTGTCTTCATAAACATTTGTAAATACGACAGTTTTGTTTATAAAATAAAAGTACTATATTCATACTGTTAATTTTGTTTCCTTTCCAAACTTAGTTAAAAGGAGTTTTTTGTTTTTCCCAGTTTTGTATTGAAACAGAACACAGCATTTTGACTAAGCAGACTATATATATTTTATTCTAAAATACTTGTTTCTATATTTCTGAAGATGGTGGTGGTGTGGCATAATGCTTACTTAGCATTTTGCTTTTTTTTAAATATTTTAATTCTATTTTAATAAGAACAGTTGTTTAATAAGTTTATCAGGGCTTGTGAGACTTCAGTTAAATTCAAATTTGTAGTCTATTATTACCACTAATGCAGATATTGTTCTCTTTGATTGCATGTCTTAGAGGAGAGGGAGAAAATATTAATTAGAAAACTCAAAGAAGAATCTAACTGATGATATTAATTATCTTGATAAATTATTAGGAAATAATCTACATTATTGTGCAAATATATATTTTATTGCATTTCTTAATAAACTAAATTAACAAAGCATATAGCTAAATGACATGCATTTAAATTGCAGTTTTAGAACTACCTTATATATATCACTTCTTATGCAATCAGAAAGTAAAGCAGAGTTAATAGAAAAATCTGAGAGCAAGACATGTATATAATTCTTTTTGTTAGTTAACTTGCAACTTTAAAATAAATATAAGGTTCAAATAATGAAAATGAGAATTATATTTTAACTTTATCTATTTATTTGAAAAAATACCATTTATTTAGACACTTTAACTTTCTGAGTATTAACTTGGTTCCATCCATCTGGGTATATTGTAATCAAGCTGACCATTTTTCTGCTGAGGGGTGCAAGCTGTAAAACAAGTTTTCATTGAGGATTTCTCGGGGGAGAAATATCTTCTTTTTTCCTCCGAGTGAGTGATGAGTTGCTTTTACCTGTGCATCTTATTTAAAGGTTGAAGAAAGAATTACATATCAAATTATTTTGTACTTAATGTAAACTGTAATATTTTTAAACATTAAAATAGTGTTTTTTATTTGTTCAGTTTGGCATTGATTTGAATATAAAAGAAATATTAAAATTTATGAATAATGTACATAAAATTGCATTTATAAGAATTCATTTACTAAAATTGATTTTATTGAAAATATTAAAATCAAAATAAATAGCATTTGCATAGTTAATGGACATACAATAATGCAACTTTTTTCAGATAGGCAAATTTTTACTCCAGAAACTAGCACTGAAAATGTTTTATGAATGAATTTATAATTGTACTGGTTGATTGGACTTGATTGAAGGTTTAAAGATTTTTAAAAAATGAATAGACAAACAACACAAACATGAAAACTGCCAAGTCTTGCTTTCATAAATAATGTTTCTTAAGTTTTAAGATTAAAACCTTTGGGCATAGTCTTTGAAAGAATAATGATTAAAATGTTTTCATAAAAAGACTTTTCTGAATTTATTCAGAATTTGGGAGATGTGAAGTTTCCATAAACATTAGTTGAAATTTTTGACTAAACAGCTAATTTAATGACCATTTGACCGAACAGCTATAATGATCAGTATTAACGAAATGATAAATAACTGTACTAATTTTTGCTTGCCAAATAAACCATTTTGAAAAAAAAAGGGGGGGAGGGGTTAAATATTTTACATTAAACATTTTAAAATATATACTTTGAAGTATACGGTAATGCCCATTGAATCTTATGCAGTTCATTTCTTGCTATCTAATGAATATCTGAGTTGCTTTATTTTATATTTGTTTTATTGAATAAACAAAGATGATCAGGTATAAAAAAGACTTTGTTTGAAATTCAGATAAATGCAAGGACTTTAAATAATGATCTTGTAATATAATTATCACAGATATTGCAAGTTAAATGCATCCAGCATATTTCACCTATGTTATATACGTAATTTATTCATTGCACTCTGAGTTTTTTAATTAATTTATTTTTGTGTACAGAGATATAAATATTTAAATTATATTTTATTTTTTAAATAAAATTCTATGCATTTCTCAAAACCCTGTTCTTTTCTGTTGTACCTATTTTTGACTATATTTAAGAAAAATGCATGCTTTTCTCATTTGAATCATATGTCACTCTATATTTAAGGCATTCTTTTAACATGTTTGAATTAGTATGAACTGACCATCAAACTGGTCAAAAGTGTTAGTATATTTAGTATTAAATGATATTTTGTATATTCAGTAAATATTTCTACATTTGTAAAGGAAAGAAAATCTTACATCTGGAAATAAGTCTATTTCAGAATTATTTGTATTGCTAAGAAGGAGTAAAATTATGCAGGAAATGTATCTGATGAGTTCTACTATAGAAGTGGAAGTGTTTCATTGTAAAGTAGCCTATTTTCCTTAAGCAGTGTGCATTTGACAGCATAGAGATGAATTCTTAAGGATATCACTCATATGCATCTTCTTTTACTATATAAAATAGTGTGGAATCTGTCGAAGTTCAAGCAAAAACTTTAACAGTTAGCTTGCAATTCTGTTGTGGCTTTCCCTTTTAAGGCAGAAGAGACAGAAGATAAGTCCATTTCATTAATTCATTTATAAATTTCTGTATACATCTGTACTCAAGTTTTGGCTACCTTCAGGAGTAAGAGGTTAAATTGCTATTGTTTGACAATGGATTCCAAAACCGTCCACCCTTTTGCACATGCATTAGGATGGGTTTAATTCATCAAAATAAGGGTGAGAGGAAAGATGAAAGGAGATATTTACTTTTAACAATAAAATAAATTTAGATTGCTTGCAAACGGAATTAAAATGATACGATCTGAAAGGATGCAATACTCACATACACATGAAAAAAAAAAAAAAAAAACTGAACAAAAAAGTATCTAATAGGGTGAAAATCAAGGTCAAAGAATGATGAAGAATTTCGGAAATGCGCTTGTCCTTCCTCGTCTCTCCCCTTAATGAGATAGAATTGTTGAAAAGTAGTCGTCTCAGAATACTGAAACAAACAGTACAAGTTAAAATGCTATGCTTCAAATATATCGTTTACAGATTGCATAGTCTTTTTTCATGCATTTGAACTTCTATTATTTTTCAGTTGTTTCAAGAGAAGGAAATTATAATTCTGCCTACACTTCACTAATAAAAATTGAATCACACATATATTTTTTTCTATGTTTCTAAATGCAAAGACAAAAACTAGATTCTCTTAACAATTTTATTCTTCAAAAAAAAATGATAGCATTTTGAAAATATTCAGTTCTTTCTAAAAAGCAAACAAAACATATCAATGACTTGTTAAATGAAATGTAATAAGTTAGCTATTCATTTATTGTTGTTCTTTTTTCATTGGTTTCTTCTTTTCCAATGATGATTTTTGATATCTGTACTCTTTTTTTAATAAATTTTCTGAAATTAGGAAAGCTAAATAATTGTTTTACATTTGAGTTATAAAGTTCAATGTAATTTAAATTTCAAGTACACAATTTTTTTTCCTTCTTATTTAATGTTTATTATAATTTTTTGGGGTTTCAAATGAATCTCATTAGCCAAGTAATAATAATGAAATAAATCTGAGTAACTGAAAGGTTTATCTTAAAATCTTACAGTATAGCTTCCCCTTTTTAATTTTACATTTATTCCATTGAAATGTAATCTTTTTGTGAGAAGAGAGAAATGTATAGATTATATTAAAAGTGTTTTTAAATCTTATAAATATTTTTGGCTGCCTTGGTGAGGAAGAGAAGGTCCATTCTATTCATTCATTTAAATTGAAGAAAGACCTCTGTCTACTGACATGAGTTTAATTATTTAATGAGGGCTTAAGTAATCAATTATACAAAGTGACTGGAAAAAAAATCTTTTTTTCCCCTGCTTTTGTTGATTAGATAGTTGATTTTAAATTAGTCAGATAACTGCCAAAATTTGACTACTATGTTACTCAGCAATAAAATTTGCAATAATTTTTTAAACTATTTTTGCTATTATATATATATATATATATATATATATAATATGTGTGTGTGTATAATTATAATGTTATGATTAACTATGAAATATTTGTTGCAAATTCTTTGTATTATTAATTTATTTAACCCCTAGTGCATAAATTTACATTGAAAATATGTAATTATCTTTGAAAGCATAGAAAAATTGATATTAATTAACATCTTATTTTCTGTCCTATTTCAAAATTCAGTATATTTTAATTAGCTCATTTATCTCCTTGCAGGATTCTCATTCAATATAAAAGAATGTGAGCCAAAAATTAAACTTTAATATGAAAAACATATCTACAAAAGTGGTTTAGAAAGGATGTAGTATCATATTTCACATATTATTTGCTTTAAAAAATGAAATAATGATACTTGTAATCTGTTTACGTTACCCATTAAGACTGAAACTTGGATATTATATTCTTTTTTTCCCTATGACATGTTACCTTTCACCAACCTTTCGTGGTAGTGACTTTACCCTTTCGCAAAGGAAAGAAAAGAAAATGTAAGAATAAAATAAGTTATCCTTTTTTGTTCCTTTTCTATAAAGGGTAAGTGATTTTATCCTTGCACACAGGAAAGAAAAGGAGGAGGGGGGGGGAGAAAGAAAAAAGAAGTAAAAATAAATAAGTTGTTCTTTTTTTTTTTCTGTAAAAGATGAAGAATTTCAAAATATAGAAGAAATAAATTGTATTTCTTATATTATATTCAGTTCATATTTATAAAAATATGTGAATTCAAAATTTTATTTTTTACATAATACTGTGTATTAGTTGAAAATGTTTTGGAGCACTATAAGATTCTTTGATAGCAATAGTTCAAAAATCTACATCTTACATTTGGTTACATAATTTAGATAAGAATGGTAGTAAAAACTTCGTCTAAATGCCTTATTTTTTCCTATATTATGTAAATTTTACTATAACTGTCGATTTTAATATTTTGAAAAGAACTTATTCCTAATAATTTGAAATATTGAGCATATATATTCATTATTTTATTTTGATGATAAAGGAATGTATCGACTCCAGTGATGAAGATACTTCATCCGATTTCCCTATTCAACAACCGGCACACAGACACCATGGTCATCATGTAAGCCGAAGGAACAGACAGGAGAAAAAGAAACGCAGATAAATCTGTTTGTCAGGTTAAACAGTGTAAGTTTTTGTTGAGATTCCTTAAAATAAAACATGTTTTATGTTTATGCATTTAATATTTGTTTTGCTGTGTATTTAAGAATATAAATAAGTTTATCTTAAACCAGTGATATAGTAGAGATAAGTGATGCCCAGGATATAATATAATTTTTTTCACTCCTAGTCACCAATAATAACTTAAAATTTTTTAGCTATGCTAGAGTCATGGGATTTTTTTTTTTTTTTTTTTGCCCTTTTATCAGATTTTCCTTTAATAAGTGGCATATACACACTAATATTTTATCCTCATGGTACCAAGACTGGTGTTCAGGATATCTTTACCCTCCTCTTGCCACTAGTTGCTACATTTTTATCATAAAAATGATTCTAATGTCATATATTTGAAATTCTTTGCACAGAATGAAGAAGTGTAACTTTTTGTAATTGAAATTAAGTATTTATTAATTTTTTGTAGAGTAATTATATATAATTTCTGGATTATTCATTACATTATTGTAATTTGTCTTGCAGCTATTTTACCCAAAGCTCACACTACAAATTTTTTTCTGAATGCTACTTTTTTATGTATTGTTTTGAATCTGTAACATATTGTGATATTATAAAATATTTAGGGAATTTTAACTTTAAATCGTTGAAGTAATTTAATTCAGTGCTTAAAACTCTATAAGCAGTTATATTCTTTCAATCAGTCTTATGTATGGGATGGCAATTATTTTATAATTATAATATGGATAAATGAGATTAGTATAAATATCAATAGTCCAGCTGTTATCTCCTGTTTTGTTTTTAATGCAATTTTTGTAACTGAATATTTGTATGTTAAAATCTTTATTTTGTATTATGTACAAATCTTTACTACAGCAAGATGCAGCTATTCAAAATAGCTGAAATTAATTTTTAAAAATTTTGTTATGCTACTAAGTAATATAAAAAGTTGAATAATTGTCATAAATTTTCATATGTGTGTGCAATTTTATTGATCAGTTTTGATATTCTATTCATTTATTTGGAGAGGAGGTATACTTTAGTTAACTGTATTTTATGTCAATATTTTTGGTTAGAAATTTGCAGCAACGCATAATTAGCTACACATATACTCCATTTTTATATATTTTTTAATGTTTTAAATCTGATAAGAAATCTATACATGATAAAAATTATAAGTAAAATATGAAATCATGTAAAGCTATGTTTTATTAAAATACAGTTTCACTTGATCAAGCTACTCGGATGCTGAGAATGCTTTGCTTCTAGTATTGAATTTCCATTTAAAATACACATGTATATTGATTTAAGAGTACATTTTGATTTTTCAGCTATGTGATACAAATTTTTCTTTTTAGTTTGCATTTTACTAATGACTTACTAGTTTTATACTTTTAGCTAAGAATGTATTTAATTTGTATATCTTTGGTCATATTATTTTGTACCAAATGCAATGCAGCTTAAGTAATTAGTTTTATATTCTTAATAGTTTCTGCAAATTTGCACTCCTCGACCATAATCTGTTTGGGTTATTCTTATATCAAATAGTTTATTCTTATATGGGTATATCTAGATTAATTAAATACTGTGAATAACTATTATTTTAAGAAATGCTTTATTTTGCAAGTTAGGAAAACAAAAATTCATGCAAATTGAATTCTTCAATAATTTCTATATTTGGTTGTTCATAACTATTCAAGCATTAGATATCTTCAGGCATTAATAAGTTTAATAAAGCATGATACTAGAAACTTACTGTTACATTATTAGATTGAGTTTTTCTTTTAATATTTTACCTTCCAACTGAACATAGTGTTTAATACCTTTTTTTTTTTGTTGGTATAATATCATAATCAAACCATACAAATGGATAGTAATAATAATAATAAATTTACACTGAGAATAATAATAATGAAAGAAAAACTAATGAGAATTATAATAATAATAAATGCAACTTAAGATAATTACAGCAACTTGTGCAGAAACTTAGTATGCAATAATAGTAGTTTTTTTTTTTTCATACTTTTAAAGTATCTTTGAAGCTTCAGTCCGTATGGTAAAATCGTTTGCTATTTCAATCATGACAAAGTATTTATAACAAACATTGTGGAATCTTTATTTTTTTCAGGAAAGAAATATTCAAGAGCATTGAGAGTTTTGTTTAAATTTCACTTGAGTTTGATTCTCCTGTACACTGAAATGGGAAGTTTTATTATATGAGTAAAAGTTATGAAATTAAATAATTTTTTTATTATTTGAAAGAAATGTCAATTTTAGTATTAATATTTTATTGATTCAGCTTGAAAAGGCCGATTTTTATTCTTTTGTACTTTATTCTTGTATTCCTTAATCAGTATTTATTATCACTGCTTACTGTTCATAAATAGACATAAAATGATATATTGTTTTATTTTACAAGCATACAGAAAAGTAGTAGATTTCATTCGCTAATAAATGTAAATAAGTTTTCTTATATGCTTTAAGGGCAACTTAGAACTTTATGAAAATGCTTTTTGTGTGTTGAAGATTTCACTGCATTAAGTCATGTATGCAGGATATATGTGTGCTACAGACATGAAAAGCAAACTGCAGTACACAATGCTAAATGTTCATTCATATCTTTAGTTTACATTAGTGTAGCACTTTTTTTGAGCCATTTGAAATGTTGTATAGTTATAAGAATTATTATATGTAATTATAAGAATAATTATTATGCATAGATAATTATAAAAATAATTATTCCTCAAGATGTCTTTAAGAGGTAACCTTCTTAATAATAAAAATTTTATATTAGAATATATTTGTTTAAACAGAAGAAAGTTAATTTCATTAAAACTAGGATTGAAAAATTTAATATTTATCAGTGAACTGCATTAAAGGGATTAAGAAAATCAATAAAAATTATTGCATATTGTAATAATATATTATTACAATTATATATTTATAATATAAAATTAATATAAAATATCTATGTTAAATGCTTAATAAATAATGTTTTGATGAATGATTTTTTAAATTCCATTTGTGATTATATGGAATAATACAATAATTATAATTATGTCAAATTTATCTTAGGAAATTTGAGATTTATGCAAGAAATATTATACACATAAGCAATTATAAATTACTATTTTCTTTTTGGTTTATTATCCAAAAATCATTAACAGAAATAATTTGCCGGAATGTTTGTAAAATTAAATAATTAAATCCTATAAAATATTTATTGCGAAATAAAATTCCCATTTTTCTGGAATTCGTTATATCCTTAAAATGACATTATATGAGCTGATGAGTTAAAATTCTAGCATATTACAAAGACAAAGACCATTCTTTACATTTAAATCAGTGACTATTGATAAAATATTAGGCAACGGAAATGCTTTTAACTCATTTCAAATTTTTTGTTGCTGATGAATTTTTATATTACAAAAATACAGAAAACACTATTAGTTTCAAGGAATGCATTATTAGTTTGAATGCCAAATAAAAAAACTGTTAATATTTTGAAATTTGTGATTTCACTTCTAAATGCATCATTTTAAGAGGAATTCAGAAATGGGAAAACTACTTATAGGAATTAGCTGAAATTTTGTATGTCCTCATAAAAGGGTCTTGTCCTTCAATTTATGCCAAAATTTAAGTATGTTGTAATTAAAAAAAAATTTAAACTCTAATTCTTTTAATTTTTTAGCATATTAAAAATTATTTTTTCTTGTTAATATGTATACAAAATGTGTAGAATACCTTATATTTTCATAATAAAGACAATTGAGGTCAATAGCTATGTAGGTTTTCAAGATATAAATAAAAGTTCAAAATTTAATTTCAACATTAGAAAGTCAAAATTTGATATCTTTCAGTTTCGAAACGAATAGGACTAAACTAATGAAACTTGGTTTCTGGAAATAAATTTTGATTTAGTTTTAAAATTTTATGAGAAAAATGGGTGTTGCCATTGGAAATTTTTTTAAGTTTGCTCTTATTTCAATATATAGGCGGCCCCTTAAGAAATGTTTAATTAAAAATTTTTAAGAGTGCCTGAAGCCCTTTCAAATGATACCTTTTTTATGATGAATAATGTCAGAATAAAGCTGGGTGACACTTTTTTCCCGCGATTGTACAATGTTTGCTTGTTTTTTTTTTTTTTTAAACTTCTGATATTGTTAAATTTGATTACTGTAGAGCAATTTGACTTTTTAATACAGGGAAAGATTTCTTAAGTGAAAATAATTAGTGTGCTGGAAAATACCACATTTTTCTTCTAATGAAATATATTTTTTGTGCCACTTCTTGTTGACGATCAAATAAAAACAATTTAGTCAGAATAGTGAACTGACTAAATTGTCTGAATTTTCTACTTCAAATTTCTTCAACTACATTATGAGCATGCAAATTTGAACTCCTATTTGCATTAATGTGTCAACCTATTAGTATTTTGTGATCTTGTGGAAAGCTTTCAAATGTAGATCTGCCATAGATCAATCTTTTTTAAAGAAATTTTGGTCTTGTGAGCATTTTGATTACTGTGTTCAAAAGAGGTTATGAATTGCAATGTTTCATGAATCACACTTTTTGAAACGATATTAAATATATGCAGTGTGAGGGAAAAGGAAATTGTTTCTGACGTTGTTAATATGCTTAGTTTCTTTGCGTAATCACTGGAAAACTTCAATAAATTTTAGCTGCAAATCTTTCACAGTAGAATGATTTGAAATAGATAATCTTCATTCACCATTGTCTTTTCTGTGCAGTAATTCACAGAAAATATTATAGTAAATGGCAAAAAAGAAAAGTACATGGAAAACATTGCTAAAGATATTTTGTAAGTTATTTACAGTACTTGTACTTGTTATTATAAGGTGTTTAAAATTCTAAAAAATGAAATTATGCTAATTATAATATGATTTTTTCCCCTATCCCAAATCCAAAATGTATTATATATCTAGAATACATTTGTTGGATCCATGTCACTAAGTTACTCCCTTTTTCTTATCGTGGAAAACATTTAAATTGCTTTTTTATTAAAACAACATTTTACTTTTTTATGTACCATTTTATTATTACTTTTGGATTAAAGGCTTTTTAAGACTTGGAATTTCAGAAGTTTATGAAATTCAATTGTTAAGTATAATTGTAGCCAAGCTAATTGTTATTTTATGTTGGAAAAAGTTCTGGTCAGCATGAAGCAAATATTGAACTTTAATAATATTTCTTTGAAGAAGGGAAAATAAAGAATTGACATTTCTTTCAGAATTAGTGCTATTAATGTCCACTCGAATCTTTGAATGACTATATCCTAAACTACTAAATATATGCATACACTTCTATTTGGAAAATGGGGTTAAATGAATTGAAGAATTATTTTTTATGTTCTTTGAATCAATAAATGTACCATTGAAAAAAAAAAAAAACTTTGGAAAATTAAATTTTTGTTTAATCTTCCAATTCTATTTATTATTTTGACACACAATATTTTAAACAAAGAGAATTTTGCACTGTTTCATGACTAAATCTGGCTATATTATGAAAATTTTGAATTCTTTTACTTTCGAAAATTTCAACTGCTGAATGCCACTGCCTTAAGAAAATTATTAAAGGATCTGAGACAAATTGAAATGACTCATAAATGCAGGGCTCATAATTAGGGTGTCATGTCTTTCAATTACTTGACTTAAAGAATATTAGACGACTTCAAGAAGATTTTTAATATTTATGCCCTTAGAAAGGACTTATTTGTATGCATGTTTCTTGTAGATAAATGCTTTTTTATTATCTCGTATATGAAGTATGCAAAGGAAAAGTATAGTGATCTTTAAAAAATTCAGCCTTCAGATTTTGACGAATCTCTACTTTCGGGCCTCCCTGAGTCCGAAAAACACATTTTTGGAATTGTATTTGTCAGTTTGTAAAGAAAATAACTCAAACAGGCCTTGAACTAGATGAATGAAATTTGGTATATTGTTTTTACACAAAATTTGATGATTTCCATCAAATTTTGAACGAAATCCACTCATTTGTCTGTAGTCCGATTGTTCAAATATAAGTTAACGTGATAACTACAAAACAAAAAGAGCGAGATGAATAAAACTTGAACAATGATTTAACGTCTGAAGTGTAGATATGTGTCAAATTTGGTGCCAAATCCTTCAAGAGGTTGATCTGCTTTTGCATGCATGTGAACGCAATAGCTGAAAAACGCAATAAATATATAAAATTTGGTGAGTATTTTGTGGCTACAACTTTAGTTGTGTGTGAAATTTTAGTTTTAATTGGTCAAAAAAATGTGTGCAAAATACATACAATTCTGTCTTCTGGTACTGATTTATTAACCACATCCCAGCGACTAAAAAAAATCTCCAAAGATCGCCTAATAGTCTCTTTCGTAACTATTAATCAATGTCACAATCACAATATCATGTGGTTAATATAACAATAGCACATTAATTATGGAGACTGTGAGAAGTTTGGTCGGTCGGTTGGATGATTTGATTTATGTTAATATTTGTGTTTGCATATTTAATGTTTCACTAGAGCTGCATTAATGTTAAAACGAATAATCCGTTTGGTTTGCTAGAAAATTCTGTTAACATCCAATCAAATAATGGTGAAATACATTAATCTGTGAATGATTGATGCAGAATATAGCAAGAATAGATCATTCTTCTTTGATGACACTTTGACTTTTGATAAATATGTCATTTTTTCTGACTCTTCATTTTTGATACATTTCGTTTGCGATCCAGAATAATGTAATTTTCATGATGAAGGCATTGGTTTTCAAACTTGGCTCATGATAAAGATTTTTTTATTTAAAATTACAATAAAATTTATAAATTACCAAAAATCTGAAACCGAGAATGTATGCTTAAAAAGTGGAAGATTTTCTTTACAAATACATTTCTTGCATGTTTGGTCAAATGTGTTACTATTAGACTTGCTTTGTTTTGTTGTTGACTCGAGTCAAATTTTTATATAGAATTACAGTGCATTAAGGATTTCAAACCCTATCTCTATTTTTTAAAAGCTGACATGACTAAAGCAAGTCTTTTTTTTTTAAATTTTAATTTATGTGAAATTAAAAAAAATGATCGAAATGATATCTAATAAAGTTCAGGATGATTAAGGAATTTAATTGGTAACAAATTAAAATTTTGTTTTCTGAGAGTGACATAAAATAATTATATTTTTATTAACTATATAAATATTTTATTATTAAATATACTATAACCTGCATCCCTGGTTATACATAAAATCATACAGATGCTGAGCACGATTTTATGTATTAAAAAGACAAATCATGTTAGATTTGTCTTAGACATTGCTGTGATTCCCAATTAAAATTATTCTGTTATTGTGCTCTTATTATTTCTGTTTTGTTGTATATTTATGTTGGTGTGTTAATGTAAGAATTTCTCGTCTCTTATCCTATATTTCAAATTATAATGGGGCGATCACATAAGTTTCAACCAGCTGATTGATTTAAAAAAGAGGGTTTTTTTAGAAAAGTTTCTTTTGTGCGATGGAACTATTAAATAGTTTTTCTGTGGTAATAATTTCTATTTTAGAAATATTTCATTAATTATGTTGCATATTTTTGCTTCATAACCTTCCAGTGTAGAAATTACCTTCATTCTATTTTTAATTTCAAAAAGATCCTATGTGGGAAATGTTGAAATTTCAGTGTTGAAATAAATAAAATGTTCTAAATGGCAATTTTTTAATGCATATTATTATATTTGAAAGAAATTGCTTTTATATTGAATATATATTTTAAGTAAACATTAGAAGCTGCACATTTTCATGATATGTTATGCTTTTATGATAATTTTTTTTCTTTTCTTTTCAGGTTTTAAGCTTCATTCTCATTCTGAAATATTTCTTGGTATGGGATACTCCCCAATCTGAATACTCTTAACATTATTATTATTATTTTTTTTTTTTTTACATTTAGATAGGGTTTGTTATGTTTTGAATATTGTGGTTTTAACTTGTTATTGTCATTTTTCAAAAATGTGTTGTTTTGTGAATTTTGTATGATGGAACTTTTACATTTAAAATAAATGTCGTAAAATGTTTTGTGATAGTTTGTTTTGATTGTCGCACTTCCATATTTTACTGCCAGTATCAAATTAGCCATTACTTTCATATACAAAACATGTTAGTTAAGAAATGATTTGTTGTGAAAATTATTGAAGTTTGCAATTTTTCTAGTCTTACTGCTTTCAATTATACATGTTCAAAATTTAAAACGCCTATTTTTCAATTACAGTAGCTTCCTCCTGATATGTTTTGTACTTAAAGATAGTATATATATACATATTTAAAAATCAGTATCGAATGACTCAGTTTTTTACTATTAATTTGGAGATTTGTTTTTCTTTATTAGTGATAATTCCAAGGTAGATTTATGGCATAGAAATGACAAAATTTGATTTGTCTTTAAAAAGTAAATATTTCAAACTATCTTAATTAACAAAATATCACATTTGTGTAAACAGACTTTCTAGGAATGTGCAGTACATTCTGCATAATTTTGTTCCATTATTTTAAAACAATATTTAAAAAATTATCATTTGACTGATGTGTATGAAATATTGTTAATAACCAGTGATATCAGATGTCACTGAATGATAAGAGTAATTTATTTTATACAAACACTTAAAAGAATGATTTCACTCAACGAATGTTGATTTTAAAGATACATATATTTGAATTTGGAGGCTAGAATATTGACATTTCTTTTTAAAATGAAAATGGCTCCTGTATGGTATCATTCATGATGCATCTGATCTTCAACAATGTTGTTCTGCTGAGCAGGTGAAAATATAAGGATACATTTTTTTAGACAAGCTTCTAAATTGAGCAATTGAAAATCTGAAGATTTTAATGTGGGCAATTATTTCCCATTGATTACAAAACTGTCAAGCATTTCTATTTTTTTAATCTGATAGTTGCTGAATGCATAAAGGCGTCGCATAAAAACAGCAAATTATTTCTAACATATGGTTATTAAAAATAATGTGCAGTACTGCTAGTGACAACCTGCAGGAAACATTATTCTAATAGTTTTATAAATCTTTAAAAAAATATTTTTTTATTAAGTATTTTTAGAAGAAAATGTGCAAGTTTTATGTGATTTAAGGTGTTCATATCTCTAATACTTCTTATAGTTAACATTTTTTTATTACTTTAAAATGTTTAGTTGTTTTAGATGATATAACAGATTTTAGTGTTTTAAATGAAAATCGTTATTTTTAATTTCGATTTTCTTTAAAATGAGATAAAATTATTTTTATTTGTATTAACTTAAAACAATCAAGCTTTTGCCTTTTAAAGCTTCTTCCCTTTGCGTTGTTTAATTATTTTGGTTATTGAAAACTCTGCATTATTCATTTTTATGGGTTAAATTTTTTTTATAACTTCCCATGTATGTTTCCATGTTGTGCTTAAACCAGTTGACAGAAAGCCACTTTTTTTTCCACATTAAATGTTTTGTTTCTTTCCAAATATTTTTAACATTTGATATTTTGACTCTTTTTATTAAAAAAAGTTATTCGATCTTCAAATATCAATCGCATTTAATTTGGAAATTATATATCATTTTATAAGGATTTTTAGACAAATTTTTATGATTTATCACAGAGAAAAGCAGATGAATTTAATCTCTTTGACATCCATAAACTGGATTAAATATAGTTTCTATCAGATTAAATATTTCTTCTTATAAATTGTTTTAATTTCGCAAAATAGAAGACTAAATTGAAATTGAATGCCCATTTCAGTAATTAAGTAATAAAATAAAAAAGTGTTTGAAATGTGCAAAGAGAAATGTTTCTTTAAACATGGTTTTATCAGGCTTTTCATAATTTCTTTCAGTACAAGTAAATATTCTCTTATGTATCGATTCAAATCTTAGAGGTATGTTCACTCTTAATTATGTGTTAAAAGTTTAGAAAACTGAGCAATTGAGTAAAAGAATTTAATTCATTCAGCTAAAGAATGACCCTAAATATTATTCTGCCATTAAAACATCTTTTTGTTTAAAATACGTTAACTCAGTATTATATATTTTGATTGATTTGAAAATTTCAGACTTTTTTTTTGCCTCTGTTTGTGAAGAAGACATTATTATTAGTATTACTAAATTGCTAACTTTCTCTCAAATGGCAGAAGTGTTATGATAACTAATAATTCTCAGTTTTTTTTATTCCTTATTTTCAAATTATTGATTTTGAGTATGATTGTTTTCATAAAAAAACATTTGTTTTGTGTAACTTGGCATAAACAAGATGGAATTGTTAAATTATGAAAATATCTGAAGTCTTATCTTTTACATGATAATAATTACTATTTGAATTTGTTATATTTTATAAAAAGCTCACAAAATAGGATAATTTCATTACAGATTGTTTTCGTTTTTCCAAACAAACAAGTTACAGACAAGCGGAATTAAAGAAATTAGTTTGTGAAAATTTAATTTTTTATTTCAATAACTTTTTATTTGTTTAAATTTTTCTTTTTGAATTTCACTATAGTACGAATAAAGCTATTACTCATTTTAGTACAAATAATTCATTATCGTAATTTCTCTAAGTAATTTTTCTGTAACTCTGGAATTTATACTATAATTAAATTTAGGGCATCTTTTCATGTTTCAGTTGTTGAGTATTTTTTCTATACTCGTTTTATTAGTGTGAACTAATTTTAAGGCAAAGTTTTTATCTTGTAGTTCGGAACAATATATTTTAGAATAGCTTAATCCTTTCTTGGGCCGTGGGAAGTATGCTTCCCACCAAATTTATCAATCTTTGTATAAAATTATGTAGGTTGGCATAAGTTCTGACAAATTTTTTTAGTAATTCAGAAACTTAGATGCTTCAGTTCTTTATCTCAGACAAAATGACGTGTCTTGATTTGTTACTTAATTATTAATTAACTAAATTAATTAATTAATCAAATTAAATTTATCTAATAAGCTAAATGAATCCATTTTCTTATTCTAATTTCAAGCCTAAAATTATTTTAACATAATATGACTAGAAAAAAATGGCCATTTAAACGGTTAAGTAACGCATAATCATTTTATTTTACAGGAAAGGGTAGAAACTGAAAGATTATAAACTGAATTACTGAATTGAACTTCTGGAATAAGAACAGTATTAAACTTTCTTAATTGATATTCAAGTGAAATATCAAATATATTTATTATTTGAAGTGTTTTAATTGAATCTTAATGCTTTATTGCTTTAACAATCAAATGATAAAATTTTATTTTTAATATTTCTCATTGCATAATTTATGCATTTACTTCATATGTGTTTTAATTGTACTGGAATACTCAATCAAACTAATTTCCTCAAGAGCGCAAAGTATTTGGAACAATCTTATTGGAACAAGATACATAAATTTTCAGTCACTCCACTGGGTCATTCTTTATTTTAGAGACAAATAAATAAGATATAAAATTTTTATTTACAGAAACAATAATAATATAGATGTTGCTGTTGATTTTATCCTCAGAAATAATTTTTTCAGTAAACTATTTCAGTATATAGACTAAATTTAGTCATTTTTTAACTTCCTCTGAACATACAACAGTTATTAAATTTTTATTAAAAAAATCTGTATGCATCATAATTTTTAAGGGTTTAAAATAAACGAGGTTTTTATTCTACCTCTCTCTTACTGCCATACACCAATTTATTTTTTTTAACAAGAAGTATAACTTATTTAACTTTCAGAATTTCTTTAATATACGTGACGAGCGAACTTAAGTGTATGAAAAGGCATTGCCGCTTACTGGCTGATGACCTAGTAGTAGTATCATCTTCTCCTTGTGGAGAAATTGATGATTCAGGTTTTGATTGATTCTTTGGTGTACTTGCCATGGTGATTTGAAATTTACTTTTAAATGAATGATTGATATGAAAAATTGTCATTTCCATATCAGGAAGTTTTTGTTTGAAATTAAATATATTTCCAGCTGGTTTCTCTCAAAATTTTTGGCGATTTTTTATATATATATATTAACCCTCTGGATGCATAATTCTTTAAAACCACTATTTAGATGCAATGTTAGCAAATATGTTCAAATATTTTTCAAAGAAAGTGAACCGATACTGTATGTTATTCGATAATATAGTATAATAAAAATCTGTAATTGTAAAAATAAGCACTCAAAACTGCGAAAAACGCGGGATGCAAATGAAAATGGTCTGATTGCCAACCCGGGGAAATCGTGGGATAGGATGCTGGAAGGTTAATATTTTTTTTCTCTCAATTAAATCCGTATTTTTTTTTGGAATGATCTCAATGTATGAATTAAATGAAAAGAAAATAACTCTAAAATTAAACTAGAAATGAAGTATATTTTAGATTAGGAATTAGGTATTAGCGTTTTTTCTTCTCAAAATTATTGCAATGCAAAGAAATAGAGAAGACGCGAACGGTCAATTTAGCAAGCAAGTTTTATTTAACTAGCATTCAAACCAAATTAGTTGCATGCCAGTTTGAAATCGGATAGAGTTGTAGAAATTTTAAAGAAATTAATAATAATGGACTAAATTTTGATTTGAAAAATTTTTCAACAAAGAATGGAGTTATGAAATTAGGATTAATTAAGAATAAACAAATAGAGCCAAATAAATTTATGAATATGTAAAATAGTATCGTGGCTTTATATTTTGGAATAATGTTTTCTTTAAAAGTACAAAACTACCATTATTTATTATTCTTTCTACTGAAAAACAATGCAAAAGCCATTTAAATAATATTGTAAAGGATTTTTAATTTTTATTCGGTAAAAATCTTTTCAAAATTTCTTTAATTTCATTTATGAATGTTTGTTCCAAAGCAATTATTTAAATAACATTTTGACCTGGAAAATAAATATGATGAATATTTTTCATTTAATATTAAATTTTGTTTTTTTTGCCCAGGATATTTATGTAATATTATTTATGAAATATTAACTAAGTTTCACTTTTTTACGACGAAAACTGACCTCGAAGTTAGCTTTTGGTGCACGATTGAAGTGGACGCTCTGTTTATCTTGTTAAATTTCCTTCTTTTTATTATTGTGTGTTTTTAAACATTTCTTAATTACTCCATTTTATACTGATTGATAAACTATAAATTTTCTCGAAGCACTTGGGCTACATCATTGGTGGCTCAACAACTCAAAAGTCAGCAATGCTGCAAAAGATATTTCTCAAGGGCTGAAATACATTTTTAGTCCAAAATAGCGGGAGTGTTTTCCTTTTTACTCAATCGAGTATTTACACAATGTGACATGGTTTTTTTTTTTTTTTAATACAGTGAAGATAATTGAGAATGATTTTTGGATCTCTTCCCATCAACTTATTGGGTCCAGAATTTACAATTTTGATGTTAGGACCACATATTAAAATTATTTTATTATGATTATTGTGTTTTGGAGTTGCCACATTAACATATACAAAAGTATACATAGACAGCCTGCACTATAAATATATATAGTCAAACATTAGGTATCTACAGGGTGTCCTGAAATAGACAGACAACTTTTGAAAGTGCATAACAGGAAAACGGTTAAGATTAAAAAAACAATTCTTGAAGCAAATTCATGTGACAGGGCATTAATTTTTACTCCCACAGTTTCTGTTTTGTTTTAGTTCTAATAGCTGTCGATAGAGGGCACTGTTGGTTTTTTTTTAAATCGTTTTTTTCTGCATATAAATCATAAAAATTTGCAGCCTCAAAAGGGATTACTGTTTCAACTTTGCATGGAGTATTCTGTGACTAGAGAGTAGCAGAAAAATGATTGTTTAATATTTATATATTTAATCTTTTTTCAGAATCTCTAAGCATTTTAGTAAATGGGAAATGTTTCTATAAACATTGTTTTATACACGATTTTTTCTTGAACTTTGTAAAGATATATTAGATGGTTATGTTGTTTTTCTTTGGTTTGCATATTTTAGAATTCTGTGTAAGATATTGAGTCTTATAAAAAGTAAACCTTTATATTATTCAATTGTCAAATAAATTCTTGTATATAACATAATATTATAGATTCCTCTAAAGACTAATTTTGAAAATGACGAATTCTTTGGGGGAAAGGATTTTTCTTGCATTTGAATTCCGCCAATTGGGGGAGAGTATGATATGTAATAAGAAGAAGCTTTCAGTGCATGTTCCAAGTCACTAAGGGTCCGCAGTCCATTCATTACAATAATGCAATTGTATCATAAACTCGAACAGACAGGTAGTGTTGCTGATGAGAAAGTCGGAACTTTTGGATAACATCATTCGGGTATCACAGAAGCAAATGTATAGGTCGTTAAGGAAACAATTCCTTACGCTCCCCTAAAAGATCGTCCGAAAAACAGCAGCCACATGTCAAGTGAGCAAAACGACGATGCGCGAGTACTTAGCCTTGTTCCCGTACAAAATTCAAACACAGCAACCCTTCATACAGTATCCGCAGAGAAATGGAACATGTTTGAGAATGAATTGCTGGATATGATGGACTCTGGCGATACTAATGTGAACTCTTATGGTTTTCAGGTGAAACTCATTTCCTTCTCGACAGATGTGTCAATAAGCACAATTGGCGAATTAGGAGAACTGAGAAACCTCATGTGTGTGTTCCGAAATCACTATATTCTTAGAAAGTGACTATATGAGCAACTTTTTCTAGTAGAGGTGCAATTGGACCTTTTCTCTACTTGATACAATGACTTTAAAACGATGTATCAAAATTTTGCATGATTTTGTGGCTAATAAAATTCCTTAAGTCGAAGCATCCGCGATTGGCCACTTTCTAGAAAATGTCTACCAATTTCGTCCTCTGATTACGGCATGTGATTGCAGTTGATGGTGACATACGAAAATATTGTACTGTTATCTTCATTTATTAAAATATTTCAAAAAATTGTGATATTATTTTTAATTGTTTCTTCATTTACATGTTTACTATCTAAAGCGCCATCTATCGACAAATTTTTGAGCTAAAATGAAAAACTGTGGGTAGAAAAATTTATGCCCTGTCACAGGAATTTGCTGCAAGAATTGTTTTTTTAACCTTAACCGTTAACCTGTTACGCATTTTTGAAAATCGTCAATCTATTTCAGGGCTCAATCTATTCTTGACAATTCAAGAGTGAAAATCCTATACTAAAATTCACTCATCTAGCTTATTGCAGATATGAGTTATTGCATCTACATATGAACAAATAAATAAATTGGGAGCAGTATCCTTCAAGAGATGTGGCTCAAAATCTGTATTGATCTATAATTCTAATAATTAAACCGCATGCTGAATTTCATATATGTATCTCGCCGTGTTTTTGAGTTATTGTACTCATATACACGCTCGCAAGCAAATAAATGGACTTTCATTTAATAAATTTCAGCCAAAATTTGCTGGAAAAGTATAATTATGGTTTAAAGCCCATATACTACCCCCCCCCCGCCTGAATTATTAAATTCATTTTTCATGACGATTATACTTTTTCTGTGTAGGAGAAAGTAAAAATAGCTAGTAATATTAATTAGATAAAAATTCTTAAATTCAGGTTAATACACTGAATTTTTTACATTTTATCACAATTAAATCAGCAGTATTTAATATATTTTTTTTTATCTACTTGAATTCGAAAGCTGTGTGTAATCGAGTGCAAGCAATTCATAGGCAATTTCGCAAGCGCATGTTAATCATTATTCCCGTTCTCGTATATTAAACTATATTAAAAAATCAGTTCCCCGCATCTCCAAAATGATTTTAATTTTTCCATTGTTATGTTAAACAGTTTTGTGTGAACGATTGATTCAAGAGAAATAATTTTAAAATAAAGCAATTCAGTGTTGCACATGCGAAATCGAAAACACTTTCTTCACTCGAATATTAAAACTTGGAAAAATCAGGGGAAGCTAGCTAAGTGTGGAGCATAGAGCTGATAGCTCTATGGTATGGGGGCGATGGGAGATAAAAAGAAAACCAATTCGAGGTTTTCTCTACTACTGATTCGGGATCAGCCGCCTGAAGACTGTTTCCCCAAGTTTTACTTTAGTTTAGTGACGCTTTGCATTGTGCACCGAGCATAGATTCTATTATTCAGTGTTGGAAACTTGACAGCCCATTGTTTTAATTTCGATTCGTCGCGTTGCTTTTGGAGGTGACAAAAGTTTTCCCGTCTTAATTCTATTATAGAAAAAGATAATGAACCTTTTAATCAGTCAAAATCATGACTTATCAAAAAAGGAAAGTCGACAAATGCAAACAAGCTAATAAATAACATTTTGAAATAATGTAGAAAATAGTGCAGCCCCGAATTATGAGGCGCCACTTACAACAGTTTTAGTCATTATACTCTTATATCTTCATTCAGTCGGTAGAAATTTACAGCAAAGAAATTTTATTGCAACATTTACAGGTTTCTTTTATTTGATATAAAGGATTATGTTTATGCTGATGAGAGATTTTTAATTCTGCGTTTACCTGTTATCACATGTTAGTCATCCGCAAATTAAAGGTTTAATTTTTTTTGTCGAGCTGTATTGATATTCCAGACCAATTGACTGATGTAAAGATAGAAGTCATGCTTAAACTATAATATTGTCACGTAGGTACTCTAGTGTGGAACTCAATGACACACAGAAGAAGTAGAGCTAATCTAATTTATTAACTCAACTCAGAACACAGTGACTGACAGATCTTCTGCTTTTATACTAGCAGGGAAAGTTCCAGAATACTTTTCTGGAGACAGTAAGAAAAGTCCAGAACACTTATCTGGTTAACTGAAGAAAGATCCAGAATCTTCTGGAACATGAAATAAAGGAAAACATAAAATCGAGGGATTGAATATTTACACAAACTATGAACCATATTATCTCTAGCGGGATTCGAACTTACGATCTCTTGATTATGAGATCAGTGCTATGACCATTCGGCCATGGAGAGTCGATCGCCTCTTTTCAATGCATTGCTCCCTCCTTGGAAGAACAGCGTCTCGATGTTATGACATTTAATTTTGTGGCTCTAGTTCTTGATCGAGTCACAGGGCCAGTATAAGTCGTCGCGACTTCACGGGGAGTAGTCTCTTCAGAAATGTCTCTTTCCGGAACCTCCATACTTTCATAAGAATGTTGGTCTTCTTGTTCTTCTGGGTCATGGTATGGCTTCATGCGTAAGACGTGGACAACTTCCATCGGTTTCCGCCTTCTAGAACTAGGAACGAAATCGGCTACTTCATAGGTGACGTCGGACAACCGCCTCAAAACTTGATAAAGGCCGAAGTACCTCTTGAGAAGCTTCTCGAAAAGCCCTATTTTACGAACTGGTATAAAAATCTACACCAAATCTCCTGGTTCGTATGCCACCATCCGATGCTTGGAGTCATAACACCGGCGATCTTTCTGCTGAGCCTCGAGAGTAGCTAATTGATATATTTTGAAAAGTAACACAAAATAATGAAATTACTCCTACAAGCTTTTCCAAAAATCATAAACGCATTTTAAATAATTACTAGCCGCCTTCTGCAACCAGCTTTTCGCCCTCAGTATTAAAGTATTAATTTTAGCAGTGTAAAACAATTTTAATCCCCAAATGGAAGTACTATTTTTAATTATACTTTCACAATAAATGTTGGACACTCTGATAAGTTAATTATGACCTCAAAGTGGCGAGATTCATTTGTGAGAGACTATGAAACCCTGAAATTGTTGGCACTAAGAGTTATGTCAAGTTTTGCAATATTTTTTGAAAATGAAAGGAAGGAGACAGGCAATATGACATATCTAGGTGTACAGAACTTTCATATAAATTTTTTAAAAAATTGGACTAATGGCTGGGTCTGGAAAATTCTGTTGTGGTGGGGTTTTTTTTCGATTAAAAATGCACAATGAAATAGTGTTTTAGAGATTTAATCTTTAAAATGGAGAGGATGTACAACAGGCGACTATTTATTTCTTACCTAGAGATCCTTTCACATGAAACATAAAATTGGCGAAATCAGTCCTATTACTAGTTCTTTGATTTTCTTATTTATTTTAAATAAATAGATTACATAGAAGATTTATAAAATAAATTAAAGTTCTGTGATTCAGGTTAATTAATATATTAATTTCCTTCAGGATTAATATATTCATTAATTTAAATAAAGAATGAATTGAAGTTCTATTTTGATTACATTCAGGTTCAAAAACATTATAGCATTATCATCCAGAATACACAAGTGTACAAATTTCAGAGGTATCACTTAAAGAATGAAAAATAGATTACGAAATTCCATCTTTACAAATATGAAATAAGTTTTTTTAATTGTATAAAAAATCGGGCGAAATTCGAACGTGTATCGAACGGAAATTTGATCATTCATCGAATGACTACAGCCTATCATCCGCAAACAAATGGCCTCACAGAGCGATTCAACAAAACGCTGGCAGATATGCTTTCTATGTATGTTGATATCCTGGGACCAGATATTGCCGGTCGTCACATTCGCCTACAACACCGCCAAGCACGACACGACAGGTTTTACGCCCTTCTAACTAATTTAACTAATTTTTTCATCGTAAAAATGTTCTTTTATTTACTGATTTAAATAAATTAATATTTGTTGAACATTTTAAACCTTGTGTTTTTTCGTTCTTCTGAAAGATTATAAATATTTAATTATAATTTGTTTTTCCGCCGCTTCTAACTGAACTTTAGAAGGTGTCTGGTGAAATGTTTATTTATTTCTTGTCTTTGTCAAGACTGAAGGGAATTCACCTTTCAGACTCTGTTCCTTCACAAAGAAATTGAGTGTCAAGTTTTATACGACTTGACAGTTTTAAATTGAGGTTATTTTTCGAGAAGTGACGTTTTATTATAGATTTTCCCTTCTAGTTTTATTCTTGTTAACGCCTCGAATATTCTACTTAACTTCAGTTGTGTTGCGCTTACCCCATCTTTTTTGAAACAACAGTGATTAAAGAAATCGGGTAGTTTATTTTCCAGTCAATTTTATCTAACGAGTTTAGAGAATTAATTAGAAAAGAATTATGTCAATGTTTCGAAAAAGTTTTTATAAATCGTGCGATCTGAAGTACAAGAGTTCATTGAGTTGAATTTTTTGTCTCACTCAAATTGAAACTGATGCTTTAAGTTTCTGATTTGCTTGGTTTGCGGTGGTCCGTTGGTATAAAATGGTCTCATAGGGTGCTCCGGGTTCGAAATCCGATTCCACTTTCCTTATTCTATGCTGATGAGATGTATGTTATATCTGACGTTGTTGATCAGACATTATCCCCTTGGACATGTGGGGATGTCAGTTCAGGTACTGTCTTCATCAATGGATGCGTTTCAAAACTATGAGGTCCTTCCCAAAGCAACCCTTGGAGTGTTTCAAAATGGACATTAATGTAACTATAACTGAAAAGCCTTGTTTTATTTATACTAGTAGAATGAACAATTTGCTTTAAAAAACTATCTGCGAAATTGAATCAGTCTATTATGTTTATAAGATTTTTTTTTTATTTAACTTTATTTGTTTTGTATTTGTAAAACAGAAATTTCATAATCAGTTTTTCAATCATTTCTTGATGTGCTGAAATTTTGTTCCTTTATGTGTTGTTGATGAAAATGCACTATTTTAATATTATAGGAACTTAGCTATCAGTTAATCGATTCATTAAATTGAATTATGATTCCATACAAAGGGCGCCATCTAGTCGGGAGTATGGGAACATGTTGATTTTAAGATTCTATAATATTTATAATAATGGATTATAAATTAAGGGTTAAGATGTAAAAAAAATACTTAAAATAAAAATAAAAAATTATTTTTAGTACGCTAATAGAAGTATGTTTGTAAAAACTGTTTTCATTCAATCTAATTTTATTGCCTTTTTGGCGGAAAAAAATTATATTTATTGCCCAGAAGGAAAAAAAAAATCACGCTTTCGCCAAGAAAAGTATATTAGTTGCGAAATAATAATAATAATTAAATAAAATTATTTGTCTTCTATTTGTATGCTATTTCATTTGAAAGCTTCATGTCTCAAGAATACCAGTGAATCAACTTTTCTACTCATTAGCATCTTCTATTTTCTTAGCATAAAAGGCTATGTAGAGATTTATCTAAATTATCTTGGAGAGTATGGCGAAGACCCAGAGGAGTGAGACGGATGAACCAGCTGGACAGTTGCACGAGCAACTCTACTTCATCACCGAAAGTGATATGTTCACTTTAAGGATTTATGAGAAACCATGGTGCTGTGAAATAATAATAATAAAAAGAATTCATGAATATATTATACACAATAGAACCTTCATAAATGAAAACGTTTCACTATTATATAGATTATAGCGAAAAGTAGCGATTATATTTTTGTAGATTTATTTATCCAAATTTCGTCAACTCGAAAAGTTGAGATCTTTCTTTGAGATCTCAATTTTTCTAGTTCTATTCTTTACTAAGTGTTTTATTAAATTTACTTTAATTTATAGATTTTAAATGTTCTTTCACAATTACATATTGAACTGAAAGAAAATGCTTTAAAATTCCAAGATTTTAAGCCTTAATCCTTTTATCCATTGCTCTTTTGATATATATTTGTAATTCTGTAAATCTTTATCACAGATTTACAGAATTTCTTTTGCTTTAAGGAGTTTCTTAGCCAAATTTACTATACTTGACATGATTAATGCATGATTTGTAAATAAGATATTAATAACTTTACTGGACATTTTTATGATCTGTAGAATTATTCATACAAATTTCGACACTCAAAAAGGCGAGATCTTCCGTTGAATTATTCTAATTTTTTTGTTTTTTATGAAGGCCCTTTTCTAAGTTACCTTTAGTTAACACACTTTCAATTTCTTGATTTATGAAGCTCAAAAACAATGCTGTAGAATTCCAAGAATATAACTGCTGATACTTTAAAATTTCTTAATCATTTACGGCACTGTACCACCATTGTGTTTAAGCCATTAGTTTTGTGATAAATTATTGCACCACCTTTATCGCGGAGACTCAGAGCTTCTACATTTGTCAAATGGCCTGTACTTCAATATTATGCATGGTAAGTGAAAAAAAAAAATACTATTTACTAGACTTGAATGGTCCTTTGACTTTTTTTGTAGTTTTCGTATATGAAATATACAAAGAAAATGTACTGTAAGTGTCGAAAAATTCAACCACGAGATTTTAATGAATCTTCATGTTTTAAACGTTTTGAACTTAACACAATCATTGGGCACTATTTTTACGATGGTAAGTCAAAAGCATTAAAAGTTAAGACAGATACAATTTGGCATGCAAATTTTTCACAAAAATTGCAGTTTCTATCAAATTTTAGACAAAATTTAAAGGGAAGTCTATCCATCCATGTGAACATGAATGTGATAACTCAAAAATTCAAGAAGCTACATAAAGAAAATGTGATGTATAATTTTATAATTAGAATTGTCTTAATGTACGACGATTGGCAATTGAATAATGGTAACGATATAATTGCAGCTGATATGGCATTAGTTTTAGTTTCAAACGTATAAAACCTTTCAATGTAGTATTCCGGATAGGACTGTGCCCTGGTCGTTGATGACCACTTGGATATCACCCTCAGCTTCTGTGTAACTGTGCGACATCGATCATTCAATAAAATCCCAGATGTGTAGATAGGGTTGGGGTAACTATTTTTATGGTGTATAGATTTTTAACGATTTTAAATATTATTTGTATGGCTTTGATAACTATTTTTATTTAAATCCAAGAATTAAAAAAAACATGATATAATTCAATAAAAAAGCAAAAAAAAGAAAGAAAAAAAAAAACCCGTGTTATAATTCAAAATTTAAAAGCGTCGGTTTAGCATATTACTGATTTAAGGTAGCGTTTTTTTACAGATTTGTAGGCTTATGAGATTCATTTTAATTTTCGATTTATCTTATTTACGTTCTATTAGAAAACCAAATAAGTGCGGAAATTGAAGGTCAGAATGTTCAATACTTGGACTGTTTTTCAGCAAGTGGTATCATATGAAGTTCTGTTGCGGCCTTCTCTGACTGATTTTCTTGAAGGAAGATGTTAGTAGCATGGGAAAGATTAAAAGTAAAATCATTTTTCAGTAAAATTGATAACAAATGCGACCTTCTTTCTTGAGGGCTGAGATAAATTAGTCTAGGGAAAAAAACTGTTATTTTTTTAAAATCTACAACTATAAGCTGCCTATAAAGTTTGATCCCGCCCCCACAAAGTTTATTTGTCCTTTTTATTTAAGTGGAATTTTTTTTATCATGATTTATTTACAAATTGTTTAAGTTTTCCCCTGTATTCTGAATCACTCCGTGCTTAAGAAAATAAGCAAAATCTAATCTAAACGACATAATGGCAAACAATACTTCTCTGTTTTCCAGAAATGAGATGAAATTCATTAAGATTACTAATGGTTCAGACCAATGGTTTCGGCCAAACCACTCGCAATAATTAGAACGAAAACGAATAAGAAATACATTGCATTCGTCTCAGTTTCTATTTCTTTGATTCCTGCCTTCTTTTTAAATAGCCGAAACTAATTTATCACTATTTAAGAAAAATGATTACTTAACGGAAAAATCTTGAAATTTTTCTGATAAATTAATTCAGTTGAACTGTTTTGCAAACTTAAGAGAAAACTTCATTTTGAACCATTATAATCCTATGAAAGTTAACCAAAGGTACAACATTTTGGGTTTGGTTTGGTTTAATTATATTAACGTCCCGTTTGAAGCAACACTTGGACTATTTAGGGACGGACCTCGTAATTTTGAACCGCAGTCAGATGACGAGGACGACACCTGAGCTAACACCTCCCTCCCCTCTTCACACCACACCAGCGGGAGGACGTTTGGTCAGGACAGATTTAATGTGCAACAGACCCACTTATACGACGGTTCTTCGGTGGAATCAGGTCTCGAACCTGAAACCCTTCGTATCCGAAGCCGAGACCTTACCACCAGGCCACCGCGGCCCTACAACATTTTGGGAATCCATTACGACATAAAAAACTTCTTATTTTTTCTTTAGGGAGTAATTGGCCCTCACTCTCATTTAATAATGGCAGAGTCAGTTAATCAGTGACTGCAATCTTCTACTAGAAGTTTCAGACTATTTGGAGTCTATTATTCGTACTATTAAAGCGAAAAATATTTTGTTTCTTACTCTGAACATGCTATTAGCTTTGGATGCTTGATTCCAGATCATTGTTTAATAGTGTAGTCTGGAGTAATTGAGAGTTCTTTCGGGGAAATGGAAAATAAAAGAATTTTTCGGTAAGTGCAGCAGCATATCGTAATCAGTTGATGTATAGCTAAATTGCTGTATGATTGAATCTTTTAGATTTCGGTATAATTTTGATTTTCGAAACACTTTATGAATAAAAAAAAATATAAGTGTAGTAATTCTGTGAGATGGGTGGAAATCAGCAATTATATGCTCTTTCAGTTTCATGGAAGATTCTTGAAGAAATGTAGTAGCATGTTGCAATGAATCGTCAAATAACTAATTTATTTCATAATTAAATCACGCAAAGTTCCAAAAGGATTCTACTTTGTTAAACTTCATGGGTCAAAAAATGGACGCGCGATATTAATACATTTTGTGAAATGGATAGCAGTCAGTAATTATTTCATATTGATGGAAGACTCTTGAAAAAAAAATGTAGCAATATGTTGCAACCAATCGACGTTTGACTGAATTGTTTTATAGTTAAATCTTTCCATACATCGAAATAATTTTATTTTTTCCCAAAACTTTTATGAATCAAAAATTGGGAAAGTGGTAATAAGAAATTCCGTAGAAATAAGTTATTATAAATTCTTTCAGGTAAATAGAAATTAAAATAAATTTTTGGCAAATTATTATCTCTTGAAGTAAGTTCTGAAATGTAAAACGATAAATCATTGTTTAACTTATTCTTTTTATGAATCAGGAATTTTAGATTTCGAAATCGTTACATTTTTAATGATTTAATAATTGGAAGGAAGATAAAATTTTAATCTTAGGTAACTTTCCAAGATTCTCAGATAGCTTTTACTTTTTCTTAAGGATGATACAGTTGCTGAATCATTAGGACTTTCTCTCCTGCTTACAGGCTGACACAAATATTACCCCATTATACTATTTTACTATAAAATTTAAATTTGTTCTCAAAATTAATCGAACTACCATGAAGTAACTCTTTAGATCGATTCACTTTAGAATTTTTACTTTCATTTTATCAGTCAATTAAAAAAAATAACATCTTAAATGAAGGTATTTTCATAGTTTTAAATTTTTGTCTTTAATATCATTTAACTTAGGCATAAAACCCAACTTAAAACTCAAATGCTCTAGTAAAGAAAAGAAGAGGAACAAAGTCTATTAGTTTGGAATAAAAACGCCTCAAATGCAAATTATTAAATTAGTCGTGGTAAATATATAACGTTGTAGTTAGAAGGACCTTCTCAAAGAGAAATTGTAGTATCGATATTGTAACTCAAGAGTATTTTTTATTAAATGAGCGATAAACTTCTTAACAGTCTATCTGATCACAAACAAACATTTTGTCTATAAATGTTCTTCTAATAATGCTCCATCCGAACTCTGAACATTCATAAATAAGAACTTTAAAGAATCCATCGGATTGTTTGTTTTCTTAACTCACCCTATCAATCCTTCATTTGACATTTACAAATTAGTTTTTGATTACAGGTACATTAATTTTATTACAAATTTCTATCGAATAAGATACAATTATTTTGCTAATGAACATTTAGATGTTCTTATGGACGACATGATAAGAGTTTATTGTAGCTTAATTTAGCACATGCATGCTAAAAAGATATAGTTAGCATTATTTAAAAAATGTATTTGTTAATCTAAAATTAAAATTGAGAATGTGCATTTTTAATAAGAATACTTCCCTTGAACGCCAGGATTTCTTAAATTTTGCTTAAATAAAGATTATACATTTTCATGTCGCTTTGTTATACTATTTAATAGCCAAAATCCGAGTGTTATTAGTTTGAATATTGTTTTAGTTTCTTGAAACATTATTTAGGGTTATCTTATCTGTTATGGTGCTATGCATTATGGAACATAAAAAATGTTCTAAAGAAAATGTTCTTCTTTGAGAGCAGAAATTCAGTAAAATGCCACTTCGTTAACAAGAATTGTTCTGGTATTCTTATAATAAAAAATCTATCAAACCTCGCTTAGATAACGAGAGCTACTCTTATATTCTTATTACAATACTTAGATAATATTCTATTCAAATGTCAGACTTATTTACTCAAGAGAATTACTTCTGATGAAAAAATCTACTTCTGTTCTTCTTTTATACATTTTTTCCAATTCAAGTGAAATATTTAACATTTGAAGTATATTGGAATGGATTTATTGTTCTGCATACCATGTAATAAAATCTGTTTTATTCTTCTGTCAGCTCTTTATTATCCGGGCAATTCCCTTCTTATAGCTTTACTTTTCATGCGCCAAAACAATTTTGGGATTATGCCACTCGTGTTTATTTAGTAATATTTCCTTTATTAAATACGGTGTCAATCTGGTCTAAAAGCACAATGCTAAGAATATGAAGGAATTCTGCGCATGCGCGTGAACTTGTCTCGTAAAATTTCGATTAAATATAGAAATATTTTCTAATTAAATTCTATTTTTGACGTATATGACTTGGAATAATTCATTTTAACTCTAGGAATAATGGAGAAAACTGGCTAAAATAAATTAAAAAATATATATATAAAATTATTTGTCGGCTTCGAGATTCGAACTGAAGACCTGCCAAACTGAGGGCCACACGCTACCGATCTAGTCACCAATCCCCGTAACCCGAATGCTAAGACAAAGTCTAAGATTCTCAATACGACTGTCCAGTAAAGTTTTAAATACGGTGTCAATCTGGTCTAAAAGCACAATGCTAAGAATATGAATTAATTCTGCGCATGCGCGTGAACGTGTTTCGTAAAATTTCGATTAAATATAGAAATAGTTTCTAATTAAATTCTATTTTTGATGTATATGACTTGGAATAATTCATTTTAACTCTAGGAATAATGGAGAAAACTGGCTAAAATAAATTAAAAAAAAAAGAAAATATATAAAATTATTTGTCGGTTTCGAGATTCG
>JAPMOR010040671.1:0-10243 GCA_026543865.1 Argiope aurantia | reverse complement strand
AATTTTAAAAGCAAAATAAAGATAGACAATTCAATTCTAAAACATTATCATGCCATGATATTTTTTACTAGAGGATTTTTTCTTCATATATGTATATTTGTATTAAAAACTGCAGTAATATATTTTTTAATTTTAATAAATATTTCAGTAATTAAATTATAAGAAGTTTTATTGAGTAAAGATATATTTATTGTAATTAAATATTCTTTAACAATAATTTTAACATAATAATCTCTGTAACTGTGTAAATTATTTTAATAAGCAGCAAGCATCGCTGTGAATTTTGAATATAATCCAAGAAATAATTACATGCCAAATTTGGGATATATATATATATATATGTTGCGCAGTGCATATTGTATAATACCTGTTTCAGATAGTACGCAAGCCTATACAGATTTTCTTGTGAAGTTGTCGCTTTATCTTCCTGTACTCATTTTGAGACAATTTTTTACATTTCGAATTTTTACAAAGTTAAATTTTTATCAAAATTCTATCAAGATCAAATTAGTGGAATTCCACTGTCATTTTTTTTTTTTTTTGCCATTGACAGTAATCAAGCACTTAATAAATGAACTACATGCGTTTGCTGATTTCATTTAACCCGTCTTCAAGTTCACACCTGAAAGCCACTGTATCCTCTGTCGATGTGAAGTTCATCTATGACAATCAGATCTCATAAATATTATCTTCGAAGTAGGTCTTTTTTTTTTTCCTTCTCTAGACCTAATTCATTACGCCCAATTTTTTCTCGAGCAGAAAACAATTTCGGTTTTAACTCGCAGTGTTTTTTATCCATTTGTTGGATAATCCTCCCCCCCCCTCCCCCAATCTCTCTAGATAGACAAGAGTGAGGAGAAAGAACCTCTTTGGATCCGGGTTGTGCGGATTGTGAGATAATCAGGAACTACCTGTCATACGAGGCATTGCGCATTGTGACGGAATTCTTCACTCAGACACGTGGCCCTGACCCCGCCCACCGCGCGCCAACACCCGACTCCCTCCAGGGCCCCGGCACGTCTGTCTTGGCGCAATTTCTGAGCTTCTTTGCTGTCGAGTGATGTGAAAAACTGTACTATTTAGATAGATGGCATACAGCACCTAAGCCATTTTGGCATTTTGCGGTTCTTATCAAATATCAAAACTTCATACTATACAGTTTTTGACTGAAATTTTTGCACGTAATTAAACTAAGTACTAAGAATCGGATATTAGAACAGGGCTTCTTGAATTTTTTTTTTCTACTCGCAATCCTAAATCGATATTAAAACTTTCTGCTATCTCGTTTTCGATTGAATTTTTTTACACTTAATAAAATTAAGTAGCTGCCGTTCAGGGCTTGTTTAAACAATAGAGGTGCCCTGGACAATGTAAGTTTTAATGCCCCTTTTCTCTCTTCAACATCCAAAACCAGAAGTTTTTCATTAATTTTCTATATAAATCGTTCTTAAGTAGAAATTAGTCCGGGAAACTGAAATAGCTAAATTTTTCATTGCAGATCTTCAAGAAAATTCGTTTCAGTATCAAACGCCACAAAGAAAATTTATATTTATATTTAAAAGCAGTTTCGAACAAAATGATAAAAATAAAAATTTATATACTCTGACTCGAAGCTTGGAGTTAATGAGTCAACAGAAAAGAAATTGGACCATACTAATCTGCAAGCAAATTTAAAAACAGGAAAAAAAATCCTAAAAATAATTTTCAGAATTTGAATTGTCCTTGACTTTAATTGGATAATTTCGATTACATTGAAATGTCTAAAAAAATCATCAAAATATACGATGGATTACAATGATGTTATCGACATGGGCTAATAGATAATCTAGCTATGCTGTTGACGTGCGATGAATGAAAAAATTTCATTTTACTAAATGAGTTTTAATCAGCAGTAGTTGCTAGTTAAAAACAATAATGCCAGTATAAATATATTGGAACCACACTTAATGAGCATAATTCTCTCTGATTCCATACTCTTGTGTAGAGGCAAAATCTCATTGATTAAGGCTCCACAGACACTTTCTCAAACTCCTCGGAGTCCTGTCCACTCAAAACTTCTATGTAGATAGAAGGGGTCTCTTCAAAAAGGCGCTCAACAAAGACTGATACAAGGCAATAAAGAATGAGACGTCATGATGTCTTCTCGCCTCCTGTTTTGCAAAACGTCATTGTAAAGCAAGTTACTTTTTTTAATTTTGTTTTGCTCTTTATACAAGGTTTGAGTGTATAGTTGAATGATGCTAACAAATATCACTCAGAACTGTATTCGAGATGAAGACAAGGAGTCTAAGTCGACAGCAAGTGTTATCAAACTTTCAGATTTTGAGGTTTGTAACAATTTCGTTTAGAGTATTGTTGATATTATTGTTGTGTTTTTGTATAAAATTTTCTTGAAACTTTCTTGCTGAAATTATTTGCTATACTTAATGGCTTCCTTATATTGCCGTTGATAAACCATGGTGTGCCACTTATTTGATAATAGTAAGTTGAGGCAGAGTTCAATCTAAGATATCTAAAACTTCTCCCAGATAAGAACTTTATTTGATTCATATTAAATGCTTTGCGGCATCAATAAATGTTGAAGCACTTTTTCGATACACTACAGATATGTGTTTACATCGAAAATAATTGACTAATATCGCACCAGTTTTAACGCGGTGAAAATAATATTTACTTAAATACCATTATTTGATATATGTTAATGAAATGCATAAACTAAGAAGGCTGTAATATTTATTCTAATGGTTTTTATAGAAAATTTTGGTACAATCGATGCACTGGGGGGGGATCATATATATATGTATAAATGTATGTGTGTGTGTGAAATATGGATACGGATTCATCATACAGCTGTCGTAAATGTATTTCTCTTTATTAATAAGGGTTTTATTTGGGCGTTTTATTTTCCTCCATAAACGCTTATCTAAAGTATTTAAAGGCCTTTAAACCAAAAACAATAGTAGGAACAAAAAATAAATAATACCAATAATAAAAAAAAGTTATATTTTAAATCTTTTCGACATTTAATCATAAAATGGAGCACAAAGGCTTTTACGCATTTCAAATAGACACACAAAAAAAAACATTGACTACTTATGAAAATCCTGAGTGTCCGTAAACTCTAAAGGCTCAAATAATTTCCTTAGCACAGTTTTCACCAACTACTTTTATACTGATGTGAAAGGGAAGAAAAATAGAATTTATGATCATAAAAATCAAAAAATGTCTTTCTATTATTTCATCAGTCCACTTTTTTCAGTTTAACTTTTCTATGAAAAGGTTATATACAGAATTTAAAGTGCTGTTCGGAGTAAAGCATTCATATAATGTTATCAGATAACTGTTGCTTCAAATAATTACAAAGCATAAATTCTATATAATGCGTTTTCAAAAAGTTATTTGGGTGATAATTATTTTCTATAAATAAGTTTTCTTGGGGGAGGGGAGGCATTCCCGTATGAGATCGACACTGATGGGGGGGGGATTAATTAAATGGCTTATCTAGAATCCGGTGAATTTGAAAACGAATTTATTGAAACTTTTTATCAATGTATTTTAGGAAATTATATGTATCTGAATACTTTAGAAGCAACATCCAAATGCTAGCTAATCAGAGACTCTAGGAAATGGATACACGCTATTTCTAACCTGATAAAGTTTTTAGGCTGGCATATCTTGCAATCTAAATGATTTTTTTTTTACAAGCACTTTATGCATGTTGCAAAACGCAATAATATCCCAACCTATAAACATTGTCAGGTTAGAAACAGCATCTCTCTTTCACTGAGTCTCCGATGAGCTGGCACTTGGATATTATTTGCAAAGGTTTCAGGTACAGAAGAGAGAGAAAGAAAAAAAAAGCATAATCATTACTAGAATTCATATAAATATTTCAGCAATAAGATTTAAGAAAAACAATCTGATATTATTGTATTCCTCAAGTTATAGAAAATAAAAATTACAAATTCAAAATTAAACTACTGTGTGAAAGATATGAAAATTAATACAAAAAAATTCTTTTATTAAAATTAATATAAAAAAGGGATATATAAATAGTTTTTTTTTCTTATTTTTTTCAAAATATTACATTTCAAATACAGCTTTTTTCGAAGTATCTGCTTCTCCTATTTTAGAATATTATTTTTTACTACAATTCATATTTCAGCAAGTTTGTTCTTCATGGAGGAAAAAAATCAGAAGCATTCTGTTCTTCATTCTTCTCATAGTAATTTCTCGTTGCTGGTGAGAGATGTTACCATTCTTAATCAAGACACATTAGTTGGCGATGGAAAGAGAATGACATTGGCGCTACCCTCCACTTCTGGAGCAACCCGCGTACTTATTTTTTTTTCATGCTTCTCGTCCGGTTCATTAAGATTTTTTCGAGCGAAGCGCATTCCACTTGTCGACACCACGCAGTCTGGCCCTTCGATGTCTTCCCCTGCAACCATCCCTGGAAAAAATTTTCTTCTTCTTTTCTCCTCTTCCTACCCCCTCCTTTCTCATTTTACTGTTCTGTCTTTTGTATACATCATGTGCTTTCCTTTTCCACTTCTCTACTCTCGTTTCTTTTTTTTTTTTTAGCCTTCCTTTTTTTTTATTGCTTCCCAATCATACCTATGTTTGGGTCACTGAATAGGGACCATCCCAAAAATAATTTACTCACAATGATATAACTTTACAGTATAGATTCTCCAGGAAATGTTAAGGGTGGGATTCTTCAAAAAAGAAAATGTTCTCAATCACTAATTATATATATGTGTATCAAATTCATTTCTTGAAATGCTGAATGAAGTATTTAAATTTATTTAACATTAGTAAAATATTTTAAGTAACGAAAGTCCTTCAAGAATCTTGATTAAATTTATCAAAACGAATTTAAAAACAGTAAGGAAGTAATTCAACATTTATTTATTGTTTAATTACTTACATCCTTTTTTTTTATTTCGTTTTATTCAGTGTAGAATCCAAGGTTTTTTTTTTATTTACAATAGTACAGTTATTTAGAACATAGTAATTTCTTAGGGCATATTTAATTTCAATATCTTGAATCGGGACTCACTAGAATTTTTTGGGGATTTTCTATTTTGCAATCCTGTAGTTGCTTTCTTAGCTACTCTAAGTAAATTCAATTAATTATCTATGAAAAGTCTTTTAAACTATGGATCTACACCTCCAGAAATGCTGTGTAGTATAATTCCAAGGTCATGGAACGCTCTACAATACCTGCTTATTAATTAACTTGAGTAGTTATCCTTACTCCATACATGTGCAACACGTGGCTTATTAAAGTAAGTAAATTTGATTGCTTAAACAGCGTAATAAATCCCCTTAAAAATCTTTAAAAATTATGAAGGAGGATTAAAAATATTAAATGCAAACAATAATAAAGTAAATAAAATTCTAGGAAAAATTATATGTGATTCTTTATCATTTAGTTCTACATTTTAAAATTTATCTGATAAATAATTTAATTATTAACAGAATCAAATGAAAGGGATTAAAAAGTAGGTAACAAATAAATATCCCACTTGCGATTGGTATTCAAAGAGTTTACATTGATTAATTTTTTTTTCTTTGTAATTGAAAGAAATTATAATTCTTTAATATTAACTATAAAAAACATAGCAGAAAGCAAGTTTCATTAAGCATTCATTCATTTTCTTTTCTCAAACGCTTAATAACCATTATAATAAAAAAAAGTAAATAATGAAAAGTAAAATTAGGTGACCAATAAATATTCCACTTGCAATTGGTAACCAAAGTAGTTTACATTGATTTAATATATATATATTGTAATTGAAAGTACATTGTAATTGAATATAACCTTCAATATTAACGATAAAAAATATTACAGAAGGCAGGTTTCATGAAACAATCATTATGTTCTGCTTTTAAACGCTTATTAACCACCATAATAAAAAAATAAATAAATAAAAATTAGTTATGGAGGTGCTTAAGTAGAAGTTTTAGAGCAAAGCGCCATAAATCAATATGGTTGTCAATTATTTTATTTAAGAATTGAACTAAATTGATACCCTTATCCTTAATTGCCTGGAACATCATGTTTTAAACATGTACTTATAACTGAATCAGTGAAATAACAATAAAAGTTCTTAATCTTGAAAAATTAAGGATGAACAATAAAAAATTACGATTAGCAAGGTGATGTATTATGTATAATAAGATTTATACGATATTTAACTGCTTCCACAAAATACTTTACTTTTTTCCCATGTTTTATTTCTTTCAATTATGAGATGCTTTTTACTGTAGCAGCACATGGAATCAGACGGTTTAATCAGCTTTCGAAAATTGAGTACGGAAACGTTCCCTCTACTTAGAGATTGAAAACTATCTAAAAAAAAAGATTTCCTAAATTTTTTCTACTCTCCTTTACAATAGTTAGTTCAAATTTAACGACATTTTTTTTTTCTTTTCAGAAGGCTATGAAATGTTTTGACAAAAACGTTTTCTTCATTAATTTTAATAGCATGTAGGGAAAAATATCGTAAAAGCATCGATTGCCAAATTCCTTTTCGATAATCGATTTGGATAGTCAATCCAGTATTTCTTTTTTTTTAAATTCATGGATAGTCTTTATTGTCATCTATTTGACCTCCCTCCAATTTTTTTTTAACTTTTTATTCTAAAAGTGCTAAAATTTAGTGTTTCATATAAATATATAGCAAACATTTCTATTATTATAATATTTTTTGTATATTGTGCACATAAAAAAATAAAGATATCATTAGCATTATAGTTGATATTTAAAATGAACAGTCTTTTGACAATGCCAACTGAAATCTCTAAGTAACTAAATACTAATGCATAAACAAGATCTGAAATATGTATATAAAATAATCAAATCTAAAATTATAACCAAATAACTCGCTTAGACAGAAAAATTCTCAAAAAATAAAATGCTTTAAAAAATAAAAATGAAAATATATAATACTTTAATGACATATTCATAAAACAGAGTGTTGCGAAAATAGCAAAATCTAAAATTAGATCAAGTTTTTGAGATCTTCATCATAAATTTAAGTTATTTATATTCATAACTTCGAAAGAAACTTTTAATGTTCCCGATCGATTAGAAGTCAATAATTCAAAAGTGTGTTACTTCCGTGTTATTTTCGTTACTGCACAACCCCTTCCCTGCATCCTTAAAGGCACACACCGTGACTTCGAACCAGAAACGAAAATAATAATATCAAGAAGAAAAAGAACATGAACTAAAACAAACTTAAACCCTCTTCATCACAAGTTTTCATTCAGAAGGTGTGAGTGAAGTGATGTGAAACCAAGCCGAAACAATTCGTTTCCCGAGTTCCGCTTAACCTGTTGTAGCAGCCCATAGCAGAGGATCCTTTTATTAATATATTTGTTTATTTGCTTTCTATCCACCATTTTATTATTGTGCGAGTGAGTGGTACACAAAAGATTACAGAACCAGATCCGTTTTGCATCGCGTAAATTGCACAAGTCAGACGTTTCATAGTGGTACGAGTAGATAGATGGATGTCATAATTCAGAGAGACAAAGCGCTGTGATGACGGGGCGACAATGTGACAGTGGGCGTCGGACCCCAAAACCTGGATTTGGCGGAAATCTCGTGTGTGTACCAGAGGTCCGATGAACATTCGCTTTGTAAATCTTTCAACAAAGCTGTGTGTATAGGAACACGCGAAGCATGGCATATCACTTACTTAATAATACAAATAACGATATAGCAAAGAAGTATGTTTTGCGAAATATTATTGCGTTAAGCGTTTTGAAAAAAGTGGATAAAAACTTCAAATAAATATATAAAAGTTTAAAACAAAAATTCCAATTTATTTCTTTGACTTTCTTGTATACGAAGTATATAGAAATCCAAAAATTCGAATTCGAAATTTTGACGAATCTCCATATTTCAAACGTCCTTAAATTTGAGAGACACATTTTTGGCGTCTGTCTGAGAACACGATAACTCAGAAACGGCGTGAGCTAGATGAATGAAATCTGATTCATGGAATCAAGGCCAATTTCTAGATTTCTATCAAAATTTGAACAAAATCATTCAGCTGAAACTTATCTGTCTGACAGTTGAAATTAACTCAATAACTACACAAATATAAATGCAACGTCTTAAATCAATGAAATTTGGTATATAGTCTAGTAACTACAATTGTAATTCATTGTCAAATTTTGGATTTAGTTGATCGGAACAAAGGAGGTGTAAATATAATTCATAAAATAGATTCAGTAAAAATGCTGGATTCACGCCAAAGATCAATATTTCGTAACTATAATCCGCTTATGCCCTGAAAAGCCTTCGCAGGCTTACCTAATGTCCATAATTTTATGCAGGGTGGCGGGTGTTCACAATTATATGAGGAAGATTCGAGAAGACCACTCCCGCTGGTCTATTTTCTGAAATTTGACAGATATTAATTGGGCAATGGGAGAAATATTGTGGTTTGCCACATGCTTTAAAACTAATAGTTAGATTCTCTTACACTTATCTAGAAGGGTATATAGGTGTAAAATAAGAGTAAATTGCCATTAATCGAATTCAATAAAAAGGTCGCAAAACGAGTTTTGACAGATAGTATCATGAAGTAATTCTAATTTCAATAGATTAAGGCAAACCCATGAGTCAGATACTCGCGATAAAAGGGAAGTATTAAATGCTTGGTTGATTTAAATACCTATATATATATATATACAGAGAGAGAAATAGATAGATAGGGGACTTTCTCAGAGGACATTCAAGGATTGATTGGGCTGAGTATATGTTTCGTCTTAGACTAAAGAGGAATAATAATGGGCAGTACTACTAGTGAGTATATCTAAATACATTAGAATGCACAGATGAAGATACGTAAGAAGCATAGAATAGTATAGTTATATACTATAGTCAAAAGTACTTAATAGTTGGTATATATACAAAACATTTCTATACATTGCAATTTTCCAAACATCTTTCATCTACGTTTCCAGATTCGAAAGTTTTTAATTTCGAATCTAGAAACATCATAAACCCACACCATATATCTATCTCTCGATAGTATCGAACCAGAAACGTGACACCAGGGAAATTAGCACCCAATCTAAATAAGCCATGCAGTTTGCTGTTGTAGTAGTTAAATAACGCGTATTAAGAAAGCAGTTAGAAGGTATAGGACTCAATAATTTGGTTGACACCTCAGTGCAGAATGACCAAGTTTCCAGCTTGAACGCTGATAAGTGGACACTTTAATCATAAGACAATATTGAAATCCTTTTTTGAGGATAACAGTTGTGTGAGTAAACTTTAAAAAAAATTCTTACGACCTACGTTAAATTTCCGATCATTTGAACAAACGATTCACAGATGAAATCGAACATCACATACTTTTAGAATGTAAAAATGTAGATTTATATCCAGTTTTGTTTCGAAACGATTCTGGGGTTAACCGTTTATCAATTTGCATTTTTGTTGGCATATAAACGCAATAACTCAAAAACGCAACGACTTGAATGAATGAAATTTTGCGTGATATTTTGTTAATAAAGTTATATTCTCTCAGTTTTAATTTCAATCGGGTGACAAAAAGGAATCCGACAACCATATTCTTTTTTCTTCAATATAATAATACAAAACACAAACACTCCTGTGCGAGAATCTGAAAATAAAAATCTGAGCACTCGTAGTTTTCAAATCTTTACTCAAGGTTCATGATTTTTATGCAGTGTTGAAGGTAATACTTTATTAAGAAATATGCGAGACAGTTTGGGGAAGAGCAATCAGGTGGTTTAATTAAAATTTGTTGGAAAGTTTTCAAATTGTCTATTGAAGAGTCTATTTGGAACTCAATACTTTTTTCATTCATATAGTTTATAGATAACTCATTATGAACTGATTACATTGATATAGAAAGAAGGAATTCAAATTTAGGCATATATTCAAGCATTTATTTGCCATTGGGATAAAATTTCTAAATTCACTGCAAGCCATAATTTTGCTTACATAATTATATAGATTATGAAAGAAAAATCATTGCTACATTAATGAGTTTGCTACAGCAATAAGGAACAGTATAGCAATAATCATTGCTACAGCAATAAGGAAAAGTTATTGGTTTAAGTAAATAAGAAAATATACAGAATGATCTGTACAGACTTTTTAAATCCAAAATGGCATCTCATATAAGCAAGATATTAACGTGTACCTATTGTAAAGTAACTATGCTGAATTTAATGAGAAAAGTTACAG
>JAPMOR010040670.1:0-31939 GCA_026543865.1 Argiope aurantia | reverse complement strand
TAACATCCATAGAATAAAATCTAGAATTTGTCAGAAAAATTCTAAGTGTAACTTTGGCTTTTTGAAAGTTATTCTATGTTTCCCATTAATTTATTAGTGCTGATTGCAAGAGCAATCATTGATTAGAATAATTTAATTTTCCAATCAATAAACAAAATAGATTTTAATTAATAAATATTCCCTAATACACCATATACAATACACCATATATTCCCTCTGTTATATAACTTATTCTGTAAACTGATCAATATGGAAAGCTAGAATTTATTTATCAGATAATCCATATATTTTTATTTCAAATATTATTTATATTGGCATTTTTAATATATTACAAATACACTCGTTTTAAATGCAAAACTTATCATTCTAAAGTAATTTCTTTTTAAGTGATTTTTAATAAGTTTGTAGCATTAAATGCATATATCAAAACTATCATAAATAATTTATTACACTGTTGTGCTTACACTAATTTATTACTTTAGTTCTTACACTAATTTATTACTCTCGTATCTGAGAATTCAGCTTTTTTTTCCACTATGTACTTTATTGATCATAGTAACACCAGCCTACTTTGCTATAAAGCTTTACCAGTCATAAATCTTAGAGCAGATTTTTGCCCTTCCAAAACGTTTATCCTTAATTAAAAAATTTATAGTGTTTGTTTAAAAACTAAAAAAGAAAGACTAATTATTACATACAATTTTGAACAAACAAAAAATACCTATCAAAAATCTAAGCTTTCAAAACTGTTCTTATTTAAAAAATATATAGCTAAAGCATTTGCGTTAAGAAAAATTTCATTTTATTACTTTTTAACTTCCTAAACTTGAATCGATTTTTCAGAATCAGAAACAAAAAAAAATTTAAACATTTTTTTCAAACTTCTCATCTACTGAAAAATTTCCTTCAAAAATAGTCATTTCTGTTGTTAAATTTTACGAACATATTGTTTAGTATTAAAGAAAATCTCACAGTTAAAGAAATTTTATACAATTTAATTGTTAAACCTTTCTTTTAGAAAGATGGTGACAAATATTATTTATAAAATTTTCTTTCTCAAGAAGAGAAATTCAATGAAAACCATTTTGATGCTAATAACAGTATTTGATATAATAAAATCTATTATTAACTTGATAATAAATCATTATATTATTTTAGTACGAACAAGTTCAGGTGCATCAAGTACAAAGTTAATTTTTTTGTTGTTGTTCATTTTAAATGAGCAATCTTTCATTATAATAAAAAATGCATGAAATGAATAAAGAAGATGATTTTAATTTAGGATTGCTTTTTATTGAATATTATGATTATTGATTAACACTTATCGCTCTGGGTGTTATTTTAAAACTAAATCTAGAAATGGAAAAGATTTATTCAAAAATTCTTAGTTAAAATGTGAAACTACAAGTTTCTCTTTGTATATGTATAGAAATGTGTATAAAATTGCAACCAGGAATAAGGAACTAAAACAACCAACCTTTAAATGGGCATCATTATAATAAATAAGAAAAATCGTGCAAAAATATATAATAGGATCCCTCTGGGAGGGGTGGGTGAGGTATCTCAGATATGAGGATGTGAAGCTTCAAGTGCTGTGGTTGGTTCTCGCCACCCTCGTGAACACAAAAATAGCGTTGTATCGGCTACCCTACAATGATGACGGGACGTGCTTCCTACAGAATTGGTTTTATCGTGGCTGATGATGGTCTTAGGATTCACCCTTAATTCCCATAAATGTTGTCGTTCAGACTTTTGTCATTCAGACTTAGCCGAGTGCGTTCTAGGCTAGGCGGAGTAGTCCTTTGCGATATCTACCAATACGATAGAATGAAACTGTTAGATCTTTAAAAAAATAATTCATTATTACATTTATTGCGTATTGTATTTTGCAAGCTATATATAGTATATGTACTTGGATGCAAAGTAAGGAAGGGAATTGTGAGCTATCTTAGATCATTCATTTAGCAAGAGGCCTTTTATTTCTACGATTTGTAATTTCAAAGCTCAGATTTTATATGAATAAATAAATAAATAAAACAAATTTTATGAAGCTATCTCCTAGAATAGTAAATGTTTGTATAAATTTCCCTTTGAAACAAGTGGCGAAAAAAAGCATCCTGCAAAAATGAAGATATTTCATTAAAGAAATGTATATAGCCCTTATTTTTTCTTAATATTGTAGATTCAAAATATTCGCTGTTACTCTTATTGGGTATTCAATTATTTTGATTTCTCAATATAGGAGGGGGGCGCGGTGGCTTGGTGGTAAGGTCTCGGCTTCGTAACCGGAAAGTTTCAGGTTCGAGACCCGATTCCACCGAAGAACCGTCGTGTAAGGGGGTCTGTTGCACGTTAAATCCGTCCTGACCAAACGTCCTCCCGCTGGTGGGGAAAGGGGTTGCCAGCTCAGGTGTCGTCCTCGTCATCTGTCCGCGGTTCAAAATTACGAGGTCCGTCCCAAAATATCCCAAGTGTTGCTTCAAACGAGACGTTAATATAACCAAATCAAACCAATTCTCAATATAGGATATTTTCGAAATCTTTATTATCTTAACTGTATAGCTAAAGAAAGTAATGAAATGTATTCCACAGATTACTGCGGTAAGCATTTACAAACGAATTTATGTAAAGGAAGTTTCTCTTAGCATTCGTAACAAGAATTTTCTTAAACCTAATAAATTTATCAATTATTTATGTTCATACTAATTTAAAAAGAGCAGATAAATATCATAATATCAAATATAAAAGACACATTAATATCTTCAGAAAGATATATAAAAATTATTTTCAAATCTATATATATTATTCTTTCAAATGTATTCCCTCGTTTACACATATATCTTTCACACAAACACATGTTCTTGCATTTGAAGCAAACTTTTCCTCTTTGTTATGCGCCATACATTTTTAAAAATAAATTAACTGTCAATCATTTTTACCCCATCTCCTTAATTAAAAAAAAAATTCTCCGTTCTTTTCCAGTTCTTTTCTTTTTTAAAATACTGCTTTCAAACTGATAAATTAATAGGGATTAAAAGTAATTAACTACACTTCGATATTTATGGTGCGATTATTAAAATATGCTAAAAACAGCAAAATATTTTCCGTTGGAACAAGTGAAAACACCTTGTCTTTTCTTTTATTTTTTACCTTATTCTTTTTTATACACATTTTTAAAATAATCTTTCTACCTGAATAAATTTTCTCATTAATATAAAGCACCTAAGCATGTAATACCTTGTGATGAGGGAGAATTTTACAGAACATCAGGTTTAACATCTATATTGCCTGTAATAAATATTTTCTTTTGGTTATCAGAAGCTTTTGAAAAAAGAAAGTATTTATTTATTGACTAGAAATAAAAAAAAATATTCAGAAAAAAAATTAATCGATTTTGTTAAAAGTAGTCAAAAAACTGTGAAAACAAAACTTTTAAGACCTAGATGTGGAGAAGGTTTCAAAATGTAGGTAAAATATGCTTTTTATTAAAATTGTAAACTATATTATTTAAAAAGATTACTATAATAGAATATTCGTAAAAACCTTACAATTAGTCGAAACCTTTGTGTCAAAAATTATTTAAAAAGGTTATTACAGTAGAACATTCGTAAAAGTGTTAAGAATTTTCGAAATTATTGTGACAGGGCTATTTCCGGGAAATCCGATTGTATTTCTATACAATTGCAAATTTTAATTTTTAAATTGTAATTTTTTTAAAAAAATTCTTAACTGTCCTTTTTTTATTGAGAAGAAAATATTTTTGATGGAAAATATATGATAAGGAATCATTTCTTGCTTTATAAAATGTAAATTACAAAATAATAATAATAAATTTCCAATCTTCTTCTTGTTTCCAGGAAGCAAAAAGAAGAAGATTCCATTTTGTTTCTTTATTTTTATTTTTGGATTGAGAACTGTTTACAAATGCATACAGGTAAGACATTTCGGAATTATAAAAAGCACATGATTGTCATTATATGTTAAAAATATAAAGCAAAGAGGTGATCTTTGAAATTCTATTTAACTTTCCTATATTAAATACAATGCTCATTTTTTTTCAAAAAAAATGCATTTTATATTGTTTTTTTTAACAGTAAAACAAGTATTTCACATTTCAGGAATCTTGGAGCATTTGAAATTTCTTTTGTTTGGGCTTACGATAAAACCCTTGGATATTCATGGATATTTTTCTACGGAGATAAAGGATATCATGAAAAAATCATGAATTTATTTCCATCGGCTGAAAGGTAAAATTAAAAATGCTTCTTTTTTTTAAACAATTTTCCTTTCATTAAAACTCCGAAATTCGAAATTTCTATTAAAGAAAATCAATGCATTTACGTCATAGCATTTGCACTTTGTTCAAAAAGAAAACAGATGCAGTAAAATATAACATTTTTTTCGTCTAAAGAAGGGAAAAAAAGAGAGGTAAATTTTTTAAAATATACTTTCAATTATCAGCTCGACCCAAACGAACTAGTTTTTTCGGGTCAATGAAACTGATTCTGAATGAATAGAGTAAATATTTAAAATTTGCCGAACACTATTTCATATGTTTCTAAATTCAACTTTAATCGAATTTGCAAGATGTATACGTCAAATTGAAGTATTTTGAGAAACAAGTGTAAACATTGCCTCTCAGATAAGCCTAAACAACAACAAAAATTATTATGAATAAAAAAAATGATGATTTTTTAATGCGAAATTACAGAAAATAGGTAATTTCTTTTAACTTGTTAAGATATGAAACAAGAACCCATTCGATATTTCTATTCAACAAAAAAACACCAGATAAACCAGTATAGTTACAATTCAAATTAAAATCTATGCAAAATACAATAACCCAAGAGATTTGCAAAACTCAATTCGAAGGGAAAATTACAAATCAGTAATATAGACCAGATATTTTCTAAACTAAAATAAACGAGAAGTCATCTGTGAGGCGGAAGATCCTTTTCTTCCCTATTACGAACTCTCCGGGGAGCTATTCTAGTTACATGGAAATGAACTTAGGTGTTCTGTAACAGATAGAAGGTAACTAATGCAGTCTGAGGGGTATTGCTGTTGGCGCCTAACCGTCAGCTTCCATTTGTAATCAGTCTGTTGCGATGTCAGCAAGTTAAGGAGAAGCCACTCGGGGCAACGAAAGAGCTAAAAGCTAGAAAATTGGAAGGGCCTGAAGATTTTAAATGGATTGTCAGAAAGGTTCGGGATAAAATTAGTGCACTTCATGAGGAATTATTTGTGTCATGCGACTTGAATACAGATTTCTAATGGTGTACGATGTTATAAAGTATACTTATTTTCCTTGATAAAATGTTTCGCATGTAGAAAAGGCTACGAACATATATATAATATGCGAAAAATATGTGTTAAGTTATATATAAGAAATCTAATATTATTGTTTGTTTCTGGGAACAGGAATATTTAACAAAAAAATTCAACAAAAATTATATCAAACCCAAAAATATTTAAAACATTAACTGGATTGAAAAATATATAGATTCACATTTAGATATACACATTTAAAGTATATTAAAAAAGTAAATGATCTTACCAGCTCAGGAGTTATTCAAGTCTTTGGTGTTATGAGATCAGCCAATAAAATAAATTGCAATAATCATTTATTTTTCCAATCTATACTTATTTTCACCATCATATATATTTAATAGCAATGACCCTCATAAAATTGGCTCGCTTCCTAGCCACCAAGTGCCAATAACATCTCTAAGGGCAGAAATAAAATAAAAAAAATTATAATTTATAGGTTGGGTCAAAACATTGATTTTTAGAATAAGAAGTTTTTATTATTATTATTATAAGAATAATAAGTTAATGAAACTGTAATTACAATAAAATAATTTAGGGAAAATAAAAATTCATTCCCAAATGCATTTTGTGAAGTCAAGTTTTACTATAATGGCGAAAAAGTATATCATTGAAGTTTCTGTAATTATATTAACTTTTTGCAGTAATTTTTGTGGTTAGTCTCTGTTACATAAGAAATTCATGTTTTTTAATAGATAGTTTTAAAAAAACCGTTCACGTTAGAATTTCGTTAACTATAACGTTTTGATAACGACTTTGTTTCATCCATAGTTTATTCATGCTGCCACCGATTGGTCATTTAATGTACTATTTCTTTTTTATGTTTTATTATCAAAAAATTGCAATAAAACGACTCAACAGTTGCTTTAAATTTACGAAAAATTCGTAACTACTTTGATGCAAACAATTTTATTCAAAAATCATTCGTGCCACATTTTATTTTTATTCGGTTTATAATCGAAACAACGATAAAACCCTTTTCAAATAATATTTCCTAAACCTTGATTTTCGAAGCATTTCTTTTCCTGTAACAAATTCGTTTTTTGTGCGATATGTAGTTAGGAAACTCTTGTTTTAAAATGTATATCAGACACTGGCATTTATTGTGTTAGGAAGCATTGAAAGCAATACTTATTTATGACAATATATTATCGTAAACAAGTATATATATTTCAGTTAACAGAATTTAAAATAAAATATTTGTTTAAAATTAGATAAAAGATTCTTTATTTTTTAAAAGGGCTTTCTCATATTTTGAAGTAAATATATTTTTAAATATGTTCTTTTATTTTATTAGGACAAGTGCATCAAAAAAATTCTATTTGACATGTTTAGCGAAGATGACCAAGTTTAAATGCGTAATGCTCTTCTTGATTATAGAATGAATTCAGCTTTTGTTCTTGAAATATAAAATGAAATCTTTTTTGTATTAATCTTTTATGCCTTTTAGTTTGCTTGTAATGACGTAACATAAAAGATAAGATGATTTTATTCTTTTCATTTCTTAAATGAGCAGTAATTTGCTTTTAATTTAAGAATTAAATAAAAAAATTAGTTTGAAGAAATTATTCATACATGTTTAACAGAGCACAATTTTTTTTATTTAAAATGGATATTTTAAAAAAATAATAGCTATATTAGCTTTCTACTCTTCCAAAATGAAAATTATTTACATAATTTATTTAAATAATATAAATTTCCGCAGTAAATTATTTGGTCTTTTTTAATTGGCGAGATTTTATTGACGCATTCTTGTAAAAGATTTTTCGAATATTATTTTTAACAAGCAGGTTTCAAACATAAAATAATATATTTTAATTCTACAAGATTTTACTTTCCATAGTAAACTATAAAAGTACATTATGCTATCAATATCCGATAAAATATATAATGTTGAGCAGTCTTTTAAAAAAGACTTACTTTTTAGAAAGAGAAAATAAGACAGAAAAGAATTAGAAAAAATGTTCTGTCGAATGTACAACTGCAATAAAGCACGGAAAAGGAAAGTGAATTTAGATGCAACCTACAAGCAATGGTTACCGAATGTTGTCAGAAGAAATTTTGTCGTTAGTAACGGATAAGTTCAACTGTCAACTTTGACACTTTAAGTTACAATACTAAAGATTTGTGACAAAGTAAGGTAAAGGGTATGAGAAAGAAATCTAAAAAATAGAAATTTCCCCAAGGCTATAGTGCAATTTTTTGAAATATAACAATAAAACTTTCTTAAAAATATAAATAATGAATATATAAAATTTAAAAACGTAATTGTTTTTTCTTAAAGCTTGTCTTAATCATATCATTTTAAAGATTTTTAGAACATTATTATGTAAAAATAGTTAAAATGACAGGCAAGATTGATATATGAACACTGAAGAGGACTACAGTGGTCTGAGACCAAACCACAAATTTTGCTATATTAAGCTAGGCATCAGTTGAAGTGAAAAACATATATCCTTTTCAAATCAATAGAAATAGAATAAAAAGGAATTTTCAGAATAATAATCTGAATTTTTCAAATTCTTCTTGAATCTTTAAGAAATTCAGTACATGGGTGATTTGGCGAAATATATCGATGAGTTCATTCATTTGTAGAGATGATTTTATCTTAATTCTGAATGATTTAATTTGCTGAAGGATTGAAACGAATATTTTTAAATAATAAAATTAATGAACTCTGGCAATTTAAAAGAGACATAAGTTGACAGCGAGTAAAAATATTTTAATGTTTTATTCTTTTCTAAGGTTTTTTTTTTTTTTGAAGAATACTACCTAAGGTTTTTGTAAACCTAATACACGTTTATTTCATTCAGACAATCCAAGCACGTAAAATGTCCTTTAATAACCATACCTTACAGAGTATAATTATAAGAGTTTTCCTTGTCTGTTTCATTTTTCTGTGCTACTGGTGTCGCTTTAAATACCGAAAGAACAATGTATCACTATTTCTATTTATATTTTGCCCATTCTTTGCTACGAAAATTGTAAATATACTAGCAAGTGAATTTGTTTTCTTTTAAGATTTTACACTCAGTGACAGATCTTACAACTTCGTGACTCAAAATTGTCATGCGCTAAAACCAAATAAAATGTCCCTCAAAAATAATTATCTAATCTATTATCCCCTGCATCGATTTAAAAACTTTTTTGAAAATTACAATTGAAATTTTAAGTACTTGTTGCGGCATCCTTTTCAAAAAATTCTCTACCAGAATTATTACCCTAGTAGCACACATATATTGTACAGCATTTTATGATATGAAACAATATTTGCAATATTGTATAATATTGTTTAATATTGAATAATATTATATAATATCGTACAATATTGTACAATATAGTGCTACAGGCTGTGATACTTGGGTATTTAATAAGTTTTGTAAATTCTAAATAATTTTATTATACAATGTTCCATATTTCACTTATTTTCTGTAAAAATAGCATAAACGTTTATTACTACGATTATCGCATGATCATTGCCATACAGTTGTCAGAATCTTAGTAATTGATAATATTATTAGGCTGTATATCATAATCACGATGTCTCTAAAATAAATAGCATAACCTAAATCGACAATTACTTTTATGTAATTTTTTTCATCTTTAAAGGCAATATATGTCATTTTCAGAATAGAAGTAATTCATTTCTAAAATTGGTAAAGGTTAGCGTTAATTAAAAATGTCTTCTCTTAACTAATTTTTTAAATAAAGCATCAAATCGGTATATTTAGCCTATATATTCAAAATACAATTTGGGAATAAATATATACTTCAAATGGTTATATTGTTATATTGATATATTGGAAACTATTTTAGATTTCCTTAAAAATGGTATCCTTTCTTTTTCTTAAAACGCATAAAATTATTTCATATTTATTTTTCTTGAAAATACTTTCTGATAAAACAAAACTCCTTTTAAAAATATTTCTGTAGATTTATATGTGCACTTATTCAAGCTAGAGACCAAATTCAAATATTACTTTCTCCGTCACTTCTTCTCTATCATTTCTTTTTTTTTTTTTTTTGAGAATGTATAATAATTCTATATATTTTTCATATCGTAAGTATCAAAATAGTGCCTTCCATTTTCAAAAGAATTTTTCGGCTTCTAAAGCTGTAAGTATTTATGTAAATAAACTATTTTTAGAAATACGTATCACCTAATAACGTATTTACGAAAATCCGAATAAAGATAGATGTTGAAGATTCAGAAGTTTCTTCACGTTTTCTTGTAAATGCTGCATTTATGGTAGAAACTCTATTTCTGTTGAGATATTTAACAAAGTGCAAAGTAGGTAGTTCCAAAAAAGAAATGTTAAAAGTTTAAAGCACATATTCTTTCATCATTTTCTATTCAAAGGAAGTGTCTAAAGGAAAAGTTAGATGGCGCATCTTTCTTTTAAAGGAAACCAAAATTTTTTACTTGAAAAAGAATTTGTAAAAATAAGTTGAATAAATCACATAAATTCTGTAAGAAATAAATATTTTACGACTATGTAATCTTGTAAATGAATTAATGAATAAAATTCTTTACAATAGCAATAAAAGTAGTAAGAAATTTGCAGTAGACAAAAAAGTGGAACATTTCAATAGTTTATTCGAATAAAACTTTCTTGATAATAGAGATTCATAGAGTTTACTATGTATATAAGTTTAAAATAATAATTTACAGACTTTCAAAAGCGAAAAAAACTCATAACTCAGAATTTAAAATAAAATAGTATAAACAACAAAGGACAAATTAATTTTTATTTTTTATTGATTACTATTGGTTTAATCTGGCAAACAACTTTTGAAGTATTAAATATGCCATTAAACAAGATTATATCATTTAAATTGAAATGTTCATCAATGCCTTCTAAATTAAATTCTTCAAAAAATAGTCTGAAAAAAATTCAGCATAATATTATTTTATTTACTGAACGTACGAAAGTTACTAGCCTCCAAAAATAAGACTGCAATTTCTTAATAAATCATGTCATTTTATTTTTCAGGCAAATAGCATTTTAAATTAATTTAGCCATCTGTAACTTTTCATCTGGTGGAAGAATTTATAAATCCTAACCGTATAGAGGTATTTAATATTATATTTCTTTATTCGGTTATACTTTAGAGAATCATTGAGCTTCTAGAAGATTTTAAATTTAACTTTCTTGTAAAATTAACAATTATTTCATGATATTTTCAATAAAATAGATATGCTAAAGTTTTTTTTTAGTTTGTTAATTATGAAAAGAATTACTCAATAACACTGGGAATAATTTCAGAACAGAATTTCAAAACAGAATTAGGATTTCCAAAAAAATATTATTTGGTTATTGTTTTAATAGACAAAAAAAATAACCATTTAAATTCTTATGAAGCTTGTCATAAATTCTTTTTAAAATAAATAAAAATAACGTCTAATACTTCGTACTCTAATTACTTGAGTATTAATCCTAAAAAAAATTATTTGGTTCAAATACTTCTTCAAAATCGTTTTCCAACTGAAAATCATTTCTTAATGTAGAAGTTCAGGAATTGAAATTAATTTGTAAAATAAATATCTGAAGATATTATTTTGGATTCACTAAGAAAAAAGTCTTTTTTCTCTCCATCTCTCAATATTTTATTTAATTATAACTTTTCTATTTGAGTATTTATTGAGCAAACACTTTTTAAATAAATTGCTTTTTAGTATGTATTTTATTCGAAAAAAATTTAATTAATACGTTTAAATAATGTATAACTTAGACATTAGATTTATAGCGATAGGAAAACTCTTTAGAATGTATTTTATTTACGGTTGATATTAAACGTACTTTGTTAATTTTCAGATTAGAGTTTACTATTTATATTCTGATAATTTCTTCTTTCATGTATTACTTAAAAAATTTTTAAAAAATATAAATAATGCTCTTAAGGAAATCATTATAGAAAGGTATTAGTATTACCGAAGGGAGTAAATAATCATAACTTATTTAACCCTTTAAAGGGCCATTTTTTTCAAGTCATATTATGTTTAAATATTTTTGGCTTGAAATTAGAATAAGAAAAGGGATTCATTTAGCTTTTTAGATAAATTTAATTTGATTAATTAATGAATTAATTTGGTAAATTAATAATTATCAAATCAAGACACATAATTTTGTGTAAAATAAAGAACAAAAGCATCTAAGTTTCTGTCTTTCTAAAAAAAATTTGTCAGAACTTATGCCAACCTACATAAATTTGGTGGGAAGCATATTTCCCACGGCCCTAGAAAGAGTTAAGACGGTTTCTATAAATTCTTTTATGAATTAAAATGTCAATTAATACTCTCCATAATTATTGGTTCTCATATTCATTGATAAGCATAGTTGACCAATCCATTTGATTACCAGTCTAATGCATCGTAATGCATTTTAATGTCGTCAGAGAAGAATTACGATGTCCCTACGAGTCAGAGAAACGAGATTCTTTTTCAAATCAAAAAATTCGAAGAAGTACAATATGGTGGTATCCTTTTACCACAGTATCATTATTTTGATATTCAAATGAATTTATCGCTATACCACAAAAGATATTTTGGGCAGTTTGATTTGTTTTTCTAGTGGGTTTTTTTTATTTTATTTTATTTATTTATTTTTGACACAAGAGCCATTTTTGGCTAATCTGCGCCTTGGCTGTGGTTAAGAGTTTCAGAAGTAGCATCAATAAAAATATTTAAAGCACTGTAACATATATAAAAATAAGTAAAATTGTATAAAATAAGTACGATGTCATAGACATTAAAATGGGATTAAAGAAGAAATACAAAATATAAGAATGTGAAATCAGATACAAGATGAAAACTGAAAAGAAAGAAAAATTGGAAAGGAAGGTAAGAATATTTGGAAAGTAAACATATTTGGGTGGAAATTTTCAATCACCAAGTCATGCATGATTAGAGATAATTATTTCAAAAATTTCCCATGGTTAGATTTAACATTCGATTAAATTATGGTTTACAGTAAAATCAATATACCACGTGGTGCACCTTTCTCCAAAAAAAGGAAATGCTTAAGGATGAAACGAGTGCGTCCTATGCAGGGTCGAAATTTATGTCAGAGTTTAATACTAAAAAACGAAGAAAAAACTAGGAGTTATTACCATAATACAAAACACGATTTTTAACTGCCGAATATGCGACTCCGTAACTTGAAACATATCGAATGTGCTTCGACGCCACTATTCAGTCTTATCTTGTCTTTCCCAGAATTCGTCAAAACTTATCTTTCATCAGCCACATGTACTTAACCAGAAAGATTTATTTTTACATAATCTTTTTCTTGTAATTATTGATTGTAGAAGTTGAGAAATTTTTTTCTTCATTTTTAGGGTGGAAAAATACTTCCTTTTGTAGCCTTATAATCCTATATTATTTTAAAAAGACTCCTTGATCAAATTCATACCTCTGTGTCCATTTTGGTATTTCCTTTATTTATATTCCTATGACTTTCGTGTTATATTTTGATGTAATCAACATGATATTGCACTTGTGACCAAACATTCTTTAAATTGATTGTGTCACTGAAATAAATGGCATTTACTCAGGCATATGCCCTAAATAGTTTATTTTTGGAAGATTAACCCTTTGCACTCAAGAGGTGACTCAAGGTCATCATTCATGACGGGGCATCATTTTGACGTTTTATTTATTTTTGTATTTTGATTGGTAAAAATACCTACAGAAGGGAAAAAAGATTTAAATTTATTTTGGGGGGGAAAATTGAACTTGAAATAATTACATAATTTCGGAACAATAAACAAACCCTTGTATTAAGTAAATAATTTTGAATCGAATTACTCTTCGGAGTGCAAAGGGTAAAGTTGCTATTTTTCACTAGTGCATTTGAAGTAATCTAGAATGAAATTCGGAAATATTCGTTATACAAAATATCTTCTAAAAATAATTTGATTCCGAAAATATTCAAATACTTTCCACGAGTCACAAGAAAATAAGTTCGTCCATTCCTAAATTTTTCTATAATAAGATTTCCGATAAAAAAAATATTTGCATAATATACAGTCACTCTTGATTCTAGAAGGGATCTACAAAAGTATTTTTAGAAGTTTCTGCATTTACATTTTTCAAAACATTTTATACAGTATAAAAATTTTATACTCACAGTATTCCTTCGGGGTAGATCGAAATTTCTTCTCTTGTTCGGGATTAGAAGTGCTAGGAAAAGCCTCCTCTTCTTTGAATGCATACTCAGAGAAATGCTCTTCAAATAAAGTTTTGAATCTTCAGACGTTCAGGTTGATTTAGTTTTAATCAAGTGTGACGCCAGTCACATGAGAGTTAAATTAATGTTTTTATCCCCTAAATAGAGTAATTTCGAATAAAATGCATTATTTTGAACTATTAATTTTTGAAAACAATTAACTTAAATAAATTGATTTTTTTTCAATATTACTAACTTTTCTCTTAGCGATGAAACTTATATTTTTTGCTTATTCTGATCGATATTTAGTTTGTATTAAAACTCATGACTAAGCCTGATTAAAATTTTTAAAATTAGTGATTGATTATTTTTTATGAACTTTTCTTTCCTCCTTCAAATCATAGCCGCGGTGGCCATATGGTAAAGTCTCGGGTTTAGAGGGTTTCAGATCTTAGACCCGATTCCACCGAAGAACCGTCGTGTAAGCTGGTCTGTGGTGCATTAAATCCGTCGAACCAAACGTCTTCTCACAGATGTGGTGCGGAAGTTTGGAAAGGGTGTGTCAGCTCAGATATCATCCTAGCCAACTAACCTCGTTCAAAATTTCGGGTCATTGCCAAAATAGTCCGAGTGATACTTTAAAACGGGACGGTAATATAACTGAACTGAACTGAATTTGAACCTGTTTCAAGGCACAAATTTTGAATTTCTAAATATTAAATACCTTAAATAATATCAATAATAATTTTACGAATGAAAATTGAGGAATTATTTTGGAATTATTAATAATATGCATAAATCCATTTTCATTGTTTTTAGCTATTATTGGTATATTAAAAATATTTTCTCGATTTTTAATCATAAAATTATTTAAATTTATTATTTAAATCCGTAATCATTGCATTAAAATCAACTCATATATAAAATATGTTTTAAGTAAATGTTATGATGCGACTCTCTACATTTCACACTGTAATATATAGCTCTTAAAAATTTCATTTTCATGTTTTAATCATAAATAAACCATTTACTTTATACTTCATTTCATACTTTATTCAAGCACTATTGGATAAAAAAACGTTATCTCTTCATTCTTATCCAAAATATCCAATCTGTCTTTTTATTGATATAAAAATTTGCATAGAAGTAAGCATCAGCTTATATACCTATATCTATCAATATTATTAATTTTCTTATCTATTTTTATGATTGATTTCAAGCATTTTTTCATCTGCGTAAATAATTTATTTCATATTTTTATTTACTCTCAACCCAGCGAAGTATAAAGATTATGATTATCAAAATTTTATAATGGTTTATAAACATATGATTTTCCATTTTTCAGCGAGATACTTTAGAAATTTTTTCTTTTCCCTGAATAGAACGAATTTATTAATACTAAAAATTATATTCATTTCAAAGTCATGTCAAAGTCATTTTGAATTTATTTACTTTAATCAATTAATGAATTAAACCATAAGCTGATATGACTTTCTCTCAAGAAGAAACCACATTTTTGCTCATTATATATATATATATATATATATATATATATATATATATATATATATGGTTAATATGAAATCTTGGAAGTATGAGCAAACAATTTTTCAGCATCAAATTTTGAAGGATAATAGCATTATCCTTCAAATCCTTATCCTTCAAAAATCTGTACGAAAATATAGTCATCATGCGAATTTTGTGTCAATATAATAAAAAGGAATTTAGAATCTTCCTCACAGTTCGATGCACATGAGAGGTTTATGTGATGTTGCTTATTTAAATAATTTGTTTCTTTAGAAGATTCATAGAAGTTGAAAATAGTTTATAGGCAGAATTTTTTATTCTTCTTTAAACTAGGAATAAAATAAGTTATAATTATTATTGAACTTTTATATAATTGGAATTCAAAATATGTAGGATTTTAATTTAATTTAAATTTTTCTTGAGAAAAGAAAAATAAAAATAAATTACTATAATAATTACTATAATTATTTACTAAAATAAATTACTATTTTGTAAATTATTGCTTAAATATGACGTATTTTTTAATTAATTTTTTTCAAAATCGTCATTATATTTTTTCATATGTTCATATATAAAATTTTATAAATATTCACAAAAATTCCATCTTTTTGCTTAATAGAAAATTCAGCATTATATAGTGGCCATCTTACATAAGTGTTACTCATGTGCAAATTATTTTAGGACTTACACATATTTAAACATAGAATTTAGGACAAAATTTCATTGGAAATAATAATTACAAAACACTATTAGAATTCGTTTCATAATTACAAAGCGCTATTATAATACAAAAATAAATCTTTTATGGCTATTAATTTAGGAGGCCACAAACCTCACATATATGCTGTAATGCTAACCTCAACTTGCTTAAAAATTTTATTATTTTAGAATTCTTCAAAGTAGATCTGGGACTTCTAGTCAAGGCAAAAAGACAGGAGCATAAGACAGAAAAAAAAGGAAGCTAATATAATCCCGGAAGAAGAATTCTTACTTGGTATGAGAGATTTTGCCACCAGGAACGATAGTTTGAATGGTGAGAAAATAAAATTTTCTTCCTTGAGTGTCTGTCCTGTGGGAGAAGCTCTCAGAGAAAGAAACAAAATGAGTTTCTACGCTCTTTTGGCACGAGAAAATAATTTAGTGTCTAAGGATGAAAGCTATTTATTAGATGCTAGAATGTGAGGATCTTTAAAACTGACGCAAGGAAATCTTTCTGAAACTTAGAGTTGTTTCATAAATTTGAAAATTGAACATAACTGCAATATCAATAAATAATTACATACTGGCGAAAATAATTTTAGTAAATATAATAAGAAATAAAAATTTAAAGGAATGTTAATGGAATGGAAGATATGTAAGAATAGACTTGGTGAATGGAGGTTTTTGACAAATGGAACAGTTGTTATTATTGTATATTTAAAAATAAATAATATAAAATATATAATTTCTCCCATGTAAGAGAATTTTAATAGATACCAAAAAAATGCTATTGAACTTATCAATGCTATATTTATTTGCTTCAAAAATTTTGAAACATCAGATTTTTATTATATAAAAAGTTACAATTTTTTCTTTTACATTGTTAAAGAGATATTAAGATTAACATTATTTTATATTAAATCATAAACCAATTGGTAGTGGATCATTTAGTTAAGAAGATTTAAGCATATAAAATGATGAAAACGGTAGATAAAAGATTCGGTAATAAAGGGGATAGAATAATTTTGGATAAAAAGATAAATTTTATTATCTTTTTATCATTATTATTATTTATATTTTTAAAAGAAAAATTTCAGTCCTGTATCTCAGAAAAAATAATTTTTTTTAGGTTTAACTAAGAGAAGCCCTAGCTTTTTTTTTGAAAGCATATTATTCAAAAGTATCAAGAAATATCTTTGAAAAAATTAATAAACACTGTGCACTTCCTTTTTTTCTGCTTTTAGATGAAATGTTAAGGTTACTTTCATTTTTATTTATTTATTTATTTATTTTTACTCTCTGTAAAAGTACCAAAGAATTTATTTTTAAGTAAAAAGATCACAAACTTTCTAAGTCTTGATTTAAACTACAATATAAATTTCAAAGGATAAATTCTACGTTTATATAACATAAGGTTTTGTTAAACAGTCGTAATGCTTGTTTAAAATATAAGCTATTATATTTCACAGTTTTTTTTTTTTTGTTTTGTTTTTCAGAATTGTTAAAATGTTTTATAATATTAAAACTATCTTTAAAATCTTTTTTTTATATATAATTTCACTTTTTATAACTATATATGACAGCATAATACAGTAGAAATTCATTTTTATATCACTACAAAATATTGGTTTATAAAATTTAACTAGATAATCTTTTGTTAATTTTATAATAAAAGTCATTACTTTAAAAATTAATGAAATATAGGTAATTCCTAATTTTAAATAATTATATGAAAACTAAAGCGTATGGCAAATATTTTTATGAACCATGCTAATTTATATTTACAAAGTAATTAGAAAGTAATTAGCGTTAATAATTAAATTAGTATTTAAATACAAGTATCAATTGATATAAATTCACTATGTTATTTCTAAGACAAAATTAATATTTAATAATATATGGACATTTATGCTATAATCTGACTTATTTTTAATCTGAAGTTATTTTGAAGTTTAAAAATGATAAAAAAAAACAATTAAAAAATCACAGTTAGTTTTGAGGGAATTTATTATTTTTTTTATTTAGACAGGATAAAATTAATTGAAAATGAATCTTTACAAATTCAAGAAATCCCAGTTCACTTAAGTTAGTAAATAATTCAATTTAAATATATATTTTTAAAATCTTCACTAACATACGAGAGTAGAACTCTTCCATTAAATAAAATTGAATTGCATTATCTTTGATTTCAATCTCACTGTATATATAGTTATATAATCTTGATTTCTTACGGAAAAAATATCTTTTTCATTTATAAAAATTTATTAAAGTGTGTAACTAAAATTTTAAAGCATGAGCGTAATCTTGTTTGTTGTATTTACATAAAATTAATGCACTTTAGATAGATAAAAAGAAATTATCGAGGATCTTTAAGCAATAATTTAAAGCAATTTCATTAAAAAGTGGAAGGTAATTACCTGAAATAACAAATATAAATTTTATTGATCATATTCCATTTATATATTTGAATTGTGCTTAGTAAAATTAAATCTATATCGAGAAATTACTATACATTGGAGGAAATGTTTGATTCATTAGCAACCTTTTTTTTTAATTTCAATATTCATAGCATTTCACAATGAACTAAAAGATACAAATATATCCCAAGAAACCCCATGGTGTTTCTTTATTGAAACTAGCAGGACCTATTACTCTTTTATAACACAGTTGCAAAGATTAGCCATAGCTAATTTAGCTACTCAGCTTTAGTTGCATTTTCTAAGAAAATTTTCATCAGATTTTTTACAAAAACGAAATTGAAACTGTTGACTGTATTTATTATCTTTTAATTAAGAATGATTGTCTTAAATTATTTAAAATTCAAGTTAAAATGTTAGCAACATTATATCAGTCGCTGTCTCTTTCGAATATTAAATGACGAGTCCTTAAGTCTTCATGGCCCAAATGATACAATGTCAATATAACGCATGACATTATTTTTCTTATGTTTTTATTTAACTTGATTTGTTTCATGCTTGTAAAGACCCATTTTTTTCTCAATTTCCTTTGTGCTACAGTTTTAAAATTATGTGCAATTGTGTATTCTCAATGACAATATATTAATTTATTTTATATAAATTTCAGTGAATCGATAAGTTTGATTTATTTTTGATTTCGTATTAGCAACGCCACCTGATAGAAAATCAAAGAAAAATCATTTATTTTAAGAAATCATGTCTATAATAATGAATTATAAATAAAATTTTATAATAAGTCATTGAAATAAAGAAAATTTTAATTAGTGAGAACGTTTTAGTTTCGAGACGCAGGATTCCTCGTTCAAAACCCGCTTCCAAGGAAGAATAGTTTAATCGGTCTTTCCCCGACGTTTAGCTTTAGTATGATGTCGAAGTAAGGAGAGAAGGACCAGTTCAAGTGACGTCCTCGTCATCTGACAGAGGTTCAAAATTATATGATCAGCTTCAAATATTCTTAGTGTTATTTCAAAACATGATGTTGATATAGCTGAATGTAATAAAGCCATCCTCATTCATTAACATATCTGCAACCCTATGAAATAAAAAAAGCAATGCAACAGTGTAATATTTTCTTTTCCTTACATCTATAAACAAATAAAATCTACTTAGCCTTTTAGCTTGTTAATAGAATTATTTTTGATTCTCTGTTAGCTTACCATTTGAATATTAGTTTCTTAATCTCCAGCCTGAATAATTTTCAAAAAATTCCTAAAATCAGTAAAATCTGAGAAACAATTTTTAAAAGTTTTTTTGAATGGAGAGAGTGGAGTGGCGTTAAGTGGAGAGAGTAGAGTGCTATTCCGTGTAATACTTTAGAAAACAGGCTTAAACATTCAGTATGATGAATTAGAGCTCTCTAAATTCCTATTAAGCTGTCATTTGTTATAAAATAAGGACTGATGGAAACTAAAGTTTCGCATAGTATTTAATCCCTTTTGAAAAGTTCCAGAAGGCATTTATAAACTTGTTTATAAAGTAAATAAATAGATTTAGATATTGGCATTATAATAAATGGGGAAAATATTTTAAAGCTCCCATAGCATTTGAAATATAATCGATAATGAAGTCAGGCAGCTTAAATTAAGGTTAATAATGAAGTAAATGGAGGGTTATTGCTTGGGTCTATGTCAATTAGAAACGTTTTCCAAAATAAAAATTAGATAAATTTCATAAATGATGTTTTCTTTTCACTCTTAATACGAATAACATGATAAATTAATTTCTATGCTTGAAAATGCGAGTTGAAACTACTATTTAAGAAATAATATCTTTTTTTAAAATATAATCAATACCAGATGTTCTGTCTCATATTTATTTAATTTTGCACAAATATACTGTTGCTTATTAAAATGCGAACCAGAGAAGGATTATTTTTTTTAATTTTAATTCGGCTTTTTTTTTAGATTGAAAATTGATTTCCTTTTGATGACTTCTAAGAATATTATTGCAAAACATTAATTTTTTCATCAAGATAAAATTCAAACATTTACTATTTAAGTCGGACCAGTTTAGTTGTCGCTCAATATTTGGTTAAACTTTAAAAAAAAATATTTTAACGTTTTTCAAAGAAACATATCATTATTGCATTGAAATTCAACCTGATTTCATTGTTTTTTTTAAATATTTTATCACATGGGATTTTTTTCCATTATTAAAAGCAAAGAAAATGTATTCTCAAATATATGTGTAGTTTAAATAAGATAAAATAATATGAAACTAAACTTCCCAGAAAGATAAAAAGAAAGATGAATGAATTGTATAGCTGCATTTTACTAGTACTTGTAAATTGTAAGATCCCTTTAAGAGGGTTCATGTGCATACTAAACAAAATTAGTGTAAGGCTATTAAAATAACATGGCTTTAATATATATCCCGAGTTAATGTTTTAAAATGTATCATTGAGTAAATCATAAAATTCAAGCTATGCATTACAGATTTAATGGAAATCAAACTCTTCCAGTATTTCCAGTGAACCCACTGGTCACCCAAAAATGGCTAATCAGAATATGTAATCATCCACGTCCGTCTGTAAAGCTGATTATTCAAAATATCCAGTCTCTGCGTCATTATCAGACGCACAAATTCCCACATCTGTTTTGGCATCAAACAACAGACAGTCTTAATTTGATTTATTTATTCTTGTATCAATAAACAGAAGCATGAATAAATAGCAATATCAATGAGCTGAACGTTTTATTTTATTTTTATGCTGATTCATTATATTCTCCCTTCACTTACAATATAGAAGGTTACTGATAATATTTAATTGCACTTTTTTTTGCATTCAGCATTGCATTTTTTTCTGTTAATGAATTACTATTTATTTTAAACCGAATTCAGTTATTAGTTTTGATTTGAGTGTTCGTAATATTATGAATAGAAAAGATCCAACTATAATTTTTAAAAAATTACCGCATATTTACATTCTGAAGTGTAGCTACAAATAATAATTTGTTTTTGTTTTTTAAGCAATTTGCCAAAGTCCATGAGATTTTCTATTACACTATTCGTTAAATACTCTATGACAATTATATGGAAGATATTGTTAACAGGATAGCTCGTTAATAGCTCGTATAAAGAAGTACATCTTCTAGTATTTATTAAACACGTACAGTTGTATGAGTAAAAGCAATGTTAACCCTTTGTACTCGAAAAGTGAGTCATGGTCAGCATTCAAGACAATGTAACATTTTGACGTTTTATTTATTTATTTTTCAATTTTTATGTTAAAAATACCTACAGAATGGTAAAAAGATGTAAATTAATTTTTAGGAGAAATTCAACATGAAACAATTATATATATTTATTTTTTGGACTACTAAACAAACCATTGTATTAAGTGAATGATTTTGCATCGAATTACTTTTCCGAGTGCAAAGGGTTAGTATTCTGACTGAGTATTATATTTTTAAACAACAAATAATGTTTAAAACTTTTTTCTCATTATAATGATTTTCTTAAGATTCCCATCCAAAAAAGGTTACCTTTATGAAATATATTTTTCTTTGAATTGTAGAAAAAAGAAATCATTCCGAGGAAAATTCACTTTTTTTCCACTTTCGGAATCTCTCCGGGACCGTAAAATTTCGTCTCTTGTTGGTATTCAAGGGAAGGAGAGACCGGAATGAAAATGTTCTGCCGCTTCGTCGGACACATAGTTGAAGGAATCTTTATGAAAAACGAGACTGAATTTTCAGATGTTTTGCCTGGATGCGTTTCGATAAGATAAAGCTCAACTCAGGCGAAAGCCAGCGCTTCTCTGAATCGTACAGACGATGAATGTCTAGGATAATGTGAATTAATATATTGCTTCTCTTGGTTGTTTTGATATAACTCATTATTTTGCATGAATATAAGTTTGTTTCGGATTATATCCTATTTGAAATGTTTGATGGGATTCAATCTACAGAGAATAATAGTTGCATGTTTCTTAATAAAGAACCGAACCCTGAACTATTCATACAACCATTTATATATGATAATTTCATTGAACGATATAACAACTTTATCCAGTTACCTAGACAAATAATGCGAGATTGCACTAAACTTTAAAAAATATTTTATTGTGCAATGATCCATTAAAAGTCTAGAAAACATTCTTTATGGTCACGCAAAAAATTGTTGCATCTGAAATATCAGTAAAATTATCTGAAAGACAAATATCAATAATGAAAGATAAAAAACTAATGTGAACAAATGATTAAAATAAAAATAAAATCCGGCTAAAAGCTTTTATGAAAGGTCACCTTCAGAAAGAGATTCAAACAAGGGATTTTTTTTTCTTTTAAAGCACTTTACTTTCGTCAAAAATTGTCCGTATAACTAAAATGTGCTGCATATTGAAATTGAAATTTCAAATAGAACTATCCTTATTAAATTCTAGTTATAAACGACTGAATGATTATAAGAAATTTTGCCGACATATAGTGCCCTATTCAGCACACAGTTCAAGAAAAATAAATAAAATTTTGAACGTATAAGTATTCACTTTTTCTATATTTTGAATAACACTTTTTCAGAGGAGAAAAAAGTAGACACTGTCATTTAAGAATTAAAAGAAAATTAACTGTGACTGTAACTGGAAGAAACATTATTGTATTTTCACTGCATTCATCGACAAAATGCATATTGTATAATTACTGCATTCAAAATTTTACTCCACTTCCTTGCTTGATTCAGTTGCTAATTACCAAATAGACATTTTTTTTCAAATCACTCTGTAATTAAGAAATTTTACATTCAGTTAACTTACAACAATTCAATGAATTTCAGTTAACTGTAAGTTTGTTTGAGAAAATTTATCTAAAGTGGTACTGCAAACTTTGGAAAAATAAATCTAACCATAAAAAAAGATTTGAAATATTTTTGATAAGTTTAGACATTTTTGTGATTTTAAAACATATATATTTCACTCATAAACTTTTTTGTTTAAAATTACAATACTATTCCTTAATGGAAGTAACAATTCAAAAATAAAACTATTTTGTAAGAAAAAAATACGAACTTTAAAAAAATTTTGGAAAAACTTCTATGTGTCTTCGAGAACTTTTATTTTTGTAACTGAAAATCGTGCTAATCTATATATAAATTAATTTTTTTTAATTTGTCATGTTACCCTATTCCAGGTTTAGATTTACATATCTGTTCAACCAACACTAATATGAAAAGACTTAAAATTCCCTTAATTAAATAGAAGCTTTTCTAGGAACTTGTCGACGATAGGAGAAATATTCCTTTCCGGTTATAAATGTTTTATATAAATGAGGAATTTTAGATAGAATTTTGCAGTTGATTTTTTTCATTAACTTGCCGTTATTTTAAAAATTTGAAATATTCTAAATCTCTGTATACTCTTTGATAAAACGAGTTTAAATATTTTCATAATTACTATTCAGTTAATTGGTTGGTCTAAGTAAATATTGATACCACAAATTTCGGGACCCTTGAGAGTGAATTTTAGCAAAAAGGATTGCAAACTGCCATTATATTTAAATTGATTAATTATAGATTAATAAAAAAATAATCGAAATAAAAAATATACTTTTTCGCATTAATTAGAAAAATATTTTTGAAAACCTTTTTATAAAATGTATTATCTATTCGGTCAGAAATATTACAGTATTCTTTTATTTAATTTTTCTTTAACATATTTTGCAGTTAAATTCGTTTTCTAATAATAGACATTTTATATTATTTTTTATTCTGGATTTTTTTTAAATAGTAACCATATTTTTTTCATAAAATTTGTGATTGAAAATTGTTACACGTTTGCTACGGCGACTCCAGACAGAGATTCACACAATTTAGGTAATTAGACATCCCTCTTTTTGATTTATCTTAGCTGCAGTATATAGGGGAATATATACTGCAGCTGATATTTGATATATCTTAGCTGCAGTAGAATAGGGGACATTTAGTTGAAACATAGTTGTGAATTCCAGTTGATTCACGTTGCAATCAATGTGTATAAAATATATAAAAAATTATTCCATTTAAAGTTTTTCTTTTACATTTTGTTAAATTTATACTAAATATCAAAATATATAAATATCAGAAAATCCTATTATGTTGTTTCAGACAAGAAACAATTGTCCAGAAATTTAATTAACTGATATTCTGTGAATATTTATTAAAAATTATCAGTCGAAAATGATGGTGGGTAGTTTTACACCGTAATAAATATTTCATTTTCGGCGCGGATATTTCTGTACTATTTCAATATCTATGCTTCAGCTCCTTTAATTCACTATTCTAATACATGCATGTTATTGTAGATTTACGGAGAACATAATTATAGTTGGAAAATATAAGCTTTATTAAACTCCACAGGTAATGAATGAATATATGTAGAGTAAATCTGTGAGCAAAAGTTCATAATTGCTTGCAGTTGTACTTTCAATCATAATAGTTATGGCATGTCAAAAAATAACTCTTAGAGCTTTTTTAAGCCAAAACAAAATCAAATAGGCACCTTGATATAATCGAAAAACTTTTCATAAAGCATAATTGTAAAGAATTATTCACCTGATTCTGCATATTTTTTTACATTTTCCAAATGTTCTTCGATTCATAAAACATATATTTTCCTTTCTAAAATCCAAGATTTATCTTCTAAGCTATGAAGAAAAATTTAATTAGACTTTTTTGGATAAATTAATGCAGATTATTATAGTAAAATAGTCAGAATTTAAACTAAATAATTAAATATGAAATTAAATTTATTTATATTTTAATTTGCATCCATTTGATATTTTTTTTTCAAATTCGTGAAGATGGAATTTTTTATCAATTTATCTCTTATTTCCTGATGTACTGAATGCTAATTTTTTTTAAAATTTACATTTATTTGATATCAATACACTATTTAAATATTTTAGAATTTAATTATTAATTAATGTTTTCCCTTGAAAGTTTGTTGACGTTTCAGATTTATGAGGCAAAAAAAAAAAACTTTTACAAACCCTCCACATCTGTGATGCATAAATTTCATCTTTTGATATTGACTTTTCTAGAGGAAAATAGAATCAGAATAATCCATCTTATTTTTCTGTAAGCATTCCTCATATGCTGCACTTGTGCGACATTTGAAGTACGAAATTTCATTTCCTCTCCATTTAATTTGTTACTGCTGATTTTAAAATCACTCTCTCCCAGACAATTGGCTGTTATATGAACTTAAATTTATTAAAACTCTGTTCTTTTGCATTCATTTCTTAACTTGAAAAAAGTTTTAGAATAAGAAAATGCTTTAATAGAACAATAAACATACTCCTTCTTAGGAAGTTTGAAAAGTCAGTATTATAATAAGATTTTCGTCCTCCTAAATTAATATAATGGAAGTTGACTTTTTAAAAGCAAAAGGGTTTTGTTGAATAAAACTTTCCGTGTCTTTGAAATTTGATAAATTACTAGAGTATGCAAAAAATAGTTTCAAGAATTTCGGTTTTTCAATGGATGCATATTAAAATATTTTTGTCATTTTCAATCATAACTTAGTTTTTAGTAAATTAAAAATTCTAAAACTTCATTCAATTCTTATTTTACAAAACTCGAAACTTTTTGTGTGTATAAATGAATTGTATTTATTTGGTTATATTTTTTTTACTACAACAGAAATTTACAGACTAGGTTTTTGTAATATAATATTTGACACTCTCTTTCATATTCAGGTTCGAAAAAATTGCCAGTCAAAAAAAAATGAAAAACCTTGTGTTTAAAAAAATCATTAATTTTACCTCAATTATTTTAATTGCTATAATTATTCTTTGAAAAACATTTATTTTTATTTTGAAGCGAAAATACAATTAGTATTAGTAAAAAAGTTTCTGTAACTAGTTATTAGATTTCTAAGAAATATCCTTTAAAAGATTGTATATCATGCACTTTTTCTTATCAAAAATGATTTTAAGAAATGATTTCTTAGAGTAAAATTGAAACAGTTTCTAAAATAAACAGAACAAATATTCATCTGAAAAGATACCCTCAATTAGACTTGAAACAATATATCAAATAAGAAAATAAATAAGATTTAATTTTTTAAAAATTCTGATAATTCTTAAATAATATCTGAAATATGTTCCAAGTTATCTTTAATAAATTATCTTTTATTGCTAAAAATATAATATTTATAAAAATAGAATATAATTTTACAACACGTTTTTCAAATGTTTAGTTGTTAGTGCAACAATTAAACCTGTCATTAATTTTCTACAATAAGATCTCAGCCTTAAAAATCGGATAATATCGCCTTTTTATCGCCTCTTGCCTCTTGCGAAACATATAATTGATCTTTATATATCGGTAATATGACCAAAATTATAGATTTGTGACTAATTTTGGATCCAATAATGAAAAAAAAAAATCTTTTGACCTGCATACTCAATTTCCTTCCTTTACCAGACACAAAATGCTCCATCCTAAATTACTATTCATGAAAATTGTGAAGGAGGGGCACTTCCACTTAGAAACTGCCAAGATTTTCGAAATTTTGGCCTAGCTATTTGTTTAGGAAATACAGATGAGATAAAAGAACCGGTAAGAAACGCAATCTAGTGGATTGCCCGTTTCGATCTAGAAGACAAAAATAACCAGATGGATATTTTTGTCATCTAGAAAAGGTTAAAGATCAGAAAAGTATTTTTTTTTATTTCGCAAAACGATTCTAATCCATATTTTTATACTTTATTTTATTATAAATCTTGAAACCTCTAAAATAAACATAAAGCGTTTTATATTATAGTATATGTGCAAATTTTATGCAAGCTGGATAAGCTAATCTTATTAATATTTTTTTAAGAAGACAGAAATTATATTTTAATATTTATATTAAATTCAAAATAATAATAAAGTCAATAAAACATATCTGTAATTATTCTAAACTGGAAATAAAACAGCTTTATAATAAGTTAATATTATTTCGGCTCTTTTAAAACACTCGCATATTTTTTAATTTTAAGTATTTTTAATAACAATTGATTGCGAGCATTAAAACCATTGAAATAAGGTATATTGGTTGGTTCATTGGGTCGAGTAGTAAGTAAAAAAAGAAGAAGAAGAAGAAGAAGAAGATAAATTTTTTTCTGCTTAATGGGAGATGTTGCAGACAAAGGTACATTCTTGTAACTTGATGATGACGTATGTGACTTTAAAAATAGTATCAATTGCATCAAAAGCGTCATACAAAAATCCTGAGCATTAAATCTTTGAAACACTCAGCAGACACTTGACCTTGTTGGACATCTGTAAGACGATCTGAAAGAATTAATGTATCAAAATTGAAAGCATTTTTTTCCTTCCCATTTACAGAAATTACATACTGATAAAAAATTGATTGGTACAAAATAATTCATGAATTTTGTCAAAAGCAAACCTTATCCGTGAAAGCTAGAATATTAAGGGTCATAAAATAAAAGTGGACTTACAAATTATTAAAGGTTTTTCGATATTATTTTGTATTATTTTTATTTTAACTGTTTCAAGTTTTAACAAGAATTGAAATAAACCTTTGTTAACAAGAATTGAAATAAACCTATGTATATTAAAAAGATTGAGGATGTATACAAATTATTACATTTTTAATAGCAATTTGACTTTCTGATAAATGCTAAAACACAAGTTCAATATATTTTTTTAAAATTTACCTATATATTGATAAATATTCTTTGAATCATGATTGATGAATTGTTAAACAAGGAATTTAATATTAGTTGTATATATATATTAATAATCATCATTTCAAGAGATAAAAATGTATTTTAAATTGCGGTTTTATCCCATTCTTACAATAATCCACTATCCTTCTATTTCATCGATCCTAAAATATACAAAGCAACTTGAATATAACCTTAAACGCTTAATTCAGTACTATTTAATACATTGCACTGGGGCGAAATTAATAAAGTAGTTTTATTGTTTAACGATTTAATGCAATGCACTGGGGTGAAATTAATAAAATAGTTTTATTATTTAAAGACCTATAAATCATCTTTTAATATTGTTTAGTATCATTACGAGAGATTATAAACATTCTTTAGATATAACTTTATATTGTTTTAAATATGTAATCTTACTTAATCCTATGTAAATGAAGCATTAATTAATTTTAAGATACTTTAGAACACTCTTATCAGTATAAAGAAAAACGATTGCTACTCTGAAATATCTTTGACATCATAGCTGAAAGTAATTGGAAAGCTTTGATTAGTAATCATTCGCTTTATAAAGAGTGTAGTTTCAATATAACATACAATCAAAACAAAATTAATTATCACAAAATTCTACGTTAATCTATGACAAGTGTATTAACAAACTATTTTAAAAATATAATTAATTACCTCATTTTTATTAAATTATTATTTTTGTCACATTAAAAAAATGAAACTTCTTATTTTTTGGCAAATGATAGATAAATCTTTCACGAAATTCATATTTTAGAGTTCAAAAATTGATTACTTAATGGTGATAATAATAAAGTAGTTAGGATAAGCGATGTAAATATAGCATCATTTCTTCTTTTATATAAAATATGATTAAAAGTGACTTTATGTTAAAAGTGACATAAAAACACTAATATTTTGTGTTAAGACATAACACCTCTTAATCTATCTCACCATTATGATTTCGCTATTGTCTCAGGTTATGGTACTAAAAAATATTCAACATTTCTGATATTTACCGCAGCAAATCTATAATGCGATGGAAATCTTGCAGCAGGTTAGTGAGTCCACTGTGCAAACTAAGTGGGTCTTAAATCTTGCGGGCATAGATTTAAAAAGCATTCTGTGACTATTGTACATTTCGAAAAAATATTTTTTTGACTGATAAAATACGTGAAATTAAGCTGTGCGTGTGCATGCGTGCGTGCGTGCGTGCGTGCGTGCGTGCGTGTGTGTGTGTGTGTGTGTGTGTGTGTGTGTGTGTGTGTGCGTGTGTGTGTGTGTGCGTGTGTGTGTGTGTGCGTGCGTGTGTATGTGTGTGTTCAGAATTGATATACCTCAGCGAATTCCATATTTTTAAGCACTGCCACCCATTTTTTTAAAACCATGTCCATAGAATGTATCATTTCATTCACGGCATAATGATATTTTTAGAACAACATGTGTTCATCCCGAAAGAGGCTTTATAGACCAAAACGGAAGTTTAGTCAAAAAAGTGAATTTATTATTTAATATACTAAATGCTTTCCCAAAAGATTACGAACCGCTCCAAAATTAATGATTATGCAACTTGAATTGTTGAAAGTTCATAGAAAATGATTTTCTGACTATGTGGGTGAGGCCTGCACAGTTTCTTTTTATGGTGTTATTACCAAATAGCTTGATGAATATTCTAAGTCCACATAACTATTTTTCAAAATGTAAAAAGACTATATATATCCTTTTTATACAATATATAATTGTATTATAACAGCTCATATATTATCTTTGATCTGTTAAATAATTTTGTACTTTATTTTTATTACATACAATAACTGATATATTTAGAATACATTTTAGTTAAATTCCGCTTCATAAAGGAACTAGGGAATTTAAAATCCACTATATCCCTATGGGAATTTAACTTTGGTCAAATCATGATATCGATAGTCTCAACATATTTGTGTCCCCTTTCAAGACAATTGCATCCTTAAGTACAGCAATCCATCATGTTTCACTTGACGTTTGGATCAATGCAGGCATCAAAGAATCATATTAGAATCGATTTGTTTGCATTGCACGACAAAAATATGGAATGTTTTTAACAACATCATTCTATTTTTTAACTATCCACATTATTTCATTTAGAATTTTAAAAAAATGTGTCTGCAGATAATAATTTTTATTACAGATTTACATTAATTTTGATCCTTTTTTTACATATTTTATATTCATTCATCAAACTTAATGTTAGCAAGTTCTGTCCATTTCTCAGCGTGGAAATTTTTTTATATATATCCGTATATTTTCAGCATCAGCTTTTCTCATATATTCATTTAAGGTTATTATTAATATCTTGAAATTTATTCTTTTTTAGGGAAATTTTTTAATTAAAACACTATTTATCCTCTAGGAATTTTTGTCAAAAATTTGCCAGATTCAGATTGGTGAACCAAAAATACATTCGACGTATGATTTATCAGTAGTATTGTTGAGAATTAGTTCAATTATCTAATAATAAATATGAATAAAACTATTTTAAAAAATAGATCAATAAAATTCAAAAACCATTTATGATCTTGTCTTTTTCAACAACTGAAAGAACATTTATATACCGTATATGGAAGCAGTTATCTTTGAAATTAGAACACATACTTCTATTTCATCTGCAGGAGCTTTTGTCAAGTAAAGACATCATATTATATATTTAGATGATTCAAATTTCTGTTGTGTGAGAATAAGGTAAGGCAGCTTCACTTTCTCCCAATATTTATAGAAGGAATCTAGATTAGAAAACAGCCTTATATTGATTCTGAACCTAATTTATAATTTGAAACATTTATGATGCATATAAGTGCTGATGAGGTAGTGCATATCTAAGTCAAATTTACTTTTTAGGCGATTTTCAGTGGTTTCCTGTCTAACTACGCATCTCATTCAGTTTTGGTATTTCAGAATAATTGAAAGAGGAGTGTTTCACTTTAAATACAGTGATGCATCAACAGACAAAATTTTTCAATTCCCTGGTGGTCCATTTAGTGATTTACTATTGAACAAAAGCATTTAAATCACAAAATTTGTAAAAAAAAATGAATATAAGCAACTATTAAGTAAATCAGTACCATTCCATTGATATTCCTGAATGCTCATATTTTAATATCAATGTTTTAGATTAATCCTTAACCACTTAGCAAATTTTTATATGAGCCAGCTAAATCTATTAGGGTTGGTGATAGAACAAAATAAAATTCTTAACATCAGGATTAAACAAAATGTAACAGTATAGATTTCATATTAAATTGAAGCAGCAGGATATAACTCGTAATTTGTAGATTAATGATTTTTAATATGAAGTAGATATTGATTAACGAGAAATTAAATTGTAAGTGAAATTATTCGATAATGAGCCATTGATTAGAAATAACTCTTTAAAATATGTAATATTTAAAAAAAATATATTGAAAAATTCTCTGGGCTAAAGATATTTATTAGCAGCTGTTTGAAATTGCAATGTTTTCTGGAGTGATAAAGATTATGGCATTTTTTTTTACTCAATATGATTGTATAAAGTATTTTCTTTTCATTCTGATAAACTGCTCTCTAAATTGAAAATAATGATCTAATCAATTAGGAAATCCTCGAAGTGTTTAATTACTCTAACACTACGAACAACTACCCTTCATAATTTATCCCAAACATGAATTAACTCTCCCTGTATCAATTAAATCCAATTAAAATTACGCTTGCGTGGGACACTAAATTGATGATTTGTCAATACTCTTGAACGATCTCATTAATATTCACTCTCGTTCAAGCTCTCGGCGCTTTGATTAATAGCAGAAATTTCCCAAAAGCTTGTCTGAATCTTAATTACTTTAAAATTACTCCACAGTAATGGAATGAATGAATGAATGAAGAAAACTTAAATCCTAAAAATACCGTTTAGTCAATTAATGCCGCAATACTTGGGATAATTACTTAGTTTCGTTTACCTAAAGTCCCAGATGCCTCGAAGATGATTTAGTTTCTGTTTCCAGGAAAGGGAATTAAAACTAAACTCTTTCATTTAGATTTAATCATACCTGACAAATGTGTGAAATGATTA
>JAPMOR010040658.1:0-26267 GCA_026543865.1 Argiope aurantia | reverse complement strand
AGAAGCATTCATTCATTTATTTAAAATTTGGTGTGTCCAGAATATTTATCAGAATATGATACCTTACTGCATTAAATTTAGACTTCATAATTTTTGAAATATATTTATAGATCGGAACAAAATATTATTATTGATTTCATTTCAATCCTTTTGAAAGCAAAACAAAAAACTGAATTTTATGCAGAATATCAGAAATTTTTGTTGAATTATTGTTTGAGATATTACATAAATTATGAAAAATATTTTGTAGTTAACATAAGACTTAAATACCGAGCGATTCTGTTTGCAATACTCATATTCAATAATAATAATAATAATTAATAAATAACAATAAGGATGATTAATAAAATAAAACGCTTGGTTTTATTAAAAAAAATCTTAATATTAATTGCAATTTCGTCATTTATATTTTTAATTAAAGTTGAAGTTTTACCGGAAATGGCAACAAATTAGCAAAATATATATAGTAAATTGAAGCAAACGATCTAAACAATATAAGTTTGGTATGACTATCAAAATTTGAAGATTAAAAATGTTTTGTTTGAGAATCATTTAAGAGACCAGTTACTTAAAATATTTAATTGAAAATTGTAGCGAGCGGTAATACTGGCGAACCGGCTGGTAGCCAAAGGCGGCTAGTAATATAATATAAATGGATAGGTCGAAACACAATCATCCCTTGGATGAAGATTAATATTTTGATAAATTGAATTCAAAATTGCATTTCTTAACTCTGTAAGCCCTCATAATGTAAAAATTTCAGTGCCTCGAAACTCGGGACAATTTTTCATACACGAAAACAGAATGGAATCGTCCCTTCCTTATAAGCGTCTGATTGCGAATTACTTTTTATCCCTGTTACAGCTATGCCCCGGAAATCGCCCTAACCAAGATTTTGTCGAATGGTGCGAGTCCGTTCATAGGGTTAAAGCAATGTTAATTACCAAAATAAAATCCTGTGAAGAATTTCATGCTTTGAATTAAATATCAAGTAAATTTATATTTTTCTAAAGAATGATTTTAATTTAAACTGCACATCTCGCGTATCGTTCTTATTCGATTTATTAATAAACTAAAAACTACGAAGAAATATACATTTTCTTTATTAAACAAATTGTTACTTAAATTAGCTGTTCCATTGTATTTAGGGGAGCGGGAACTAATGGTATGGCTAATGAAAATTTCTATAAAGATTCTTTATCTTGGAAAAAATATTAACTGCCAGAGCAGCAATTTATATATTCCAAAATAACTAACCAACAGTCAATTTAAAGTTGATCGTAATTTCGAACAAATATTATATAACCTAAAGGAAATGACTGATGCGCCCAAAAATAATACGGATACTTACAAATGCTTATAAAGTTTCGCAACGATACATTCACCAGCATAGCTATTACTAAACTACTAACCCACTTACCACGGCGCATTTAATGTTAATGGATCTTCTAGTATAAGGAGATTTATAACCTATGCATGCTTGTTTTTGAAGGACACTCAAATGGATTAAAACTTCGATCCCAAAACCCTTCTCACGCACTTGTTCGTTTCGTGCCCATCGTTCATGAAAGTAGAGTGTACGACACACAGCGGCCAGTCGTTATCCTCACGCCATTTTCTATAAAACGATGAAGTTTGACCCACACCATTGTCAGTGGACATTGATTTTCGTTCCTGTTTTGCTAATCGAGCAGCTAAATTAAGAATTATTTTAAACGTAACCTCATAAACTTGCTGTTTAGCGAAGTGGTGAATGAAAAAAATGGGCAGTAACGATGGGAAATCATGTAAAGGAAATTGGAGTTTCTAGTCCAGATTCCTAACCTGTATTGTGAATTTGGAGCATCAAAGTCACAAATGACTTTTCGATCAAAAAATTCGTACTTACCCACTCTTCCAATATGTATGTAGAGCTAATTATGCATATTAGAGCTAATATGTAGATATTATAATAATAATTTTAAAAAAAATCGGGAATTTTGTTTCTCCAAATGAAAGCTGTGCCAATGATAACTCAGAAACGCTTTGAGGTAGACGGATGAAATTTGGTATAAAGTCTTTACACCAATTTTGTAGATTTCTATCAAATTTTGAACAAAGTTCATTCAGAAGTCTGTCCTATTGTTCGAATATAAGTTAACACGATAACTACAATACGAGGAGAGTTAGATAAATGAAATTCGGTACTCAGATTTAGACATCCGTAGTGTAGACAACTATCAAAGTATGAATCAGGTTCAAAGAGAGGCTGACTGTCTGTCGGATTGTATTTTCAGAAGCATGTAAACGCGATAATTCAAAAACGCAATGGTTTAGATATATCAAATTTGATATGCGATTTTATGACTGCAATTATAGTTTAGTGTCAAATCCTTGTTTCAATCGATTTGGAAAAAAGCGTCTAAAACACAAATTGATTTTTGGATACTATTAATCGCATACCAGGCATTAATCGCCAAAACACTCGCCAAGAGTCATACGATAGATTCATTAAAAATGCTGAAGTCGCGTGAAATGGTTATGTTTTGGAACTATTCTACGCCAGTGCCTTACAAGGCGTTCTCTGGTATAAAACCTTCATTAGAGAGTGTAAAAGAAAGTTTTGGGGAAACCATCTCGTTCAATATTTTATCGTGTTCACGATATGATTCTAAAAATGGCTATTTGAAAATCAGGAATTCATCATTATCTCTATATCGAATTTTGATTAAGTGCAATATTTTCTTGTTATTCATATGCTTGAAAATAAAAATCATTGGGAAAATGTCGAAATTATTTCTAGCCAGAAATTATTATTATTATTTTTTTATCTAGAGCAAAGCTGATAGTCTCGTCATGCCCTGCTGTTAAAAATAACTTCATTTCTGAACGTGACAAATTGGTAAAACCTAGTTGTACCTCATTGCAAATCCCGAATTGCGTTCATGTCCTGACTGAAAAGCGTCGAGGAAGTTGGGTTACTGAGTCAATGGATTTTGCGTTTTATCTTCCACACGTCTTTATTAAGATTTCCTCATGCAAAGGAAACAAATGTAGAGTTCTTTTTATTTTATTTTGCTTTTATTTAATCTATTTCTCAAAGCGGTATATGCAAACGACGATATGCGAGTACAAAAGAACTAGAAACCCGTTTTTTGTTATTTTTGTCTGGTCCAGTTTTTTTTCGAAATGCACGTGCAAGCAAAAAGGGAGAACTTTTCCTAGTCTCGAGAGTGAGTTCTTTATTCGTGTGAAAATGTGAATGTGTGAAATGAAAAAAAAAAAGTTAACAAAGAAGCGAACCTATCAACGTACTGCCATTATGCCTACGTGAGTCACCTTTTTGTTAATGACAACCTTGGGAAAAATATAAGGACTTGGAGGATTTTTTCCCCCTGCGCTTTATCATTTTTTTATGAAGGCCTTGAATCATATATTTGGATTTCAAATGGATTTCTTTCAGATTTATGTATGCGCATGATAAAAAATGGCATACATAAATGGGAGGAAATGAATAATACTTTGAACTCCATAGTCGGGATTGGGGGAGGGGAGATTTTGAAGCTTGTATATTATTCAAAATTATTAGTAAAGGGTTCTGTATAGGATTCAAGTTTTTATCAAAATCATACATATATTGAAAGGTTCTTTTTGTATATTTATGTTATGTGTCATGATTATATATGACATTTTATGCTTAACTGTTAAGGCATGTTTTTCTCAATATACTGTAGAGATCACTTGCTTTTAACTAATTCCTTTCAAATTTCGATGCAGTACTCGGCTTATTTGCTACCAAGACTGCATACCTAACTACATTCACCTATATAAGATTACATTCATTTTGCTACGTAGTTGAATTTTGTAGTTTCGTTCAGATACATGGACAAAAAAAGCAGAAAATGTATCTTCTGATTGTTGTAGTGCAAAATTATATAGATGGGTACAACTTTAGTGTGAGAATCACATTTTGATCTTTTTATCTCAATTTTATAGTATTTGTGTAACCTTACTCTTATACAGGTGAATGGACAGACAGACAGGCATTCCAGGAAGGTCTTGGCTCAAATTTGACGACGTACTGATAAAATTTGGCGAAATTCTTGTAATAAAACCTCATTCCAAGTTCCATGCATCTATTGTTTTTGAATTTTTTAGTTATCGGTCAGACGGATCAAACTGATTTTGCTCTATTGTACTAAATTAAATTTATATAAAGACTATCTGCCAATATTCGCTTAGCTCTTTCGAATTTTTGTATGATTGCTTTGTATATTTCATATGAGAAAAAATAAATGCGTTTCAAAATGTTTATAAAAACATGAAACGGCAGCATTAGAGTCTCTTGATTAATGCTGATATTTTTATATTACATAATAGAAACAAATTTTGTTGTTTTAAATCTGTTTACTGTTGGCAGAAATCATAGCAACATTTAAAAACATAGCGATGTTATCTTAATTGGGACATCACATGATAAGCTATAAATGTGACATTAAAATTAGACGAAGAGCTGAATAAATTTTTATCATTGCTTTTAAACTAGCCGCTTTCAGCGACCAACTTTCTCGCCCAGATTATTGACTTTTTAAAATAATAATATAAAATTCATTTTTTTTCTTTAAAAATACGACTTATTATAGACTGAAAAATATGGATTTGAATAGGTCACTCTATATCAAATTACTGAATGAATTTAATTTTGAAGTATATTTATAACTAAATAGAAGCGGAAGTGAAATTCCTAATTTGGAATTAATGTCTAAAAGAACGCAATTTTTTTAAAAATCTTTATTTTAACATTGGCAAAAACACACGTTTGAATGTTTCGATGAATAAATTTGAATTTCATCATAATGTTCAAAACATTTTCAGATTTTATATCAAATTAAATTATTAAAAAATTGTACGGACATGAAGTTAATTTTTTGAATTGTATAATTAGTTATTTTTATGAAATAATAATTTAAGAAAATGAGTATTAATTTTTAAAGCAATTCATAACGATTACTTATCTGAAGACGATTACGTCTATTTTCGTACTTAATTAAACCATCTGCTTGGCTCTTATTTTTATCAATTTGATATCGTTTGCATCTTTTTCCTGACTAAATCGATGTTTCTGTGAAATGGCAAGCTGTCTTGCAAACATTTCTAATCATATTATGCGATTATATTATTTAGCTAAGCGAAGCTTTGAATTAAATGTAGCTTTAATAACATTCAATGAAGAAATCTGAAACATTAATTTATTGATTTGTTTACATTTGACTATCGCCATTCGACAATAAAAGAACGATTTTGTACCACATATGTGAGTATTTTATATATATAATATATACGTATGCAATGACATCTCATAATTTAAATTTTAATTCATTTCCTAATTTTTATCTTAAATTAGCCCATGTTAACTTCATTCTAAAATGTTCTCTTATTTCCTTATCCATTTCCCACTTATTATTTATTTCTTTGGAACAGAAAGCCAAAATTCTTTGGGCTTTCTGATCCAAAGAAAAGTGATGATAATTCGCATCTTTCACCAATGAATTTGTTTCTTATGCGCAATACTTGCAGGCATTTTAGTAACAGTTTAGGTTTATGCAAGAGATTTGTTTAAAAACATCCCAAATTTTTCCACACTTTTTTTTTTTGTTTACAGCATGCATAATTTATGTAACCACAATATAGCTTCATATCATAGTTAACATTTGTCACGTGATTCTGAGGTTATGTAAAATTTTGTGAAATAAGAGGTTAGTAAAGCAAAACAGTTTCAGGATTACTGTTCTTTGTTGGCTTAAAAAAAAAAAAAAAAATGACGATTTTTCAGTTGCTATTTTTTAATTTTTCATGCCATGTCTAAAAAAAATCCTTTTTTCGGCAGTTTAATACGATTCTAAAGATTTAGTGCAACCGTGGCTATATCCGCTTACTGGTTTCAGTATCATTAGCGAACTGACGATCAGCTCGTTTGTCAAGATTATTTACTTTTTAATCTGTTAAATATGAGTGTGGAATGCATATTTATTTGGAAAAAAAGATTACCTTGTTATAAGATATGATTAATGAAAACGAATTTAATTCAATATGCCAAAACAATTATAACGCATTCAAATTAAAAAAAAATGTATATAATACGAAATAAAAGCGGAAGTTAAAATCCTACTTGGGAATTTAAGTACCAAGAAAATATTTTTTCAGTCTTATTTTTAGCATTGGCAGAAACATGCAATTGAAGGTTTTTATGAATGAGTTTGGATTTCATGATAATAAAACTTGTTACTAATGTTATATCACTTTAAATTTTTTAAAAAGAAAACATTGTATAAGAAATGAAATTGATGTCATTAAAAATGTTTTGAGTTTTAAGATAATCAAAAACAGTTTTTGTGATAATCGTTTGATCAACTTCCATGGATAAATCTTAGCAATTACCTATTTGGCATTTGGTAAGCCTATTATCAACGCCTGTTTTGCGATTTCATTTTACATTTTTTCCCCCTGAATGTATAGTTTTAGGTAAGTACTGTCTTAAGCAATTTTTAATATTTTACAGTTTTATTAATACAGAAACTTTGTATTAATTGCTGTTATAAAAGCATGTTTAATGAATCAGTTAGAAATTCGAAAGAAGTTAGGATTTATAGCAACAAAGGCTTTTATTCCCTGTTATTCTACATGTAGAAAGAAAGAAATTTCATTTACAAACACAAGAGCGCGTACAAAGACAAATTGGAGTTCAGTTTGAAATGTTCCTATATTGATTTGTTTATTATTGTTGCCATTCGGCAGTATGTAATAAGAACGATTTTTGTGCCACATACGTTAGCTTTTCGTATATTCAGTTCATATATACGATGCATTATATCGATAATCAAAAATGCTTTGATAATAAACAGAATGCGATATGTGATTAAAAAAAATGATTAATTGCAACTGTCAGTATTCTGTTTTTCTCAGTTTGAACTTCGTTTCCAGTCGTTCCGTTTCTTTTAAAACACGAGACCGAAACATTTAGTTTTTAATTCTTTTCCTTTGACTGAAGTTTGTATGCAATGCTTAATGTATTTCGAGGTCCTTTTTTTGATCGTTATTTTTTACAATGAACTGTGCTAATTATGTTTAATGCGATGTTAATGGACTCTGAATATGTAACGTCATCCTTATGGCGCTATATTTAAAGACGCTTTTCGGCGAATAGAATGTGTCCTTTCTCATAAGCTTCATTTTATTCATGGACACAAATATGAAGGACATTGCGTGACTGTATTTTATTGTACACCATTTGTTTGTTTATTTAAGCGAATCCTTCGATATTCAAATTGCCGTGTAGAGAAAGAACACTGGCATTTGCTTATCATGATAGATTACTTTCACAAATATTCTGCGCATTGCAAGACTTAATTTACTTCCATGCGATCGGAAAAAAAAAAAAAGCTCACCTTTTCTTATATTATTATAGATAGTTTTTTTATTCTTTATTCCTTTTTATGGGCAGAATAATATTATCTCAACAATTGATTATATAATTTAGACAATAAAATAGATAAAAAAAAACTTTCTAATGATTAAGGAATGCTGATGACTGCAAAATTTTAATTATGTATTTCAACCTGTGATGCCAGTTTGAATTATTTTTGATTTAATTTCAATAATGTAAATAAAATCCATCGCGTCTGTGTATGCAAGCTCCACATCTCTTCCTTATCAACAAGGCTGAATTCAACCAAACTGAGCTCACTTATTATTTAGGACAAGAGAAAGAATACTGTCAGCGTTTCAAAGCGTAAAAGTAAAATATTCAATTAGATATAAACGGATTTTTTTTCCCCGTCTTAACTTCGGATCAAATTACTGAACAAAATAAAATGGATAGATAAGCATTCAAAATTTTACCTATTCAATGCTATTCGACTTCAGTTCTGTGAAATTTCTCTTACAACTTTTATTAAATTTTCAATATTTAATATATTTTGAATAAATGCAGACGATTTTTGGAGAAAATTGGCTTTGGACAGTTTTTAAAAATCGTCTGGTTCAAATGATATTCTCATTTTTAATTACAAAACATTTCAAACAATTAAAGGATTTTTATACATTATAATATTTTACTTAAAAAATATTAGGCATAAAAAGTATATTAAGGTACCGGCAAAGATCAGAATCCAAGTTATAGCAGACTATTGACATGTAAGTGATACTTATTTGTAAGCATTTAAAAATTTTAAATGCATATTCTAAAGAACAAGTTTTTAATAATTCTACTGTAGGATTATCGTCACATATCAAAAAATTTTCAAGATTTCTTAGTAAAATTTATAATTTGTGCTCGCCATGCTATAAGTCTTACAGCATAATATATTTACATGTATTCATTTCTGTTCTTAAATTTAAATATTCATATATTGAAATTTGCTGTGATTCTGTAACTTCTATTTTTTAATGAGGATTATTTTAATGATTTTACTCTTGTTTATATGCTAAGAAAGAAAAGAATATAGTAATCTTGTCGAGCTATTTACTTCTTAAAAATTAGTTCGCCATTAAAAAAAAATGGTTTTTCATCATTAGTATAGAGCCTGATAATACTTTTTTTAGAGGAGACTATAGATAAATTTTATTTTAATAATGTGGCGAAAATTATCAATAACGAGCTGATATGAAAACATTTTCATGTTTTTATTAATAAAATATAACCTTTTTAATTAATTTTGACGGAACTTTCGTTAGTCTTGTGAAACGGGTATTTTTAACATACAAAGGTTGTAGTTATCACAAATCAATGTACTTTATTTACATAGAATCAACCAGCAGGAGTGGTCTCCCCAAAATTTTCTCGCATACTCGCCAGTGAAATTATCCTGGAGAATGCCTTGCATGACATTGACGTACAATAGTTACGAAATATTAACTCTTGGCGTGAATTTATCATTTTTACTGAATTTGTCATGCCATCCTTGGCGGAATTCTTGGCGATTAATCTGTGGCATGCGTTAATAGTATCCAAAAATCGACACGTTCTTGCCGATCAAAAGTAAAATTTGACACAAAACTGCACTTGCAGTCTCAAAATCTCATACCAAATTCGAAATATTAAGTTATTGCGTTTTTGAGCTACCGTCTTTATATGTTTTTGAAAGTACAGATAGACAGACAGTCAGCCCTTTGTTGATTTGGCTCACAATTTGATAGGTGCCTACACTATAGATTTTGAATCTGTGAATAGAATATCTAACGCTCTTCGTTTTATAATTATCCTGTTAACTTATATTCGAACAACCAGACTTCCTTCCTCTGATCAGATTTTAATCGAAATTTGATAGAAATATGCAAATTTGATATAGAGAACATATACCAAATTTCAACTATCTAGCTCAAAACGTTTTTGAATTATTTTTGTCAAAGGCAGACAGACACTTTCCAAAATTGTTTCGAATTTAGAGAGATATAAGACGCGGAAATACATCAAAATCTAGAGTTTGCATTTTTTGATGATTACTATACTTTCTCCATGTTAGTATACGAAATAGTAAAATCGTATTTAATACTAGTCCTCGACGGAATTCTAAAGTGTCCGAAAAGAGACGCATTTTAAAAACTAGGATATTGTTTTAATGTGAAACTTGTGTTAAATGTTAATGTCGCATAAAATGTGTACTAAATCCACTTATCATCTGCAACTTCCTTTTTTAATCTATTAAAAGCCGGCGTCCTCGTTTGAGAAAAGTTAATCTTTCTCTTCTGTGACTAAATGGAGCGCATACCTTTGTTTCCTTTTTTGTTTTTTCAGATAAGTCAATATCTGTTCTGAAGCTCTTAAGCCGGTTTCAATTGATATATATATTAAGCCGGTTTCAATTCAAAATAATGGCATTTTGAAACTTCTGATTTTTTTAAAACTTTGATTTAATTTCGAGGTAATTGTAAGAAATCTGCAAAAGTATTTTTTTATATTATTAAAAAAATATTTTTATGAATATCTATAAAAAAGCATTTTAAAATTATTTCCTATCAATTTTGAGCTTAATTATTTCTCTAGAAAATGAGTTAAATTTTACTCCTTAGTTACCTTAATGTTTTCATATCAAACATAATTTAAAATAAACTTAGTGAAATTTATCTTAAAATTAATTTGGTCACCAAGAGATAAATGTGAAATATATAAAAAATAAGAACATCGTTTATCCAAGCAATTTTAAATCTTTGTGCTTCTTGGAAAAAATGTGCCAAACGATTTTCTTAAACCTTTGGAATTTAATTTTTCCCCCATAAGTTTAATAATTTAAAAAAATGATTCAAAATAGAATTGAATGTTGGGAGGCAGCAACTCAGAAGTAAGTGAATAAAAATAATAAAAATATTTTATAATATACTCAATTCACAGAAATAGCAATGTTTTAAAAAAGTTATCTGGTTTATGATTTTTACGAAATCCTTCGCACTGGGACTTTTATTATGTTTTATAGCGTTTGTGAACCAAATGTGGAAAGTTTGAGTAGCTTAGATTTCTATGGTACAAACTACTTATTCTTTTCACTTTTACTATATACATTAATTGTAAAAAAAAAATTCATATTGACACGTGGAAAAAAGAGTGGATATTTTGATTTTCTAATAATAATTACATCTGCGATTGTTTATATTTTTCTGAAGAATATAATAGTTTATTTTCTTTTTGATTTGTTGTTGTTTTCCTTTATCAATAAAATTACTGTTATTGTATGACGCCTTGAGGAACTTGACTTTCTGATCAAATTGTAGAATTTGAATTTTATAAAATTGTTTGAGTCTTTTATAAATCTATATGTATGTGCCATCTTTATCGTGCTTTATCAGTAATTTTTAGATATTATTAGATGATAAGTCTGTATAGACAGGAAAAATCTTTGATTTATTTATTAAATTGGAAAAGTATTTGAGATTGTACATAAATTCTTCGGGTTTCAGACTAAAAATTTTGAAGGGTTTGAAAAAAAAATCAGATGAATTTAAATTACATAAGAATTCTCGCAAAAAGATCCAGCTGATGGATACGAAAATAAACATTAAAGTGCTGGAAAACTTTTTTACTATCTATTGGATTTATTGTAATCGCCAAAAATTTCGAACACGAGAATTTGACAATTCTACACATTTCAAACCTCCCTGAATCCGAAAAAGACATTTTTGTAATTATGTCTATCTGTGAACACGATTATTAAACGTTTTGAGCTAGAAGGTTGGAATTTGGAATACGATTTTCACGTAAATTTGCTGACTTCTGTCGAATTTTGAAGGAAATCATTCAGGGGAAGTCTGTTTGTCCGGATGTAAGAATATATAATAGCATAATGACCACAGAACGAGGAAAATTAGGTAGATAAAAATTTTTACATGGATTTATCATCTAAATTGTAATTATGAATTAAATTTAAAACCAAATTCAAGAAGGAATTCACCGTTTTCCGTTCTGTACCTTGCATTGTTTTCGCGTTTATAGTGCCTTAAATGTATGAAATTGGATGGGGTTTTTTTTTGTTTTTGTTGTTGTTTCTACAATTGTAGTTTTGTGTCAGATTTTGATTTCAATTGGATGGGGGAAAAAATGTGTTCAAAATTACACATTTGGTATTTTGTTTATTCTGCGTTAACCGCATCCTAGTTATAGTCGGAAAAGATCACACGCTAATAGGCTCTTTCGTAACTATTGTTTGCCAATTCGGTAAATAATACAGGAATACATGTTTTGAAGTGAGAAAGTTTCGGGGAAACCACTTCCGCAATTTTTTTTTCTTTGCTGCAGTTTTGTATATTAACATGTAAATGGTACGAGTGTGGAAAAGGAAATGTCAACAAACATCATTTCAAATGTCGCAAATGACATGAATGATAAAACGGCTAATTAGTGGATGAATCTGAAATTTTTATTGCTGAATCATGCGCAACGTTCTCCATTAATTATGAAATGAATTGTTGTTACTTCAGAATGATCATTTGATGGCGGTACCTGAATACATTCTTTGGTTTGGATGTGTCCTCAAAAGAAGTTCTTAGGGAATTCCTAACACCTCAATGACCTAAAAAAAAGTGCTTTTATTTAAATTTTCATTAATTTAAAACTTATTCCCCCACTGTAAAACAGGAAAACATTAGTTATTTTGCTTGTTACCTCTGTTGCTGGAGCCATATAAATAAAACAGCGGGAGTGGTCTCTTTAAAATGTTCTCATAATCTCTGATAAATTGTCATACCCAGAGAACTCCTTGCATGGCACTGGCTTACAATAGTTACGAAATATTAAATTTTGATTGAATTTAGCATTTTTACTGAATTTGTCGTGTCATCCTTGGCATGCGATTAATTATATCTGAAAATCTAAGTTGTGTTTCAGACGTGTTTTTACGAACTGATTCAAACAAAGATTTTCCACAAAACTTCACTTGCATTCACAAAATCCCTTTATCTAGTTTGATATATTTAAATCACCACAATTTTTTTAGTTATCGTGTTTGCATGTTTATGAAAGTACAGACTGACAGACAGTCAAACTTCTGTTGGTTTTGGCTCAATTTGACAGGTATCTGCACTGCGGATGTTAAATCTGTGAACCGAGTTTTCTTTTTCTCTTCGTTTTGTAGTTATTGTGTTAACTTATACGTGAACAACCGGACACACAAACTTTTTCTAAATGTATTTAACTCAAAATTTGATAGAAATCTTAAAATTGGGTGTATAAACCTTATACCAAATTTCAATCGCCTAGTTCAAAGCGTTTTTGAGTTATTTTTATCAGACGCAAACAGATGCACATTTTCTAAAAATGTGTTTTTCGAACTCATGGAGGTCTAAAACACGGAGATTCGTCAAAATCTCATTTCGAAATTTTTGATGATTACTATACTTTCTCTATACTGCATACAAGAGAAAGTAAATGTCTTAATGCAGAAAGAAGAAAGAAAAACGCTGCTTCTCTTACAAGAATGTAATCACCCTTTATCAAGAGTGCTTTGAATGTAAATATTAGGACAAACGAATTTCGATCTGAAGCACTTTCCTATTAATGTCAACGTATATTTTCCTGTTGAATCCTATTGAAGTAAAGCTAGCTTTGTTAGAAAAAATTTTAAATTTAAAAGGCAACAAAAAAAAATTCAAAAAAAAAAAAAAAAAAAAAAAAAAAAAACCACGCCGTGGTTTTATTTCCAAGAGTATTTTATTTAAAACTACAACTTGTTTTTAACCTTGTTCTAACAAGTGAAATACTTTCATGTAAGCAATAAAATCTTGAAAAGCGATTGATTGGCCACCTGTTCGCATATGAATGGTAAAAAGCTTTCTAGAATTTACTGTATGATTATACTACATAAGTGTGCATGAAGTTTAACTCCTGGAGTGGTTTGTTATTTCATTCTTTCTTTTTTCTCTGGAACGGAAACCTCAGCACTTCTGGGGAAAGGAATTCCCTCTGTCTGTTAATACCATCTGCTGACTTGGGAACAGTTGAGGATTAGTTACCGCCTGCCTCCATCTGTTGAGTAACTAACCTTTCAAACTCTATAATTCAGATTAATTTTATGTTTGAAGACAACGAAAGCAGTACACGAGTTGCACAACATAAGCAAAATTAGTTCAATCTCAAAAGAGAAAGATTCCATTAATCATCATATACAAAATTATCACACGTTTTAAGTTCTGCAGTACTCCTGAAAGTATTTCTAATATTTTTATTTCATCATAACAAAATTTAAATGAATGCGTTTATCATATATAAACCGAAGAACATGTACATTTATTTAAGAATCGAGGTCGTCGATGTTCGATTTCGATCATACATATTACATTGTTGAACATTTCGGCTCGAGTATTGCGAGTGTTGAAATACTGAATAATTCAAAATAAACTTTCCATATTCCTTCTGTGCTGACAAAATGATTTCAAATTGCATCAGATCTACGACGGCAGAGAAGAGTTTGTTTTACGAATATGCGCCGATATATTGCATTACGTTCCGCCTCGTTTCATCCTATCCTATTTCATAATACTTTTAATAAGATTTGCGAGAGATTGAACAATGATTATATACACTATTTCCCGCCGCTTGGAGGAATGAATAGAAATTGGCTGATTCGTCGTGAATCGATTTCACGAGCTTATTAGCCAGATTCTGGAATAAATTTTGCTGTCGGTCTATTAATAGCATTCAATCTTGAACCCACCTCTAGCTACTGTTTTGCCCGGTGGCGGATTTCCGACCAGCAGGTGAGCTGACTGGGGGATCGCAGACAGATCGATTAAAAAGATATTATTTCTCCATTCAAATTTTGCAAGAAATACAAATTCCATGAGCTGTGAAATATTAGGATAATAAAAACACTTTATCTGGTATAAATGATTGGATTTCTCTTATGAATTATGATTAAATTTAAATTAGATTTATAATTAGTTGAATTAGATTTCTTTTATGTTTCTTTGGGTTTACTTAATTATTGCAATGTTTATAAATATTGAGCTTCAGTTTAAATAATATTACAAGTATGGATTATACAATTTCACACCCCTTGATGGATTCGAACAAAATTTAGGGAACATATTCTTTAAAACGTGGACGGATTAACTGCGGCATTAAAAAAAAAAAAAAATCTGTGCCCTTTTTAAAAGAATGAAATGGGGGAAGGGGAGGTTTTACTTTTTTTTCGCTATAACTTTCAAACGTATTGCCACACAAATTTTTACTTCAAAAATGGTACGCAGTGATGTTTTTTCAATGACGTTAATTCCATTTCCAAATAATTTTTCTTTGTTTTTTTTTAAAAACAATTTTCCAAAATTAATTTGAATAAAGTTTGTACCAGCTCAGCTCCCCCCCTTTTTTTGCTTGCTTTAGAATTTTTTTAAATAAATAAAAATCATACATTCTCACTACATTACTAAAATAATTAGCATTTAAGTTAATGTACTAAAATATGAAACTAAATTCACCAGTTTATTAAATGGTGTAATGTGTGTTGTTGTGGCTTATGGCGCTTTGCAAGCCCGCTGGCAGATAACTTGCAGCGATTTAAGCCGATTGAGCGCCTCTTGTTTTTTCAGTAGCGCCAACTAGGGCCGAGAGTACGATTTAGCTACTTCATGCGTCACATTCGCTTGCACAATCGCTTTTTACGGGGGGACATATTCACACACCACACAGATAGAACACAGAAGAGGAACAACGATGCCTGAACCGGGACTCGAACCCAGGAAACCCAGTTCATGGGGAAGACCTATGGCAAGACGCTGGCGGTATAATGTGTATATTGTCTAGGATCGTAAACTTCCGAATTACATATGTCATATTAGAAAAAGATGACTAACTGTAAGGTGACGATGACTTTATTGTGAAGGTACTTGGATTTTTGTTTATTTAAGTGAATTCGGAATTAATTTTTGTTGTAAGAATTAATTTTTTTTTGTCATCTTTTCGCAGTCCTAATATGGAAAATGCTTTCCAATGTTTAACAAATGACGCGAATTACAAAAATATAGCGCATTGATTTTTTTTAAAACTAATAATTTCTTGTCTGACACTAAATGTAGAAAAAAACCTTGACTTAGGCTGGAGGTCATTCGAATTGTTGTTTTAACAATGTAATGCATAATTCTGACAATTGCTAATCCATCTGTGCGGTGTGAATCTTATATTTATAATTCATTGTATTTTTAAAACAAGAACAACAGCAACAAAAATATTCAATTGTTTTGTTTGTATGCAAATGATATTCTATATTCGTTCAAAAATTAATGATATTTACTTCCTCGTATACAAATTATACAAAGAGAACGTATTGTAATCATCAAAAAATTCGAACGCGAGATTTTTTCTCTATATTTTCAGAATTCTGCGAGTTCACAAAACACATGTTTGTGAATTATGAACTGACTGTGAACTTGGTGACTCAAAAATGTTTTAAGTTAAACACATTAAATTTGGTACATGAATTTAAAACATAAGAAGCAAACACGGTAGTCCAAAAATCCACTGATTTAAATTTATGAAATTCATTTTGCGATTTTATGACTAATATTGTAATTTTGTATGAAATTTAAAAAATAAACAATTGGATAAAGAAAGCGCCTAAAATACACAATACTTACTAGTACTTTTACATTGACCGTATACCGATGATTATTCAATAAAAAATTCATACTTAAAAAAACAATAAAAAATCGCCAAGGTTTTTACGCTAATAAACTTTTTCGCCAATGGACAAGTATTTTTATTAGAGTATGGGATAAAGCAACGGGTAGTCTATCCCCGTTGGTTTTGGATCGCTGCTGAATCGCCCTTTTAAGAAAATTAGCTGATATACTTAGGATTATCTGAGTGAAATGTTCTGCTTCTTTACTAATGGAAAATTGACAGGTTAATTAATTGCTGACAAAACTTAACTAAAACCTTAGTTATATTTCATTTTTTGTGAGCAAAATTTTAGGCATACATCATACGCAAAAATCTATTTTATGCTGGTACTTGATGGACTTTTACCGCGTTTGTAAACAAAATGCTTTTAAAATAACTTATTTGCAATGCAGATATTTTAACTGAAATATTAAATTGACAGAATTTTTTTTTATCGTCTGCAATCGAATTTTTATTTGAAATGAGAAAGTCGGTTGCATCATAGTTTAGAAATCTTGTTGTTACTCGAAAAATTAATTGACCCAAACAATTTGTATAAACTACAAAAATCGAAATTTTCTCATAAGTTATTGAATATGTATTGTTTTAAAAGAATTATATAAAAACTTGTGAATGGCCTCAATGTTTAAACACAGTGTATGAAAGTAGAGAATTCAAAGGTAAATGTTGATAGCTCAGTGGTAAAACTCATAAAACTCAAAAATAACTCACTAAAAACTCACACGCACGAACACTCAACTTTATTCCAACTCACAAAAAACAGAAGTGAACTCACTTCATTTCAAAGCACAATCTCTTCACCTCACTTCACTTAACATTCCGCCGCCCGTTGACATGTTCACATTCAACTAATTGTTAATCATCTCACACAAAGAACAAATTTCATTAAAATACAATAAAATATTAAATTGCAATAAAATTTTAAACATTATAAATTACAGTAAAATATTAAATATTACACTGTTGAAATTGACTTCCAAACAAGTAGCCAATAACACAAGGAATACCTTTTAACACAATACACAAGAATAATCATTCTTCAATAGGCAATAAACATACCTTTGATATAGATCTTTTAAAAATACCCTTCCTGGTTTTCACAGCCACAACCCGAACTCTACCATCATTTCCTGGAAATAATCCAACAATTCTCCCCAACGGCCAGTTACTCACAGCCATATTATCTTCCTTAATAATAACTAAATCACCAATTTTAACATTATTTTTTTCAAAAAACCATTTTCTACGTTGTTGCAAATTCGAAAGATAATCATTGGACCATTTTTTCCAGATAATCTGCGACATTTTAGTTAATTTTTGCCAAATTTTTAATCTACTATCTGGTATGTCAACCAGATTAGGCTCTACGATAGAAGTAATTGGTCGCCCTATAAGAAAATGACCTGGTGTTAAGGCATTCAAATCATCCACATCAGTAGTCAGAGGAACAAGAGGTCTAGAATTCAAAATCCCTTCTATTTGTGTTGTTAAGGTCAGAAACTCCTCATACGTTAATTTTGAATTTCCTACGACTCTTTTAAAATGATGTTTGAATGACCTGACTCCCGCCTCCCACAGACCTCCGAAATTTGGAGCTCTAGGTGGCAAGAATTTCCATTCAATACCTTCGCTACTGAGATAACCGGATAACTTATCGTCTGGGCTTTTTACTATGCTATGTAAGCGTTTTAACTCCTTATGGCTCCCAACAAAGTTAGTAGCATTATCCGAAAACAACTTAGAGCACTTTCCTCTTCTAGCGAAAAATCTCTTCAAAGTAGCAATAAATGCTTGGGAAGACAATTCAGTAACAAGCTCTAAATGGATGCATTTCGTTACAAAACAAATAAAAAGACTAACATAGACTTTTTGATAATTTCCTTTACGTTGGTTTTTGTATTTAATTAGGAATGGACCAGTAAAATCTACTCCAGTACAGTTAAATGGGTAATTGGCAGTAATTCTTTCTTTAGGAAGAGATCCCATTAACTGCTCACAACTCACTGGTTTTACTTTAAAGCAAGTTACGCATTTATGTACGACTTCTCTACAATTTGTTCGACCATTTAATGGCCAATACTTTTGGCGTACATGAAATAGCAAGGATTGAGCTCCAAGATGTAAATTTATCATGTGATAATAATTCAATATCATACGAGTTACCTTACTTTTTGAAGGCAATACAATAGGGTATTTTTTATTTATACACAATTCACTATTACTCAGTCTTCCACCAACTCGTATGAGACCCCTCTCGTCCAAAAATGGATGCAAACTTTTCAATTGGCTATCCTGATTTACCTCACCTTTCTTCTTAAGTGAATTAATGTCCTTTGCAAACGACTCCCCTTGCACTTGCTTTAGTATAAATACTTCAGTATTTCTTAACTCACCAGAGTCTAATGCGTCTCTTTTCCTATCGCATTTTTCTCTACAGTTTCTAATGAACCTGAAACCATAACTTAAAATACGGATTACTTTACAATAGTTATTACTTATATTGATCAAACTATGAACAAGATCACAAGCATCACTATTAAACACAGAAAAACAATTAGAGTCACTGGAGTTAGTGAAGGCTAGTTCATCAGAAAAATCATTCTGGAAAGTGGCTGATGGGATTTCCCTCTCTGGATAGTCTCTACCGGTCAGGAACTCAGGACCATTCCACCACAAAGAGTTCTCAGACAGTTTGTCAGGATCCACACCTCTCGAGATCAAATCAGCTGGGTTATTGTGAGAAGATACATGTCTCCACTGGTTCACCTTGGTTGCTGCCTGTATTGATGCAACTCGGTTTGCCACAAAGGTTTTTAAGTGACAAGGTTCTTTTTGCAGCCAACATAGAACAATCATGGAGTCGGACCACAAATAAGTGTTGGTTATATTAAGTTTCAGGGCGGAAATCACTCTAACCACTAATTTAGAAAGTAGAACTGCTGCACAAAGTTCCAATTTTGGAATTGTCAGACGTTTTAAGGGTGACACTCTGGACTTACTAGCAACCAATTTTACAGACACTTCACCAGTCTTTGACTGTGATTTGCAGTAAATCACTGCTCCATAAGCGACTTCACTCGCATCTGCAAAGCCATGTATTTCAATTAAAACTGGGCTCGGTAGTAATATACACCTTTCTACTCTAACACTATTGATAAATTGAAGGGCTGATGAAAATCGTAACCACTCGTCCTTTTCCTTTGTAGGTAGATGATCGTCCCAGTTTAACTCTAGTAGCCATAGCCGTTGCAAAAATATTTTTGCTCTTGCAACCATTGGACCCAAAATACCGAGTGGATCGAATATACGAGCTATGGTTGACAAAACTTGGCGTTTTGTCACACCTATATCTTCACTCGACACCTTGAAGGCAAAACAGTCTTCTCTTGATTTCCAAATAACACCCAGCGTTTTGGTTTCTTCTGCATAAGAGCATGGATATGATTCGCTATTTACTGCAAGCTCTGCGTTGTTACTGCACCATTTATGTAAAACCATCCCTCCTCTACCCAATATCTCAATCAACTCTCGTTGGAGCGCTTTTGCAGATTCTATACAATCAGATCCGGAAAGTACATCGTCCATATAAAAATCATTCTCTAACACTACTGCCGCTGCAGGATATCTCTTTCCCTCATCAAGCGCAAGTTGTCTCAGGGTTCTCATTGCCAGAAAAGGCGCACTGGTTGTTCCGTATGTTACTGTAGTCAACTCGAAAGTTTTTATAGGTTCATGAAGGCTTTCCTTCCACAATATTCTTTGTAGCTTTCTTTGATCAGGATGAATTGCAATTGCTCGATACATTTTCTTTATATCGGCAGTGAAGGCAAAACTGTGTTTTCTAAATCGTAACATAATTGAAAGCAAATCCTCTTGAATGACGCCCCCATTGTATTGTATAGAATTCAAAGATTTCCCCTCAGGGGTTAACGAAGAAGCATTGAATACAACTCTTAAGGGTGTTGACTTACTTTTCTCCAATCCTCTGTACACTCCAAGGTGGGGAATGTAATATGATCCCTTTTCTTCCTCATTTTCATGGATTTCAATCATATGACCCAACTGCTGATATTCTTTCAAAAAATCCGAATATAACTTTAAATACTCGGGCTCTTTTGCTAATCGATTCCATAAGGAATTTAGTTTTTTAGATGCAATCTGTCTGGAACTTCCCAAAGTAACCGGATCTTCTTTCAAAGGCATTTTAACAACGTATCTACCAGATTCATCTCGTGTGAAAGTTTTTGCGAAATGTTCTTCACAAATTAATGTTTCTTTATTTTGAGGCTTTTCAGTCTCAAGACTCTCGATTTCCCAAAATTTTCTAAGTGTTTTGTCTAAATTAGTTTCGTCCCTTATAAGTCCGCAATGAATCCTATTCTTTCCTTCTGTAGGAATTTTTCCCGATACTACAAAACCAAAAACAGTGTTTTGAAGAATAAGATTAGAATTATTAATGCGAATTTGGCCTGGTCTTAACAGCTCATAAAAAATCTCGGCTCCAAGTAACATTTGAGCTTTCTCGGGTAGATTAAAATTGTTGTCAGCCAAATTTACGTTAGAAAAATCTAGTCCTGAAATGTCAATAGCATTAGAAGGAGTTTTACCAGTAGAAATTCTTGGGACTACAAGAAAATCTAAATTTTTGATAAAACTGTTATCCTCATTACAAATAGATGCATTCACTCTGAATTTTATTGTCAAGGATATATCATTAATTCCTGAAACTAGAACATTAGCTCTTTCTCGTTTTAAACGCAAAAGCTCAGTTAAATCACTAGATAAAAAATTTGATTCACTTCCCACATCCAGCAAACATTTAACTTTGTATTTATTTCCTGCCTCATCCATTAAATAACATACTGCAGTTGAAAGCAACACCGTATTCTTTTTATTTGAAAAACTACTCATAAATATTTTCTCGTTATAGACGAACTCTTCCGCGTTCGCGTTCAAGGTTGCTGAGTCAGCAGTTTGGTTAGAATCGATCGTTAAAGCCACGCCCTTTGAGTTTTTATTTCTTATCGATGAAAATGATTCTTTTTCGCTCTCCGCAGTATTAATTCTTGGAAAATGCAAAGACTTATGATGACGCCGCCTGCAAAAGCAATTAATCTTTGATCTGCAATTTGAAACTAGATGCGGGTTCAAACAACAAAAGCATAACTTCTTATTTTTTACAAATTCTACCCTTTCCTGTACACTTAATTTTAAGTAAGACTGGCAGTTAGCCAAAAAATGGGCTTCATTACAAAATGCACAATTTGCAGTCCTAACATCCGATAAGAATACTTTAGATGCATCTTTTGCAGGTTTTGAATCCGATAGAAATACTTTAGTAGTATTTTTGTAACCTCTAACAAAATTACTTTCGTTTAAAGGTTTTCCACGAGAAGTAAAAAACAAATCACATTGTTTTGCAAGCTCCGTTGGCGCGAACCAACTCTCTCCTTGTTTTATACTTATATGCGCTGCTGTTTCTTTATCCAAAGTTTGGAATATCTTATCCGAAACAATCAATTGCTTTAGAGTTTCAAACTCGGTAACTTTTCTTAATTTTAAATAGTACTCTAAATTTGTAGAAAGCCGCGAGGCAAATTGCACATGTGATTCATTTATACGCTGCGCCTTCCTGAAATTTTCCAAACAAGCTTGGGCAGTGGGTTCAAACTCTCTCAGAACTATCGATTTCACTACCTCGTAATTATTTATTTCGTCATCCTTTATGTAAACAATAATATTAGATGCACGCTCACCCAGTAAATTTAAAAGGATTTCTGCTTTTAGATTATCAGGCACATTTTTCGTAACGAAGGCTCTTTCTAGAGACGAAAAAAAGAATCCCCACGATTCTGGCTTCCTAGGAACATTAATTGTTAAGGTTTTAATACTTTTAATTAAAACATCCAATGAGCAACTGTGCCTATCACTCTCTGTTTCATCTAAACTTTTGCTGCTATTACAGCTCGAGTGGGTTTTCGACAATTCCAATTCGAGTTTTTTTCGTTCCATTTTAATTTTCTCAATTTCAAGAGTTCTCATACTTGTCTCTTCGTGAGACTTTCTTTCACTCACGATACTATTAACATAGTCCAATACAAAATCTTTATCATTTTCATATGCTTTGGATTTTAAAATAAGCTCTTTTAGTTCGCTTACCTTTGCATTTGACGGCACATTGTCGCAGAACTCCTCTGCGACCTGCTTGAGGTCTTCTTTTATGCAATTCTTAAACATTTCTTCTCAAATGAATCTCAGTCGCATAATTTACTTAATTACTCCGCTTCGACGGACCAGGTGTTGATAGCTCAGTGGTAAAACTCATAAAACTCAAAAATAACTCACTAAAAACTCACACGCACGAACACTCAACTTTATTCCAACTCACAAAAAACAGAAGTGAACTCACTTCATTTCAAAGCACAATCTCTTCACCTCACTTCACTTAACAGTAAATTTGAATCTTCATTGATTATTACAAACAAGTAGTCTTGAATAAATTTTGAAGCAACGAGAAATTTCAAAACATTTTTAAAATTACAAGAAAAAGGAAATCCCATTCAGAATTAATAAGGTGAAATAATTCTTGTTTGAATTCCTCTTTTCCATGTTTTGCTTCTTTAAATTTTGTTTACTAACAAATCTTAATCGGCGCCATCTTGTTTGATATACCAATGCTGTACGAAAGAAATCTAACTTTTTAATTTAAAAGGTAACTATTAAATTAACTGGCATGGTATTTTCTTTAAAACCTTCCTTATCCTGTATAGTATTTGGGATAGAAATTTGTAGAAAATCCGGTCAGTAGACTTTTATAGCAAACAAAAGTTTTTTCAGTATTATCGATAAAAATTGAAAATGTGGTATAATTCTGAATTTGTATGCCGGTTCTATGATTTGAAACATGTCGAATGCTTCATGGCAATTTAATTTTGAAATACTTTGCACATCTAGTGGGTATAAAAAGAGCGCAGTATAAGGCTGTGAGAAATTAGGTGTTATCATGTGATTATGATAGTTGACACCGTTGCATCTAGTATAGAGGATTATTTAAAAAGGAAAACATTTAAAGTATTTACCAATTTCTAATGATCGATACACATGATACCCCCCCGGATAGAAGAAAGTTTGAAAATTTTATTCTATGCATTTTAACATGAATTCCATCTGTTGTGGGATAAACATCGAATCAAAAGTCCATTTCTTGTCATACACGAAGTAATTAGTCACTAGTAATTGTATTCACTACCTAACAGTTTCATCTTGCAAATCTCGAAGATTAGCAGGCATAAGATGTGGCAACTTCGAGCCACAGCAATTTCTAAAAAGAGAAAATTTTGTTCCGATGGGGAATGCAGTCATTCAACATAAAACCATGGCCGATTTAGCATAGCATCGGTAAATAACCGGTAATAGTAATTTAAAATGAATGTGCGACTATGTGTTGACATTTTTATATGTTGTGTCTATGACGTCCAATGTTCTTAAAATATTTATAATGGTGTATTAAATAATTGAAGGGTTTGCTGCAAAAAGGATGCATCTTCAATTAAGGGAATTCGGAGTTGCATGTACTATCGTGTTGTGAAATAAAAACTTGGTGCCAGAAAGATATAGCTCCAGTCGTTAGTTCTCGCGTTAACTCAAGCGATGGAGCTATTTGTCTCATTAGTTTGTTGCAATATAGAGGTAGTTCCTGGTGCTATCGTCGGTTTTCTGCAAACTTGCATAATTGGAGCTACTTTCTTTTTGCAGAAAACCCTTCAATTAAAAGACAAAAGGTTTGATTATTTGGAATACGCAACAACAGAAATGTGTATTTAACACTTCGATCGTACGGACACGCCTTATCATTTGTTTCAGCATAGAGACGCATCCCCTCCTCCTTCCAGTTGTGGTCGCCCTGGAAACCGACGCATGTGCAGTTTTACATGAACTTTGAATCATTTTTTTATGTGCTTAGCTATTTAGAAATTTGTGATGTCTAATTAGAGATGTGTCTGTGAATGTTTTTGTTTTTTGTTCGTGTGTGTGAATAAATATGATTTTCTGTTTAATGATAGGCTTTTATTGAGAATTCCAAAATGGATGTTGGTTTAAAAGAACCCCTGAATCCCAAATAAGTTTTGAATGGTGTAATTAGAATTAGTCGTAGTCAGTACCACTGATTGCTGAATTATATGCTTCTTGTGAATTTTTTATAGTTACGTTCAAAAACAGATTGGATATTTCAACATTTTCATGTGACGTAAGAAGACGATCAAGGCTTTACCCTTTGCATATGCAATCATCTTCTGTGAATTTTTTAAATTTGCTTTTTTGTAAATCTGTTTTTGACGAGAGGGCTTTTTGTTGAATTTGTTGCGAAATAAATACATGTCACAGTGGATTCACTCTTTGCATTCTGCAGCACAAAAAGTGTCTTTTCTCTGAACTATTGCAATTTTCTCATAAACAACACTGCCGCTTTTACCGATATTATCCGAATATATAAAATAAAAACTTTCTTCTATTCAGTGACACATCGTCTGTGTCTATATCTATTGCACTCATTAGAAATCTGTTTTTTTTGAATAACCCTGTATATTCTGGAAAAGAAAGAAAATGATTGAGACGGGGTAATGCACAAAGAAAAGGTAGTAGACATTCGCAGAGTTGACCAATTAATGGTCATCTATATGTAATGCTTGCATTAGTACCTACGTGGTGTCATTTCATTGTGTGCGCACAATGGATTTTCAAATGGAAAAATTATAGTTGGACATTTATGCTAAGACGCCATGTCAAGAAGTTCAAATAAACTTTAATGCTGCAGTCTTTGCAATATTTTATAACCCATCCTTAGATGCCATTGTGCGAAATAAAAAGTTATGCTTTAATGCCTTCGAACTGCGTTGTTGCTCTTGTATTTCAAGATAAATGAAATACTTTGCATGTTATGCAACTAACTTATAATATTTGCTCTTATGTGATTTCAAAAGATTAATTTTATATCCGCGTCGTTCTATTATAATTTAAATGTAGCGATGAAGCAGACGACTGTCAAAATTCGTACTACTGCAAATACGAACGAATTCATATAACAGAAATACATTTAATTATCCGACAGAATATCCTGTGCTAAGTCGACGAAATTCTGTTTGTTAAAGAAAACCGTTATTATTCAAATGGCCGGTAGCATTACTATACCCATTATTATATTACCGACATTATTTACTATATTTTTATAGGAAAAACATCTTCATTTCTCTAATACATGGATGCCATATTAATGAGCTTTGATTGTAGTATCAAACTTTACAACCATTTGTCGACAAAATAAATGTTCTCGAAAATACAGGAATAAGATGATATCTCGTATACGACACGAAACCTGACGGTTATTCAAAAGATGCTTTGCTCTGTCAGATATTTAAACGAGACATAATGATCAATCGAGCGAATTATCTTTTTGTAGATCGTGAAGCAAACTGGAACGCTTTTGATCTGTGCTGTTATTCAATTAACGTTTTGCTATTAGCATGCGTTTTGTTAATTTCTGCAATTACCGTTTTTGTGTGCCCTTTGTTTTTGTGTATTCGGTTACCGGGAAAACGTCGTTATTTGTTATCGAAATTGCTGCATTTGTCACAGAACGCCTACTGAATGAATTTTCTGTAACAATAGTCATTAATGTTGTATTATTTTTAATAACTTTATACTAATTCTCTTTTATTGTATACATAAAACTTTCTTATACAATCAAGTTCCGATACGTTATAATGCCATTAAAAGAGTAACTGCCCAAATCGTGTATCTTTTTATTGCACATTGTCTTTCATGGTAGCATAACTACTCTCCTATTTTTCTTGCAGTAACAGAGCACAGATAAGAAACTAATTCTTTTTTTCTTTAGCTTTCAACGATGGAAGAAAATAACACGATCAAATATTTTATGAAACAATGAAAACAATGCGAGCTTCATTACAGCAATGAAGTGCGCTGTAAAAGAGTTTTAAAACTCTTTAAAATTGGGAAAAAAAAAAAAAAAATTATATGACAATTAAATTGGTGTTATTGAAAAAATCTTTTAAGTTTTATGATTTTATGAAATAATTTTTGTTTAATATTTATGGAAGTTATCACA
>JAPMOR010040657.1:163083-175770 GCA_026543865.1 Argiope aurantia | reverse complement strand
TTGAATAAAGTAAATATCAAATACGTGAAATTAAACAAATAATAAATGTATTATCCAATTAATTATACGAGAATAAAAATAAATATCACGTGATCTTAACATCCTCCCACCTTTTGATTATAGAATATAATCAAAATCTTATATGTCTAATTTAGAGACTTTTTATTTAATCTTAGAGTCAAAAGAAAAAAATGAATTCCAAATGTTCAAAATTTTAGTCTATCGGGCACTTGTATCTTCCTTCCAGATTTCGTATATCTAATATCCACCTCATCATGGTTGGTATCACTTGCAGTTTGGGTCATTGAAGAACACTTTGTCATAATTTTAGAAGAAATCTCTGCGGATGATGTTACTTCTAAAGGATAGATTCTCTTTACAGGCCGTAATAGAGTCGAACTAGCTGTCTTCACTCGAACAAGTCGTACCCTCTTGTCTCTGCCAGGAAGTAGTTCCAAGACCTTTCCCAAAGGCCAGTGAATTCGCTTTATGTTATCACTTCCTATAAGCACTATGTCACCAACGGAGATTGGTCTAATTTTCTTGGTCGTTCCTTTTTGAACTAGTTGTCCTAAATATTCTGAACGGAATCTTTTTCTGAGATCCTCTCGAATAACTTGCCTGTATTTAATTCTTTTATTCAGACTGTTGTGTTCAGCTACATCAAGGTCAGGAACTGACCATTCTTTAATATCTTTTAAAAACATAGACGGACTGATAGGAGTGAAATCTGTATCATTCTCCGAGATGTAGGTCAGGGGTCTGGAATTTATAATGGCTTCACAGTCGCACAAAATAGTTGTCATTTCTTCCTGGGTTAAAGAGGCTCTCCCTAATACTTTTCTTAAAAGATCTTTCATGATTCGAATCAGCCTCTCCCACCATCCGCCCCACCATGCAGCGGTTGGAGGGTTAAATTTCCATTCAATGACATTGACAGTACCATGTCTTATGACTTTTTCATAGTCGAGTGAACTGAGAATATTAGCAGCGCCGACGAAGTTAGTGCCGTTATCACAGTATATTGTGGAACATCTTCCTCGTCTAGCTACAAATCTGCGTAGAGCCATTAGAAAAGCTTCTGTTGAAATGCTGGATACAAGCTCTAAATGAACTGCCCTGAAAATAGCACATGTAAACAGCAATATCCATACCTTTTGTTTGCCTCTCAGGAACAAGGGTCCAGCGGTATCAATGCCAGTTATTTGGAAAACTGCAGCATCACGCACTCGATTTTCTGGAAGAGGAGCTGGTACACATTCGAGCTTTTTTGAACTATACCTCTTACAAATGACACAGCTTGAGATAATCCTTTTAATCGATTTTCTTCCACGTAAAATCCAGTAGTTTTCTCTCAAGATATTTAATAAGATTTGTACTCCACAGTGTGAGTTCTTTTCATGGTGAAAGCGTATCAGTTTGGACACAACTTCGTGTTCTGATGGTAACAGAATAGGTTTTCTAAAACTCTCTGCATCTTTTCTATAGATTATGCTTGTTTTAACTCGTAATAAATCATTTTCATCTTTGTAAACTGCGAGGGATTTTAACTTCTTGTCACTATCTCCTTCAAACGTTTCCTTTTGTACAATTCTGAAAATTGTTAATTCGGCTTTACTGAATTCACTTGCAGCAAGTTCACCTAAATTTCTTTTTTCTTTTGTGGACCGACAGTTTTGAATAAACCTCATAATCCATCCAATTAACCTGACCATATCTTCATATTTCGAAAAGCGTTGGTGAAACCAATCAGAAGATGGTTCTTGATTTGCAGATGCCGTTGCTGAAACTGTACTTTTCTTCCGCTCTTTCAGAATCTCATCTTCATTCTGTGTAAGATTCTCGGAAGGTCCCTCATCATGAAATTCACTTAGCCATTCAGGTCCCTCCCACCATCGGGTTCTGACAAAATAATTGGCTTTACATCCTCTGGATGGTAAATCAGCTGGGTTTTCAACACCAGAGATATGGCGCCAAGAAGTAGGTTGGCTTATTCTTAGTATCTCTTTCACCCGATTATAAACAAATACAGACCAGTTTTCTTCTTTGGTGATCCATGTAAGAACAGTTGTTGAATCTGTCCAATAGAAACATTCTATATCGGTCCAACCAAGAGCATCTAATATGGATTTTGTTAATCTCGCTCCCATCAATGCAGCCAGGAGCTCTAATCGAGGTATCGTTGCACATTTTAAAGGGGCGATTCTTGATTTAGACGTCAAGAAATGAACGTTTCTATCTTTACCTTCGTGTACTAAATAAGTAACAGCAGCATAGGCATCCTTACTTGCGTCACAAAAAGTATGAATGGAGCATTTCTTTTTGATATCTGGACTGAAGCTGATCCAGCGAGGAACACGCACCGCTTTTAAGGCGTTTAACTCTGTGAACCATTGGATGAACTCTTCTCTTAAAGAGCCAGTAATTTCTTCATCCCATCCTAGAGACAATTTCCAAGTTTTCTGTAACATAATCTTGGGGCAGAGCATTACTGGCGTGGCAAATCCAAATGGATCAAATACTTTGTGGGTGATCGATAACATCGTTCGCTTTGTAATGTTATCAATATTTATATCATCTAGCCATTTCAGATTTATTGAGAGAATGTCTTCAGATTTATACCACTGAAGTCCCAATAAATTTGTAATTTTGTAATCTACCTCTTGAGACTGTGAACATTCCCAATCTTGCAGCTCAAAACCAGCTTTCTTCAAAAGATCATTAGAGACATCAATAAGCCGCTTTAGTTCCAACTCATCGTGAACACTTGCTACCAGATTGTCTACATAGAAACTCTTTGAAAGACATTTAGTCACAAAAGGGTCGACGTCGGAATTTTTATCAAGATGGTACTTTAATACAGCTTCTAATAAGAATGGACTACTTCGAACTCCAAATACCACTCTTGCATGGCGGAAAACCCTGTGGACCTGGCAATTCTTATTGGTCCACCACAAAAATCTTAAAAAATCTCTATCTTTTTTGCAGATGCTAATTTGCAAAAAAGCTTTTCTAATGTCCGCAGTGACACCAATTTTCTTTTCTCTGAATCGTAACAAGATATCAGGAATAAGTTCAATTAAGTTAGGACCACTATGTAGAGAATCGTTTAACGATGGATGACCTTTTATTCGAGCTGAAGCATCAAATACCGGCCTGATAGGGGTGGTGGAACTACTTTCTTTGATAACTGGTCTGTGCGGTAAGTAATTTCCTGGAAGATTAATGTCGTTACCTGGCACTTCTTCAATGATACCTTCATTTAACCATTCCAAAAATATTTTGTCGTATTCATTATATAAACCTTCGTGGATCAGTTTCTTGGTTGTGGATTCCAATCTTCTCTCAGCCAGTTCAAAATTGTCAGGTAGTGGTGCGCAATTATCTAACCAAGGCAGATGAACTTCATAACGTTGATTTTCATTGTACCGAACAGATTGCAAAAAATGCTCTATAGTCAAATCTTCTTGTTCTCTTTTTGATAATTTTTCAATTGGATCCTTGATCCCAATAGAATCTAACTTCCATAATTCCGAAATATCAAGCTCTTTGACAAAAAGAGATGTAACTAACATGGCATTACTAGAACTACAATTTTTTCCTGGCACCTTTCCTGACAAAGTCCACCCAAGTGAAGTCTCAATAGCTACTAATCCACTTGATAAAACTCTACGCTGACCAGTTAAAAACTTTCCATAAAGATCAGCTCCTATAAGAATCTGAACCGGCTTGGGCTTATCTCCAACATCCGATAGAGTTATGCTCATTTTATGAAGATTTTCCATCCACGGACCGGGATTAACAGGTGTAACATCATTACAAATAGCTAATTGATCTAATGCTTCAAAATTACATGTAAAATTATTCATGAGGTTTCTCATTCTTATTCTGTAACGTGTGTGTTCAAATTTTTCCGATTTTACACCACCAAATAAAGAATGCACAAGCATTTCTTTTCCCATAGGAGGATATCCCATTTCTTCGGCAAGACTTTTCAAAATATATGACCGTTGAGAACCTGAATCTAGAATGACTCTAGCGATAACTTCTTTCTTATCTGAAATCAATTTTACTTTCAAGGTCTGAAGAAAAACCTCTGGACCGAAATTGATATTCGACATATTAACATCATTGGTTGCTTCTTTTTGCTCAGTAATCTGGGGCTCATGTTTTCGAGTTTCTAACGCTTCGCAAAGTAGTGGTACATGTTTCTTTCCACAGACAATACACTTCAAAAATATACGACATTTGCGAATAGAATGTCCCGGGTTTAAACTTGCAAAACAACAATTTTTTTCTTTTAAAACATTTAGCCTATCGGCTAAACTCATCTTCTGAGCAGAAAAACAGTCTGCACTAGAATGAGTGCCTGAACAAAAGACACAAGACTTTTTGGAGTCTTTGGCTGAAGTCGCCAGCAAATTGGTGGCTGTAGGTATTTTACCCCTGCCAATAGGCAATTGTTTCTTCTTCAAAACTGGAGCATTACTTTTACTTTTCTCGCTTAAGCCAAATCCCGCCATCGCCAAATTAATTCTTTCTTCTCCTTCAACTTCTGTTTTAAAGAAATGCATTAAATTGGTTAGTCGTTCCTTAGCATCAGCTGACGAAGAAGATCTGGGGTATCTATTCCAGGCTCTTAAAAACTCTTCAGGGAAACACGATTCAACCATTGGATACAGAATGGAGGCACATTTATCAGTCGTGACGCCCAGGGTTTCTAACGCTCGGAGGTAAGATTCAAGTTTATCATACAATGATGTCATTAAAAATTTCTCATTCTTCTGAACTGATATAATTAACTTTAAAAGCTCTCTTACATAGACTTCAACTAGAAGATCTTCCCTTCCAAAACGAGCTTTTAAGCTTTCAACGGCCTTTTCATAATTCGCGCCAGTTGGCGGGAAACTTTCTACTACTTCTCTTGCTCGGGATCCATTCACCGTTGCTTGCACTAAATACTGAAACTTATTTTCAGGAGCTATTTCTGGATCTTGATGAATATGCTCGAACTGACTCCAAAATGATAGCCAATCTTTTAAATCTCCAGAAAATACACGAAATTCTAATTTTGGAAGATGGAATTTCTTCTTGACGCCATTTGTATCCTGCAATTGCGGTTGAGTTTCATTTTGGCTTAAAGTTGCGGTTTGTGCTTGAATTCTCGCCAATTCCAATTCAAATTGGCGTTTTTCTCTTTTTTCATCTGCGTCATATTGAAGTTTTCTTTGCTCCTCTTCGTATTGGAGTTTTCTTTGCTCCGCTTCGAATTGGAGTTTCCTTTGCTCCTCTTCGTATTGGAGTTTTCTTTGCTCCTCTTCATATTTGAGTTTTCTATCAGCGATAGTATTGACTAAAACCGAAGTTACAAAGTCCGGATCTTGTAAATATTCTCTACTGTTCACTATTATATTTTTCAGTTCCGAAACTGTCGTTTTAGTAGGCACAGTTTCGCCAATCTCTTTAGCAACGACTATTAAATCTTCTTTTTTAAATCCTATCACAGCTTTAAACATTTTTCAAAGAGATAAAATCCTGTCGCGGACGCCAGAAATTTTATGTAACAAATAGAAATTACTAGAATATAAAAAACAGGATATTAACTTTTCAAATGCTGCGCAAATAAAAACACTGGATTAAAAAAGAAATATACGTTGTTTATTTGTTACTTGAGCTACGAGCTCTCCAAGCAACATATTTTTCAAAATCTTTAGAACTACAAAAACAAATAAAATTAATTATTCTAAACATTTTTTGTGCATCAAACGATATTTTACATGTTGCCAATTTTTTATAAGAACAAACAATCAAATTGATATAACAGACGATAAAAAATATAAATAAATATCACTTGAATAAAGTAAATATCAAATACGTGAAATTAAACAAATAATAAATGTATTATCCAATTAATTATACGAGAATAAAAATAAATATCACGTGATCTTAACATCTAAAGCTAGATTTCTGCGAATGAAGTCGCCATTTTACTTACTGTGAAAGCAATTTTCCTTGAAGTGTTAATCATTCTAGAGAACCATACTGAATCTTAATCACCATTTAAATGTTGAATTCCGGCACTTTGAAATTGCGAATGCTGGGAATCATTATTCAAGTGCAGGCTGAAAAGTCATCAAATCTTTCAGAATATTCAGGGCACAATATAAAATGAAAAATTACACATCTCCATATTGCAGCACATTCTTGGTTACAGTTCTTTTTTAACAAAACCGCAGTGAAAGAATGTCGATATATTAAAGTTTTATTGCTATTAAATTAATTATTTCTTTACTGACAGTATAAATCATATAGTAAGTTTTAAATAAAATGACCTTTTATCTATTTTCTACACGAAGGAAGTTTTTCTTTCAAGATGATTTGCATAATTGGCCATTAGAACAATTGACACACACACACACACTACTGAATGTAAAAGCAGATTAGTAGCATTTAGATTTGAAAATGAATTATATTTATTGATTAGTATAGTTTAAATAAAATTTATTTTTTTTATAAATTTTTGATTCAATTTAAAATCTGTTGATGCTATTTGATGTTAATTAACTTAAATGAAAAATGCTTTCATATATTTAAAAGTTCCAATCGATTTGAGCATAAAATGTATTCATTTTCGATAAGTAACGAGAAACACTTGGTCGAAAATCTTTCTCTGACGGAAATATTATAAATATGCATTGCTATTTAAAGTAAATGAACAAGGGGAAAGAATCAATCTGTTAGAAAGCATAAAACAACTTCGATAAACTAACCCGGGTTTTTTTTTATAACAAATATGTACAGATTACTTTTTTTCAGAATCTCTTGGTAAATGCATCGGAAGCACATTTTTTTCTCCCAAAAGAGTTTTGATTTTTAAAAAAAATCTAGCTTAGTGTAGGTGTTTCGGTGAACAAATATAGTTAACCTTTTATTTTTTGAGGCAACCCTTATCAAACCAGGTGATCCATCAATTTCTGTTGAAACTTTTAGAATCTTTGTCTAGTAAAGTCTTATTTTAAGGCGCTAAATATAAATAAATATATACTTGCAGTATATATAGATATTTTTTTGCAGATTTTAATGCTCTTTATTATATTAAATAATTAACTTCAAATATTTTCAGTGCGTGAAAAGCAACATTTGTTTCTAAATAATTCATGAATAAGTTAAAGAATTTTCAAACCGTAATAATAATAAACCAAATAAAAGTCCTTTTCTTCATTCTCAGATGTCAGATTATCCCATTTCAGATAATTAGGAATGTCTATTTACAAAACGAAATGCATCTTTCCGAGTTCGCTGGACAATGGTCAAGATCTTATTTAAGTGATAAATAAAGTTAGCTATTTGTAAAAAGTGTTTTGTTATAGCTAAAACTTAAGTCACCAATTAATTTGAATAATCAATTTATAAAATGAAGTTTGTTAGATCAGCTGGAATTATAAAGCTGTTTATTGATTATTTGGAGAATAATGATTATTTGGAGAATAATGATTATTTGGTTTTCTTTAATGTATTCATGATATACATATTGAATGCCATTCCAAAATCATTAATTCAATCCATTTATATCACGTTTTTTTTTCTTATTTTTCTTGTAAAATGATGATTTACTTTCAAATTTATTTGATACTACAAATTGAGCCTATAAATAATAAAAAAATGTACCCTATTTCTTCGGAAAAATTATGTATCAATAGCTGAATATATAGAAGGGAAACAGTCTATTTCTTGTCAAAAGTCTATCACAAGAACACGGCTTCTATTCGAACATGATATGTATTCACCAGATATCCTCTCTACCTACAATTATTGCCACCATGATTTTTTATATAACTTGACCTAAGTACTAGATTGGGAAAAAATATGAAAAGGTTCCTTTAACCTACTGTTCGGTCATAAAAACGAGTGTTAAAAGATTTTGGTATTATCAGAATCTAATAACTTTCAGCAGAATTTCTTATTGAAACTAGAAGTATATGTACAGAACCATCATTTTGAGAAATAAATGCTTAGTTCTATTTTTTAGGCATCGTGTATACATTAAGCATTTACCATTTAAAAGGAATAAATTAAAACGGTGAGTATTCTTTTACAAAAGTTATACAAATTTTTACTTATGACTATATGTATATCTGAAAATATTATCTTTTAATGTATTCTGGTCAAAATTAATTAATAAAAATATTGATCACTTATCAAAAATGTCTTCTCTAAAAATCTTGATAATCAATCAAAAATGACCGTGATGCAAATCAACGCACTATAAAGGGTAAGTACGGTTGTTATATTAGTATAAATTTAGAAACAAATAGAGCTATCTGCAAATAAAAGCATTACAATAGAAGATTCAATAAACCAAAATTCAGTTATCGAAAACTTAATTAATTTTTTAAAGATTTTAATCGTGTTTTACACAAGCCATACTTAATTTGATTCCTCTAAAGCATATGATTCCTAAGGTCTGCCTCGATACACTTATAATATTTCGTGAGACTAATAAATTACTGATTATTGTATATACAGTGGTGGCCAAAAGTGTGAACATTTTTTGAAAGTTTTATGTTTTTCAACTTTGCGTGCTTGTAGAATATATTAATTTTCACTTAAATACAAATGTTTATATATCAAATTGAAGGTAATTTAATGTAAATTTAATAACAAAAACAGTATTACAATATCTGTATTACAAAAAAAGTTACGCTCATTTTAGTAAGATCTATCTTAGATTTGCATTTTTTTTAAAGTGATATTTACACAATCAATACTTAGTAGGATAACCCTTATTTCTTAAGACAGCTTCACGGCGTCTTTTCATCGAGTGAACGAGTGTTTGGAATTCATCTTTCGTAATCACATGATGCCAAGAATCAATTATAGATTCAATAAGTTGTCTTTTCTTGGATGGACGTTTTTTTCGTACGAGAATTTTCAAACGTCGCCACAAATTTTCAATTGGATTGAGATCAGGGATGTTTCCTGGTCATGGTATACATCTATGCCTTTATTTTGAAACCATGCTTTGCATACTTTTGCTGTGTGGCATGGAGTTGAATCCTGCTGAAAAATAAATGGTGCTTTGTTGGGGAAGAAATCCCTGATGGAAAGTATCAATTTTGGTTCCAGGACAATTTCAATGTATTTTTTGCTATTTAGGATGCCATCAATCACTTGAATTCGGCCCACATCATCTGCAGACATACATGCCCAAATAATGGCATTTGTTATTGTTTTTATAGTTGCTTCAATGCAATCAGGATGAAGCGCTTCACCTACACTACGTCTCACGTATTTTCTACCATCACTACCAAAGAACGATATTTTAGTCTCATCGCTCCAGATTACTTGCTTCCATTGATTTTCTGACCATTTAATGTGTTCTTTTGCCCACATAACTCGGTTTTCGAGTTGCGTTTGATTTAAATATGGTTTTTTTCCTTGGAATTCTAGCTTGTAGTCGAAATCCTGATAACCTTCTTCTTTTTGTTCTTGAACTTACTGCAATACCCGCTGCATTCATTTCACATCTAGTGGCATCTGATGAAATTTTTCTATCTTGAAGGCATAGCCGTTTAATTTTTCTATCGGCAGTAGCAGTTGTGCATTTTTTTCTGCCTGATTTGGCCTTATTTTCCACTAATTTCGTTCTTTCATAACGTAAACAGAACTTTCGTACACCAGAACAAGTCACTGAACCACCAACTTGTCTTGCAATTTCAGCATAAGAAAGGCCATTTTCTCTCAATATGATAATTCGGCTTCTTTTTGTAGATGTCCAATCAGTTCTTCTTGTTGGTGTTGTTTGTTTAAAATTAATTTAATTAAAAAAAGGACTTAAAATAATCAAAAACAGCAATACTCTATTTAATTGTACTAGTATGCATCATTCCGCAAAATATTTCCACAACAATAATTCTTTTACCATCCAAATAACCTAAATTATAGTTATAGACATTTAATGGGTCCTCAGAACAGTGTTTGTGATTGGCCAGTACGCTTTAATTACAAAACACGTCATTATTCAAAATGATTTGTGTTTGTTTGCTCTACTAAAATGAGCGTAACTTATTTTGTTATACAGATATTGTAATACTGTTTTTGTTATTAAATTTTACATTGAATTATAATCAATTTGATATCTAAATATTTGTATTTAAGTGAAAATTAATATATTCTACAAGCACGCAAAGTTGGAAAACCTGAAACTTTCAAAATATGTCCACACTTTTGGCCACCACTGTATATAGCAATAAAAGGCTCAGGTATATCGAAAAAAGCAATTATTTCTAAGAGAAATTTAATGAATCTAAAATCTTTAATCAAACATCAAAAGACATTTTTTTTAGAAATTTTCTTTCCGAATAAGTGTCAACAGAAATCAGCAAAGCATTCTGACTTTGCCTCCTTTGCCTATGATGCCCTCTCTTCCAAATCTATATTCAAGCACCTTTATCCTTGTTCATCTTCAAACATTTCTAGCATAATCCAGTGCTGCAGCTGCCCTTAAATTAAACATTCTCCAGTCCAAATACATCTCATGAAGATTTAAAAAAGGCCCGAATTTTGTTCAGTGTTAGACGCAGGAACTTTTCAAAGTTCTGAAGGGAATAATTAATGAGAAGTAAATGAGCCGTGAAGCCTCATTGATCGAAAGCAGAAAGTTTGTTTTTATCAATCGGGAAGAAGCCATATAAAAAGGCGGACGCGGCTGGTCTAGGAAGAATTAATTATATTAAAAATGGCGAGCTAACGAAAGAATTAAAGAGAGGACCGTTTTATACTTAGCGCTGTTCTAGTCTTCTCGGTATAATGGCGGTTAAAGATATCCGCCACATTTCCGTCACTTAGTTCGTAGCTTTGAAAGAAGACTCTTAATTTGTATAATTGAACGTGAAAATTCTTAATTATATCGAGAAATTTTAGCTTTACTCAGTGTCGGCTCGTGAACACAGACACATTAGTGTCCTAAAATTTCCTCGCCAGAACTGAAATAAGATCTCCAATACGCGCTATCTTCAAAAACAATTTCCATATCATTTGTATTAAATAAAGGTTCTTTTATTCACTGTAAAGTAATCAGTTACTAAAGTGTTTGTGAAATTCAACTATTAATTAAAATCTTATTTAACAGTTAATTCATTCAACATATTTTATATTTACTTCTTGTTTAACTGCCATGGTTAATTTTTCTTACAATTTAAGATTCAAACAATATAAACAAAATTGCCCATTTAACGATATTGTATGTTTATTTGCAGAGAAATAGCCTCTTACATTTGTTAATTTTTGATTGGTTTGCCTGTAATAAAGACATTTAGTATTTAGAATGGGAGTATTTGTGCAAATTTGCCTTTTTGTATATCTATATTTATGCAAATTTTTATTTTCTTAAATTTTTTTACAGCATAAGAGGAATGGATTAGATATATTTTTTACTTTCTTTTTTTTATGTAACTCTGGTTCAGTTTTTTTTTTCACTTAAAAGCTTCATAAAGAGTCATTTTTTTTAATCTTTTGAACCCATTTTTTTATCAGTATAATCACAACACTTTGTTTCCTCAATTACATCATAAGCTAGCATTTGTTTAATTTATCTAGTTCACAATCAGCAATTGCATCTAGTTTAAAAATATATATTATAAGTATACATTAGAAGTATACTTATTTTATTTTTATGATTAATGATTTAATTATAGTATGACACTCGCTGAACTTATAAATGGAGAAGGACGCATTGAATATCGCATTTTCAGCAACACCCTTATTGATTCAAATAATATAAAATACAGTCTTTTAAAAGAATTTTCAAATTAGGAATACGTCTATCTACAATGATTAGTGGAAGATATCCAACTAGACATTTTAGGAAGTTGTCGAGTCACTAGGCTTCTTGGGGGCCTCAAACAAGTCTAAAAAATTATTTTCCTAGTTGAAAATAAATTTATTTGTTAAAAATACAAATTCTGTGAATGATAAAGTATTTTATTAGTAGTAATACTTTATAAAACATAATTGAAAGGGCTTTATATATTTTATTATGTCCATTTATCTATTAAGATATTATAAAACCTAGAATTTCTTCTAGGACTATACACATTAAAAAACACATAGATATTCACAAAATTAATAAAATAAAAAAAATATCAACATTAAATAAATCATTAGCATGTTAAGAATGCTTTAAAATTAAATTAGAATTTTTAAATTGAATTGAATTTAATTAAATTGTAAAAACATGGTTTTGTAATGTGCACGGTCTAGGGTTAATCAAACTACCTATATTCTTCATTGTTAATTTCACTTCTGAAAACTTTAAAAGATGTTCTAGCATACAGTTGCTATTTAGTCATCAACTAGTGGATTATAGTTTTTTTTAAATATCAAATCTTAGGAGTGAATGCTATTATTGAGTTTTGATAAAAGAAAGGAATGTTTCTTATTTCTGAAAAAGAATCCCGGGTGTTCCAGCATTCTTAAGTACTTGAACTCGAATTACCTTAAGAATGAAAGGTTTAAAATTAATAATAGAGAAAAAATGTACTTTTTTCAATGAACATATGCTTATAATAACTTTTATTTTTTATAAGATAAAAATTACATCGAAAAAAAAGAAGAAGAAAAGAGAGGAAAAATCATTATAGAATGTATTTGGTTATCCTATGTTTCTAGTTACAGATTATTCGAAAC
>JAPMOR010040657.1:89395-163073 GCA_026543865.1 Argiope aurantia | reverse complement strand
TATAGTAAGAATATATTTAAGTAAATATAGTAAGAATTTTATTATATTTTAAATGAAAAGATTAGTAGAAAAAACACATTAATAAAATTTTGCTAAAATGTTAAATTTGTAAATACAAAAAAAAAAAAAAAGAACCTGATAGAATTTTTTTTAAAAATTGGACTTGTTAGGGAATAAATATTAATCATCTAACATAATTTGCTACGGGTTTATTGCCTTAATTTTCAATGAATTTCTAAGAAAAAGAATTAATTTGAAGCAAATAATTTTTTTTCTATTTTATTATAATTTTACATTTTTTATTACATCTTATATAAACATTTCTTAAAATGATGCGTTTTACATGATTAGATGTAATATTTATTGCTATATAAAATATTGAATTTATGTGTGTGTAATAAGTAAAAAAGTTGTTCAACATAAACTCGAAAGAAGTATATCTGGATACATTCTTTTTTAAATTTATTTCTAAAATTTAGGAAAGCTTAATAAGAATTTTAATTTCATTAAAATTTGATAAGTTTATTGTTGATTTCAAAATCGATGTTCATTTTAATACCGCTGATTTGTTTAAAAATAAAAAATAATATAAACAAATTATAATAAAAAAGATAAAGAAATAAAAAAAATAATAAAAAACTGATTTAATCTATTAAAATTTTTAAATATGTTTTTTATAAATATAGCCATTATCATTTGAAGTTAACATTTTAATTTGGATATAATAACTTTTACGAAATATTTTTCTTTAATCAGACTATTGATAATATATCAAAGGCAGAGCTTTAAATAATTTAAATTTAAATATATATCTATGCGTTGTTTTTTAATGAAAAATATCATATTAAATATATGGAAAACATTATATGTATTTTAACCGAGATAGACTTCAACTTATTTAGGAAATGTTTCAAATTTTCATTCAAATTCTAAATTTATGATGTACACTACTCTCCTTCACTAAAATCAATTCAATAAACGAACACCACCATTATAGGTTAGTAGAAATCTAATAGAATGGAAGTGGTGTTTCTGCGATGGCTTTTGTGAAATTGCTATATTCCCGCAGAAACAATTTGTGTGCGAAATGGCAATTTTCCAGACATGCTCGATTGAGTCTTAATCCGCAGTAAGATAGGAAACGTCCCTAAGGCAGCATTTTGAAATTACAAATTTTGGACTTCAGCTTTCAGCCATAGACCAAGATGTCATTACATCATTCAGAATATGTCAGACTTAATTTTAGGATGTAGAATGATGCATTGAAGTATTTAAATGTCTGACTCTATCTGAAATCTTGTGTATTTACTAGAGACAAAACTTTTCGGAAAAGTATTAATGAATTGCTTAGATTTTGGGTTTGATAAAATTATACAATTTAAAGTATTTATCCAGTGTCATTTAAGAGAATTTTGTCTATCATTTTTATGTTTTCTCCTGGAAAAATGCTGAATGAGAATGTAGATTAGGTCCAAACTGTTAGGCTGAAGTGTGTTCTTGGCTATGAAGCCACGTTCTAATCTTCTATATTACTTTCTTGAAAAAAACTTTTTAAAAATATATATAGAATTGTTTAGCATTTCGCATTTGCAAAATTATCCGCCTTAAAATATTTATCCATTGCTAAGAAGAGTTTGGTTATCGTTTGTTTCTGTTTTCATGCTTTTGAAGATAATATACTGAATGCAAATATAAATTAGATACAATTATTTAATCTACTGCACTTTAATAAAAGAGTAAGATTTAATTAAAACTACATTATTTTTTAATTACATAATAAATAAAATTTTATTATTTACCATAAGAAATTCATTCATAGAGTTACTGAGCTCGGGGAGTACAAAATTTTAGAAGTGGAAAAGGAAAGAAAAATAGGACGAAGAAGAGACTTACAGGGAAGTGTTATCAGATCTACTATCAAAAATATCTACTGTCGCAAGCGCCATCTTCATAAAACAGTGTTTAAAAAATAAACCAAAGTACGAATAATAAGAAAAAAAATATTTTGAGTCACGCGAGTTATGCAGTGCGATTTCATTGCATATTAATTGGAAAAAGTCATGATTTGTAAGGTATGTCAATTCACGGTATGTCTTAGAGTTTCTTAGATATTTCAGAAATACATACATCTGGCCTTCAACGAGAGCGTTTGGTGTACCTGAATAATGATGTAATTATGTATTCCCAGAATAATCATCCAAGTATTGTTTAGATCAGTAATCTTGCCTACCAACGAACAAGAACACTATTCTGAGTATTATTTTGGTTCAAACATCATGTTTAGTTCTTGGTAAGTAACCTGAATGAAATGTTTAACATAGTACTTTTAGTGATCTCATTTCTACAATGCCTGGATTAGCAACAAATTAACTTATTTGAAATTTGAAGATTTTTAAGGAAAAGTAAGAATATATCTAGTTTTCATTAGGATCAGAATTTTTGTTTTGTTTGAGTGATTATTTAAGGCACTCATGAGAATTTGGGGATCATGAGAATTTTCATAATACGTTTCGCAGCAAGGAAATTCATCATCTGACTTACGCAACTGACCTTTTTAATTTAATGCCATTGCAAATAAAACCATATATTTCTGAAATATTACCATTTCCATTATTGATTTCTTTACATGATTTATCTTAAAATCTGATTATTTATGCAATACATTGATAATAATAAGACTGATTGCATATTTACATTTATACGTTTTACTAATGGCTTGGTTAGAATTAATACTTTAGTAGAAGGAATGCATCAATTTAATGTTTACCATAAAATTTATAAAGCTAAGCACACAGCATTTAATAAGTAAACAGGCCATTAGATATTGATTCAATTACGTGGTTGTGACATTAAGTAAATAAATTCCATCATAATTTGTAGTAAATATATAGTAATTTTTGTAGCAAAGTGTTTAAAAGGTTTAAAAGTATAAGAATGTCGTACTCAGTATGAATGAAATTTAATTACACATGAAATCATAGAAGTTTCAAAGCATCTCTTGAGTGAACTCTTCTGTCTGTGTGATCATAATGAATTCCAACTGACTGTTCGTAGTAAGCACTGAATAATCAAAACAATAGTGAATGAAGTAACAAGTCGTTTTTGTCTTAAAATTAGAGTTTTTGAAAAAGCATTGTGAAATTGAAACTCTGTCATTTTAAACACAGAGCTTTATAACACATTGGTATTTAAAATATATAAATTACTTTTTAAAACATCAAAATTATATTCGGTACTAACTATTCAAATGAATTGATACCACGTTGTTATTACAAAATCTTTCTCAATATATCTTTGAAATTGAGTCTATTTTCTACAAAATGCATAAAGTTTTGCCAATTTCTACAGTCAAAGGCGATAAATGAACAAATTAAAAGAAGTTACCAATTACAAAATATCAAAACACTTAGTAAATTTTTTATTCTAAAAATTAACAACACGATTAATTAATTCCAAGATATTAAGCACATATATTGGAAAATGCATTGAATTGAGTATTTACGCTCCGTTTCGGCATGTATTGGTACAAAAATTCAAGCATCATAAAGTGTAATGAAAAGACATAGTGCATTATTTTCTATTTGAAACAAGTTATATCGAGCCATGTACTTCATTAATTTCTGACTATGCTTTCAGAATATGCAAGTTTCAAAAACTTATTTTAATATATTAAATTTTTAGTGTTGCTTGTATTAATTCCAGAATTATTTTTAGTTTCTTAACTTTTATTATTATATGGCTTATTTAAATTTTATGTTTGATGTGCTGGAAATTAAAAAACAACAACTTTTGTAAATAAAATAACTTCTTGAATAAAAGATAATTTGTGCAAAATTTATAACATATTTATAGGACAAATCGCTGTTGTTGCAACTTCACCGAGCTAATTTTGGATCATGTTTTATTATAATTGTATTATTGTTTAAATTATATTCAAGTAACTGCTTGATTTAGCATTTATATGCAAAAGTTAAACGAAAAAATGCATCGAAAAGCTTAAATTATGCTTTAAAATAAATTTCATATGAAAAAGAAATCAATAGAATATGATGTTTTAAAGGATTAATATTTTATAAAAAAAGATTTCCTTTCCAAATTAATTTTGCTTAGAAGAGACATAAAGTAAATTATAACTATATAAAAGGGAAAAAAAACTAAGAATATATCGGATTCCAAACTTTATTACAAGTAAATTCTTTTCAACATTTTCTTTTTAAATGGTTTAAAAGGAATTTTATTAATAAAACTGCCCAGATCATATAAAAGAGCATAGAAAATAAAATTGTGTTTTTATAAAATGAGGAAAAAGTATGATGATAAAGATACTTTGATGTCTTTAAGTGGAATTATTTTGAGCTCTTTATTATTCTTTTAAGGAATTCCCGCTTATGTTCCGCAACGTTTTTCAAACAAATATTATATTCTGAAGGTTAAAAAAAATATATATATAAAAAACTAATTATTTTAGTTAAATACAATTTTATTGGAATGGTATTTAAAATGGTTTTTAATTTTTTTTCTTATTTGTTTTTATAAAAATAAATAAATTTGAAAATGTTTCGATTTTGGAATCATATTTTTCTCCTCTCTCTCTGCCACAAACTTATATCGCTATAATAGCATATTTAATCAAATTGCACGGAATAATGAGTTGATATGATTCTCAAGCTTTTCTATTAGAAAAGAAAATTAATTTTAACTCATTTTTTGTATTTTGAATTAAAAACATTTAAGATATTATATAAAATTGGAAATTCTATCTTAAATTAATGGCACTTAAGAATAATTACTGAGTAGAATTAGCAAACAAAATCTTTTCCCACTGCTTGAATTATTCTGATATTCAGCTCTCAATACACTTTATAAAAAAAAAACTGAAAAAAGTTAGTTTATTATTTTGTAATATAAAATCAAATCAAATTGACAGTTAAAAAATGTATCATATTTTTTGGATATATTTTTCCAATTACAAACTCTTTGCAAAATGATTTTAGCAAAACTATTTCATTTATACTGTCCCTATATAATGCTCCCAAAAAATTATATTTTATAAATTTCTTATAAAAAAGAACAAGAAATTTAAAAAGCGTTGTCCAAACTTCTAAAGTAAATAGAAAAATCACAATTCCTACATCTCATTATGATATTTTATATAAAATGACAAAAATTCGATAAAACAACAGTGGGCAATTAAAAGAATAACTCATAATAATTTTGTGTCCCTTTTCTCTGGATTGCTAAATTAAAATAGTATTGCCTACAACAAGGAAGGAAAAAAAAAGAAAATAACAACATCGAGGGAAAAAGATTTAGTTTACCTTCCACCATTATTCTTATATTACAAATGATTATATTCAAAGAATTTCATTCTTATATCTTTTTGTTTTGAGTTTTCTTGTTGGATCTGAACCCTATTCGATATCGTCGAAAACTTTCGGTTGATCATTAGAAGTTGCGGAATGAGAAAGTGTGGAAAATTGCCCCGAAAGAGGTGGAAAGTCGACATTCTGGAAGATCCCTTTTCCCACCTCTTTGAAAAGAGCAATTTCTTGAAAACTACGCTTTTTTTTTAATATAGAAAATGATCACTTGCCGTAAACACAACAAACAACGTTGCAGTAGCTATTTTTTAAAGGCTGATTCTCTTTGTTAAAAAAAAAAAAAACAGAAGAATGTTTTTCATCCTCTAAACGAAATAATTTTTATCTGCTTCTTGGTAAACTATTCTTTCGGTTACATAGAAGCAGAAGTAAAGGCATTCTATTCAATAAAAAAAAGGGGGAAAACTTATCATTTCTAGCAGAAACGATGATTTCCACACATAATAATAAAAATAGAGCAAAAAAAAATGCTATGATATACCTTTGCTATTATTGTTTTTTCGATTTAGGTTAGTGTTATATATTCTTAAAAGTTAATAATATACATTTCATCGATGTGCACCATCTTTGTAAAGCGTTTGTACTATACGCGCGTAATTTTTATTACTTAAGTTTAGAATATTTTCATAACTTCATTCGAATTTTACATGAATTTTTTTAAATGGTCACATTATTCATTTATATGGATTAATCATTTTACCTGTTTTAATAAATTATTCCATTTATATTAATTAATTAATTTACTTACATTTGTTAACGTAACTACATTTACATTAGCTTTACAATTCGAGTTGCATATCAAATAAAAATCAGTTGTATATAGAATTCTTGGTACCATTTCTATAAACAAATTGAAATAGCTATTAATTTAAACGTCAATAATCAATTTGAGATGTTTGATTCCGAATATATCTTATCTTCGTGTAGTAATTGAATTGATAAAAAGTGTATGTATGTATATATATATATATATATATATATATATATAACACAAAAATTGATCAATTTTCAAAAAATTTATTTAAACCATAGAACCATAGAACTTAGATTTCTCTCATCAGTTACTTGAGCTCAGTAAAAAAAAATAAAAAATAATAATAAATGTTCTAATTCGGAATTCAAACATTATAGTAGCATATAACATGTAAAATTATACTTGTTTGAGAAATGTACGTGTGTTATTTTGTTAGCATGAGATGGGATTGAATTTTAAAAAAAGTGTGAAATAATAAAATTATTGATATGTATTTATTCTGATAAACATTTGCCGATTGTTTACACTTGTTCTTCTTTGTAAAGAAGTATTATGAAACAGCATTAACCATTTGAATATTTCAAGACCCATTTTGGAAAAATAGTTAAATAGATTTTAAACATTGTTCTTATTTTTATTAAAAGTATTTGGTCAGTTTTGATCTTTTTTCTCCTATAAAGGGATTTGCTTAAGAGAACACAAGTTGAACTCAAGCATCGGGGGTCAAAATGACAGAATTCTCTTTTCAGATCAATGGTGATATCCAAGAGAAAGAAACCCTATCAACCCATATGAGATATACAGGTAATTTAAGAAAGTCTACCTAAACAAGATTACGGCAAATACTGCAAAGATTTCAGATTCGCCATCTCAACTTTTCATTAGTTTCGATAAAACTGACAATAAAATTAAAATGCAATCAATTAGAATGTATGAAGTCTGAAATCTACGATTTTAATAGAATTTAAAAAATATAAAAGGCATGAAATTTATAAATAATTGTGTTAAGTTTAAAGTATAAATTATCGAAATAAAAAGGTCAATTAAAATAGAAAAAACAATGCAAGATATAATAAAATTAAAAGTATAAGGTAAATATTGAAAATATAATTACATTTAAAATAGACCCTATAACAGAAGCAAAAATAAGTGATAATATAGTTAAAATGTATTTAAAAATTCTATTGAAGAATTCAATACTGAAAATTTATTTCTGTGAAATAAGGTAGAGTCAGAAATGCTTAAATTTCACTGTAAGATTTACTCCGCCATTCCAGAAGTATGATTGATTGAACACTTGAGTTTCGGTTTGTGCGTTAAAGACGCTCATATATATGACTTAGGAGGAAAAGGCTGTTTTCTAAAAACTTTCAAAGATTTCCTGAGCATGAATTTGCTAAATAGCTATCAGCTATGGAGGGTCCTCATTAAGAATACAGGCGATAATTGTGATGTTTATTGAGAGTAGCAAATTCTTATCTTTGAAAGAGAAGCCCAAACATTCTATCATTCGGGGGTACGTGAATTCGAAGATCTTAAAAATAAGTAATGAAAGATAATAAGAATTTTTATTATTCATGACTGAAATTAATAATAAAAAGATTTAATATTAATGTTATATATTTAACAATGCATAATACAGTTCAACTCTCATATTAATACATAGCTACGTGTAAAAAGGAAAGAGCTTTCAGTATATTTTCTACAATGATTTTTAGCCACGTTTATCCAAATTTCCAAATTTTTAATGAAATTCTAGTATTAATGGAAAATAATTTACTCACGTCAGTAAACGATTATCTGAGACTTCGATTAATATGAGATTCAGTTTATCTCTGAATCTCCTCCGAATTGCATTAATATTCTGTTTGTTTTCCATTCTCAAAATTTAAAATTTTGTGTTACTTTTTAGCTACATACCAAATTGTTCTTTAATATTTGGAGGCATTGAATAAAATTATGTAAATTTCCTAATTTTTATAAATTTAATTTCTTGTTAAGCATTTTCAGATTTGGCAATTATCATTATTTCACTAATATTTAAATAATTAATAGTTTTTTATATATTATTAATAATGAAATACAAATGTAGAAAAACAATTGTCAACTAATTTGAATGCAAATTTCTGCTAGGTTCATTCAACAAAAATCTAGGTGAAGAAAAGTGCATCCATGTTTCAGAACAATCGGGAATCTGTAACAATAACTTTAAATTAAAGATTTCATACAAAAATAATATTATTTAATGAAATTTGTTTTTAACAAAATAAAATTAGTGTAATTTAAAAGTGGTAGTTAATCCGAAATAAAATGCTTTGTTCTATAATCTTGTTCAACACAATCAATTTTTTTCGATTTTTATTTCTGCTGTAAGTTTCATTTCTGAAGCCAAATAATTATCTTTCTCTACGTCACTAGATATTCAAAATCCGTTTCAAAATATAAATTTATTCAGACACTTCATTTCATTTTAAAAGATGGTGATAGATTTAAAAGAAACGTAGAAGTGATGATTTGATAACACTTTCATCAAACATCAATTTTCCAACGGTTCTATAGTGCTTTTCGACGCACTACAGTCGAGCAAATACTTTGATTCTTAGAGTTGTCTCAAATTTAAATGTGTGGTGAAATGTAGATTATTATGATCCGCGCAAGAAGCAACAGGACGTATGTTTTCTGGAACATTAATAATCACATTCACACATTAAAAAATATAAAGACAAGACAAGACATTCACGCGCGCAGGTTAACAGAACAGCGTATCATCTCATTTTCATTACCCTCGCAATGCACTATGGGATGTATACCTAATCAGGCATCGCCATCTATTATCCAAAAGAGAAGATAAAGTAAATTTAATTACTTATTTAGTGTTTTTGCAATGAAGAGAATTAAGAATTTCATCAAGATTTGTTGGTTGAATAGATATCAACATTATCCTTGGGTTCACGTAATTGTTATTTTTATATGTCAGTTAATATTATTTTTTAAGATTTATCATTAATGACAATTAGAAAAAAAAAGTTTAAGATAAATCACTTTTGTCATATTTATATGGAAACATAAAATAGAAATTTTAATTTAGTTTGACAGTGGTATCTAGGAATTTTCTTCAATTATAACTTATTAGCTAACAGAAATTCTTATATGTGAAATGTTATCTGAAAGGAAAATACGAGCTCATTAAAATAAAACTTCTCGATGAAAACAAGCTGCCCATTCACTTGTAACTTATACATTCTATAAAAAAATCACGAAACACTTTGTTTTTTATTTCATTTGTGATTGGTAGATAGCGAGTCACCTGACTCAAGATATTTGAGATTTGTTTTGCCAATATTGTTTATAGTATTTAATGAAAATTATTATTACTTTTTAGCAAATATTTATATTACACTTCACGGTGAAGTGGTGAGAAAAGAAGTAATATTGGCAAATGGTAATGAACATCAAATTGACAGCAAATGAGTTTTCAAAAATATTATTTGCTAATTCATCTTTTAGACACACCGTTTGTGGCAATGTTAATGGATATATTTCCGGACTGCTTATCTTTTTACGAGTAGTAGACATTTTTCGTCTCTCGGTTAGTAATCGGCTGAATACCTAAACAACTCATTTGCTAACCCAATTAGGTTTTCTTCAATAGTAATGGAGAATTCAGCGATATCAGTTGAAGAAAAACTGTGACAAAACACCGAGTCTGCCAATTCGAAAAGAAAATCTAATAGTAAAACTGTTATATTGGCGACGAAACTTGAAAAATTGAATCGATATTTAGATATTGACATGTAAGATTCAAGGACAACATCAAAGCTTGCCGAAGCCCTTTAATAAATGAATGAAAAAAAGAATATTACTAATATGCATCAAGTGAAGTCATCTAGAGTTACTCATGTGATGTATCAATCAATTGATAAACGCCACAGCGGATATCATCAACTGCTGTCCTTCACGTTATCTGTAAAATGTGGGTATGTTCATTTTTTTTTTTTTTTGCTAGATAAAAAAAAATCGCTGGAAGAAAAAAATTATACATATATGGTGACCAAATACGCTATAATTCAGTTAAATCTTTAAATTACAACATCCCCCTTCTATTAAAAAAGTAGCATTCTAAGGAAGAAGGTTCGCCTTTTTAGCAGCTTTTAAAAGTTCTTTATTAAACCATGTCCAATATTCAATAGGCATACTTACCAAAGTGCTTGATGCCAAGAAGGTAAAGAAAACCATAATAAAGTATCCATAGTAAATAAAAATCCAAGAAGCTGATTTTGTACCGAAAAAATATTAGGTTCTAGTGTAGATTTGGGTGCTCTTTCGATTGGCGACAAATTTCAACGATGAAGCACATTATGGAAACCAGAATGTGCTTCATCACTCACATTACTGTTGGGTTATCGACCGAAAATCCCCTTGGGTCCGATCTTGGCGTCAAAAAAAAAAAAAAAAAAACCGCTCAAAAAAAATCAAGGGGCATCCAATTGTTAACTTTTACCAAATATTTATTTTAGCGATTAGCAATTAGTAATGGATAGCCGATGACAGATAAATTAAACTATGAGATGCATGGAAAAAACCAGAGCACAGCATAAAACCAGAGATTGAAATGAATTCAAGTGACTAGAAAATAAGTAATTTTAACAACGTGAATAAATTGAACTTATTATAAACTCTTTCTTTCAGGTAAAAGTAGTAACAAACGAAAATAAATATCAAACTTAACATTTATTATCAAAAAGCTAGATTGAAAATTTTGTTCTTAATTTTTAATTTGAGTGTTGAATGATGCTGTTGCCGATTTCCTGGCCTAGGGTTTTGGCGTCTTTCTGTGGTCTGGGTGTCCCTGTTTGAGACCTTATTCTTGTTCTTCAACCTGTGTTCAATCTGTGAGCTGTTTGAATGTGCATCCCCTGTAAAAAGGAGCTGTGCAAGCGAGTGTGTGAGTGTCATCTTCGTGTGATCTAGAAGTCAGACTTGTGTTGCAGATAGTATTCGGACTTTTAAATTATATTATTCGGACTTTTAAATTATATTATAAATTAGTAGTTGGAATTCCTTGTGGCTGCGAAACTTTGCTTGTTTTTAAAAAAAATTTGTAAGAAATAATTTAATGTTAATGAAACTTGTTTTACATAAGTTACTTTTTTTTTGCAAAATTTTGAATAATGATAGTTTGGGAGCATATAAAAAGAATTCAGCGGCGTGAGTGCTAAAGTTATTATGCCTGTTCTGCTAAGAAGGACACGTAAGAGATTTTTTTTCTCTCCAAAATTTTGCATTTATGTTCAGAGTTTTGCTTTTCAAAGAATTAATATGAACCTAAGCTTCATCTAGGCAATTATTTTCGGATGCACATTTCCGAATTCGTGATATGTTAATTCTTTTATCTTATTTTGCAATCAGAATAATTGCACTTTTCGGCGACTTTTTGTTTATTTATTGATGTATCACCAACTGGAAATACACATTTCAATCTTTACTTGGAAAAATCCTTTTTTTCTTTTTATTTTTGAATTGGTTGATATTCATTTGAAATAAAGTAACTGATTTCGATAAGCAGATGAAATTATAAAAATAGTTACATTCCATAATAGTTAAGTTAACATTATAATTTAAAAATTTGTCAAACAAAGGGAGGATATCAAAGAACAAGGAATTTGATTGATAGTTTCGTAATTTTGTATTACAATAAACATAGTACGGCATCCGCCAATAATTTTCTTTTAAATATTTGCCAGCTGTTATTATTATGTGACAAAAGTATGTTATTTTCTGACCTTCATTTTAATTATCACACCCTAAGCTTCAGAACCCATCTAAATTTTTGGAAATTGGCAACTTAGAATTCTTTGGCGATATGAAAGGATGTTAACTAACAGATTTCCATCAAATGACATATTAATATACGAAAATTTATATTTTCAAATTAGTAGGTGCATCGCATTTGGCGAACATTATGCAATTAGGATTTGACTCCATTTACTATTGTAAAAAAATGTAACAGATTTCCATTAGCATTTATGGAAAATAAATATGGGAAAGTTTTCAAGAATTAAAAAAAAAGAAGTGTCGTATTTTAGCATCGATTTCTCTGTAAAAAGGGAAACGGATGATTATGTAAAGCTAGATCTCAAAATAATAAAATCCACAATTTACAATCTCTTCATAAATGCATCGGAAGAGAATACTGTGCATTTTTCAGCCTTTAGGCATTAGAAAAAGAACTATCCCCCCCTTAAAAATGTTATTCTGAATAGACAAGCTCAATTTGACTTTTTAAGATAGAGCGTGTGAGTTTTAGCTAAATTGGTGATCCATCAAGTTCTGACAAAGCTTTTAAAACGTGTACCGTGAGAACTTATTTTTAGTATGTAAAATTTAAATGTGTATAAGCATAAAATACACATTGTTCCATAAAATATTTTAGTTTATGTTTAGCCTATTTTTGGCTAGCTTGGAATTTCCAGTTTTGTTTTTTAAAAATTCAAAAGAACGTGCAATAACTTTAATGAAACTATTGCAAGGACATTCAAAAATCTTACAAGAGAGTTTTAACTTTTTTTTTCTCTTTTCAATAAATTTGTGTAAATCTTCATGAATAAGCATAAGGTTAAAGTTATAAAGTTATAAAAATCTATTTCTATAGCTAATTTTTGATTTAAATAAAAATTAATCAAATCCTCATTTTGGTTCAAGTTTATTTATTAAAATATTAAAAAAGGGCATATTATCAAAAAGATAATAATAATAATATCTTTACTTAGAAATTAAAACATTCAAATTTCTTCATTAAAATAATTCATTAAAATAAATTTTATTAATTATTAAAATTTCTTTATAATACGAAATTTCGACTCTCTCAAATTTCTTTTTAACGTGAGGAATGAAATATGGCAAAAAATTATTATTACATTTTATAAATTTGTTAGTAAAGCAAAATTGCAATGTTGGAAATATTAGTTTTGAGGTTCACAAGGTAGAATTTTAAAATTCTACTAATAATATAAGAAGCATAAATGAATCATGCACTGTGGTAATTGCATTGAAAAAAAAATCATGAAAGGGATATTGAAAATAAATTTTACTCATGATACAAAATGTAGATAAAATATTTCATAAGAAAGCCATACAAGAACTTCTATGCACAGAGATACTTTTCTAACGTATTCAATTTTCAGTACGATACAAAGATATATTTTCACCTTTTTGATTGCTTGGCCATGAAAAAAAATTAATGAATGCTAAAAATGAACGTAAAATGGCGTTTCTATTAACATTTTGTTTTAATATTTATTTTTGTGGACATATATTTATTTCAGTTTTGATGACCACAATAATTAAATTAGCGCTTGGACGACAATGGTCATGTTTATGATATTTTGCTAGATACAATTTTATTTTATGTAATGTAGAAATTTTTAGATAATTTTTCTGACATATATCTCATGGGTGAGTAGAAAAATATCATTTATACAATTTTTAATTGAATGGAATTTCTGAATATATTTCTAATAAAGAGATAACATTTTTAATGACTTTATATGTTTTTATTAAATAAGATTTTCAACCATATTATTGATTAAAAAAATATCAGACGAGATTGTAATTTAAACCAGATTTACTTCTGAAATTTATAAATACTAAGAATATAAATTAATGAACCTAAAGAATCAAGGAAAATAAAGGGTGAAAAAGTATCATTAAAAAATAAAAAAAAACTCTCGAAATCAGTTATAATGAAACTCCCATAGTTGTCGATAATAATAAATCCCAATACTTGATATTACATGTTATGTTATTACAATAATAATACTTTTTTATCATTTATAATGAAAAATTTTATTAGTGAATAAAGCTTAATAATATATATTTAACATGTTTCTATCTTTTTATAGTAATTCTTCATTTAAAAATCAACAATGCTTAAGTTTAAAAAAAACTGCTTTCATGACAGTGCAAATATTTGTGTGTTTATTTATGTGATAGATTTTAAAGTTAAAACTGACCGTTGTTCACCATTCTGTTTCTCTGAAAATGTGTTTCTATAAAAGTGTAGTTTTAAAATTTATATAAACAATCGGCAAATTTTGGTATTTAAATTGGAAGAGAACAAGAAAACCATATGATGAGAATAGGAAATAGTCAATTTTATTTACGTTAATTAAATTCATTTATTTGTGGAGCAAATTAGGAAAAATTCTTCAAACATTTGTTTTGAATATTTTATATTTCAATTCGCTTTCAAAGCGAAGATTATAAGAATTTTTTATGAGCAAAATATAAAATTCTGCTTTTAAATGGAAATTAAATTTCAGAGCGAGTAACATCCATAGAATCTGGATGGATCGTCTTTCCACATACATTTACGAATCTTCTCTTTGTTTAAAAGGATTCTAAAACTTATTATTTTGGATACGAGGAGTTTAGTACACACCACAGGATAAGGCAGATACTTATTCTTTTCATCCATTTCTTTCCTATTAATTTCAAATGAGCTTCGCATGCAAGTTTGCAAATAAAGATAATACAATTTTTGGGCCTTGGGAATTTTTAATGATTTTGTATACATTTTATGATCTGAAACTATGATTTTGATTTTTGCCTTTCAGCACTTGTATATGAGATATATGATAATGCTTTTATTTAAATCAGTAACATTAACTAAGGATACAATCGTTAAATTATTATTTTTTCTTTATTAAAATGGCAAAACTATTTAACTGATTGAAAAGCCAAAACCGCATTTCTGTAAATTTACATTATCTTAAAGATTACAAATGTGAAGAACCAAGTAAAAGCAAAAGAGAAAGATGACTTCATTCCATTCTGAAATATTTTTTTAGTTAAACATTCTTGAATGATCATGTTTACGCAGTTTCTTAGATTATAATTTGTAATCAGATGAACATCCCATACATCCTTGGTATTTGTATTCCATCTTTATTAGGTTCCTGTGAAATAAAATATTTTTATTAATTAAGAAGAAAAAATAGAATAATTTTCCTATAAAACTGCAAGAGATTATTTAAAAATTGGAAATGATAAAAATAAAATAAAAACAAAAATAACAGTTATTCTGTTATGCTCTCAGCTTTATTTGATATTCTTGTTTGAGCATTCTTGATTACACACAATCTAGTGATATTATTTTGAAGATTCAAGCAATAATATGTCTGCTATTATAAAAGTTCTTCGTCTGTCCTGGCATTAAGCCTACATTGTCTTTCTGTCCTATTAAAATAGTGTACTTGCGTTCGGCTACGAGCTTTAAAGAGGACGTTAAGGGTTGCAGAAAAACTGTCTAAATGGCAAACAAAGTTTTTGAATCTTTAAGCTTGATATTAGCTAAATGAAAATAAGTTTCATTCTTTTGTTTTTCTAGAAAATACTTTTTATTGATATGACTTAAGAGATCCAAAGTTTTTGTTATGTGTCATTTGTGAATGTGTGATTAAATTACGCGTCATGAAATTAAGTTCTTAACGAACAGTTTATTATGACGGCTATAAAAATCCAATTCTTAAATTTTATCCACTTCAAAATTAAATCCCATTCTTATTCCATATATTTTCTCTACCTATGTGTTTTAAGCAAGAGTTTTCTGATTTCGAGATTTCATAAAGTTGTTTTGATAAATCTAGCTTTTCTCAACATTTCTCAACAATTATGTTTTATCTAGTAAGTCAGGCTTTTTTATACAATGTTATTGCGTAGTTGTGTTGGTATTGTATAGTATTGAATTTTCTTAGGCACAAGAAGAGAGGTTATTTCACATGGTCATGTATCTGATCAAATGAATAATTTTTTTAAGTCCCCATAAATTATCCATTGATATTCGTAAATTCCATCTTCTTCATGACAAAAACAATTATTTTATAACATTTTTTTTAATTTGTCGTAGGATATTTAAAGTGAGAACAAATATTAATACTACCTTTTCAAATGATTTCTTATTCAAGGAATAAGCTGCTCCTTATAGTTTCAATATTGTAAAATATAGTTCAACACTCTTCATTTTACAAAGTTGAGTTGATGGCGAAAAATATTTGCATACTTAAATAATAAACTCACTAAATGTAAAGAAAGACAGTTAAAAAATCCTATCAATTTCATTTAATCCCAACATTTCTATTTAATTGAAAACAAACAAAAAAATGTTGATATTTTGTGTAATAAAAACAAATTAATGAAATGGTTTTATAAAATGAAGAACATGCGTATTTAATCTTTAAGGGCTAGAGCATTTATTGAAGCACTTTTTCTTCTTTTTTTGGCTTATTTATTTTATTCATAACTGCGAATGAGAAACGAAATTTGTCTATGGTAGTATGATAATAGTAGTATTTTAAAAATCTAACAACTGAGTTGTATGATGTTTCGTCTTTTTTTATCATTATTAAAATTAGATTTTTAAGCCAATTACTAGAGTATTCAAAGTATTAGTGGGAAATTATGTAAACTTCTTAAATCTTTTAAAATAGTATTTTATGAAAGCCTAAATCTTGCTGAAAATTTTAGGCAGGAGAAAAATTGTCACTTACGTTATGTTTACAGCGTTTACGTAAAATTACAGCGTTTTAAATTTTAGTTTCAAAAATTCAGGCACTCTGGTATAATATATAAGCATATTGAATGTTCTGGAATTGAAATATTATTTAAAATTCAAAACATAAAATTGGGGAAGAGGTTATAATTAAATAATGATAATTTTAATCACTGATGATTTCGTATACAAAAATCCAAAAGTTAAAAAAAAGTGTTTACACTTAAGTTAACGTTACATTTGACATACATAATAATATCTGGCATCTAATTCAATACTATTTTATATTATCAAGTGATACCAAAGACTATTATTGTCTATAAAAATAGACAAACTAGACGTGTTCAGCAGATCATCTATCAGAAGTTTATAAATGAAAATTCCTTTATCAAAGAGATTGTTCATTAAGAAGCAACAATCACGTACAAACCTTACGCTTTCTTCTATACTTAAGTGCCACCAATTTCAACACAAAAAGGTAATCACCACCAGCAGAGAACAAGGATTCAAACAGAAAAATGAAGTGTCATTAAGTGGAACAAAAGTCAATCGATTGCTCCTTTTTTTCCCACTTTATAATACGGTCCTATATAAAGGGTCTCATTTTTACTTTTTGTCTTGTATATATTTCCCTGAGCTCATGATCGGTCATTAGCGATGCCAAAATGGGAGAGTTTGCAAAAAAGAGGCATGAAAGTTTGAAAGCCTGGCATTTTGTGGATCCATCCTTTTCTTTTTTTCCCCCTAACAGAAAACAAGCCATTTTGCTGAAGATTCTCATCTTGGAAACGATTTTTTGTCGCAATGGAGAATCATCTGCATCTATTTTTCTAAAGAATGATTGTTTTTCTTTATAAAAATGTCTGTTACTATTTAGGAAAATAAATTTGCCTGTTTTCTTATCAACAATCTTCTCGTGCTCGTTGTATTCCATATAGACATATACTACAAAACACTTCCTTTTCTTTTATCTTCAATACAGAAAATGTTCATAATTTTCAGAAAAAAAACAGTAAGCAATGAAGAATATATTATCATCATTTTTAATGTTTCTCAAGATGCAGTAATATTTAAAATTACAATTTTTTTCGGATTATTTTTTACGCAGTCAAAATCTCTATGCTGAATTCTAATTTCCAACTGACTTTGCATTTCGAAATAATCAATATACCTTTATATCCCTGATTGGTGAATATTTTTTGAATTAATTACTTTTAAATAAATTAAATTACTTATTAATTAAAAAGTTAGTTATTGATTTATGATTGTTGTGCGCATCAAATAGTATTTGGTTAGATTGTTAAGGAGAAATATAGATTTCATTAATAAATTAGTATTCCGTTATGCATGTTCAATAAATGATTTTTCCTTTCTAGCCTATAGGTAAGGTATTGTATCTTGTATTGAAACACACTATTATATTCACAGGTATACTGAAATCTACTTTAAGCCAAAAAAATATGGTATGGTATAACAATATTTTCTTTAACAATAACCAACATTTCATTTTTTCCGCTATAAAGTCTGCTCTCCTAATCTAATCAGTTTCTGTACATGAAAATTATTTTTACACTTCTTTTTTTTATCATGTCGAAGCTCTTTGATGTATTTTTTGTCCATTTACTGTGGAGCCAAGAAAATATTTTCTTTCAAAAATTCGAAGAATACTTAAAAATGATTCGTCTTCGCAAAAAATGCGCTTTGCAATTCTGCCTCCTCTGATATTGCAGACGACCGTTTTCTACTTTAAAAGTTTACTGGTAAATTACTTACTCTCTTAGAAAAAAAAAGGATGACAGCATACTATGTTTTATTTCATAAAACTTTTCCAGCTTTCTCCTTTTAAAGCCTCTATTGATAAATTGAGAGTCACCACTCATTTCAGGATTTTTTTTTTTATTTCGTCGATTAAGTAAATCTAGGTGAAAAAAATTGGAATTCTTTGAATACGGACTTTTTTTACTACTTTGAAAAAGGCATCAAGAGATCGCTTTCGCCTTTACTTAATGACTCATGTGCTATATGTTTGAATTTTTGTTTTTTCTCGTTGTAAGTAATTAACTTTTTAACTTTGTATTATATGGAAGAAAGAACTTAAAAATGCTTATTTGTGGTTGTGCGCGTCGACATTTTTATTGTACATGACGTATTATCTCCTAAAACTTTGGAAAAATTTAATGATTAGCATTTCTTATAAAAGTTAAGATACTTGTTCACATTTTTTGGGTGGACCTGCTGTAAAAGAAAAAATTATGAATGATTATTCGAATTTATTTCAAAATGTAAGTTAACGGATAAGTTTTCTTAAGTCAATAAAAGAAAAGCAACAAAAAATGAATAAGAAAAGAACCATTGCATACGTTTAAGATATATGATGTCTTAAAACAGAGGATCATGTTTCAACTGACTTAATGATATTTCGGTTATTATTTGAAATTTTATTGGTTTCTTTTATTTTCGTTTTACCTTTTAAGAGGGAAACAAACTAGCAATTGCAATTTTAATTCGCTGAAAGTCAAAGATTAGTCTAAACGATAGTTGTATTAATGTCTTATATTTTAAAGTGGTGTATTATATTTTTTTTTTATTCATTGAAATAATTGACAGAGATTTCAGTCAATCTTGACGATTTAGTGGAAACCCTCTTAATTTGGCTTAAAAATTAAGATAAATCCCTGAATTCAATATAAATTTTTCTGTATTAAAAAAATTCTTGATAATTTATTATTAGTTATTGAAAAGAAGAAATAAATATAGTTTTTTTCTTCTATGGATGAATATTATGAATTAAAAAGAATATATTGTTAAAAAATTCAATAGAAAATAATGGCTAAAATGTAAATGGCTTTAATGCTTGTAAAAAACATTTTAAAGTGTTATGGTATTATATTTTTCTTCATTGAAATAATAGACAGATATTTCTGTCAATCTTAACTAATTCAATGGAAACTATTTTAATTTTTCTTAAACCTTAAGATAAATCATTGAATGCAATGTCAGTTTTATTGTATTAGAAAAGTTCTTGATACTTTCTAATTAATTTATAAAAGCAGGAATAGAGATATTTTTTTCGCAGATGAATATTATGAAATAAAAAGAATATATAGCTAAAAAATTTAATGCAAAATACCATTGAAATGTTCCCAGTAAAATTAACTAAGGCAAATATCAATCAGCATTTCTTTATTTTTTTCGAAAAACGAATTCGAACAAATTATTGTTTCTGTATGATAATTATTCTATATTTAAGGATAAGTTGAAGAAATCTTTTAAATATGAGACATGCACAGAGAATTCAATCGAAAGCAGTCTGTTAAATCTAATTCAAAATTGTATAACTTTAGAGAGAGTTACTTTTTTCATTGAATGAATCAGAACTGTGAAATTTGATGTCCACTTTGGATGGAATTGAATCAGTCTATCGTGAATAGTATGTGCTTACCAAATTTCTTACATATAATTTCTTTCTTATATTTAATTTCTGCATATATACTTCACCTAATTATTCTAATTTTATTTTAATATAATTAATTAAATTAATTTTATTTTATCTTAATTCTAATTTTATTGATTTCAATTTCATTTCAACTATGCAGGTTTTGAAAGTTTCTAAAATCTGCATTCACTTGCATAAATGGTGCAAATGATTTAAAAATAAACTATTCATTGTTTAGAAAAGTATTTTGAGTTCAATTACGTGCTTGATTTGGAAATAATTTTAAAGATTATATAAATTTGAAAAAATAAATTAAATCATTAACCTCATTTTTATGAATCCGTATCTAATTTGTACATAATATTTTCAAAATAATACAGGATAGTCAGGAAATTTTTATTTGTGATATAGAAAATTATTCATTTAAAAATAATTTAAAAAAATTATTGCTGCAATAACAAGTTTTAACAATATGTTTATAAATTTAGTAATAACTTTTAATTGTAATTTTTAGAAACTCAATAAAATGATTTTACAAAAATACTTAACAATGTAGAAAAAATGTCGAATAAAGGAAAAAGAGAATATATCTGGGCTGCTAAAAACATTTAAAATCGATTGATACCTGTTTTTGAGTCCTAGAAATGCGTTCTAGAAAATGCAAGGACGATAAAAATTAATACTAGTCAAAATCTTTACATCTACTTCTGTCTTCCTAGTCAGTGGTTAACACTAAGCAGTTGCGAAAGAAATTTCATGTAAATAGTAACCTACAGCAGGAAGAAAAAATGTAGTGAGACATCAAAATACATGAATGATAGCTCATCAGAAACGAAGATGAGCTGCAATCATCGAGACTTATGAACGTCACAATGAAATCGATTAATCAATTTTCTGTCGATATTTTTGGAAACATTGATTATCTTCAGTAAAACAGAAATATACTGGGCTAATTATGGATGGTATATATATGTTCTAAATAAAACCGAGAAAAAAATATAAAGATTTTTTTTTTATTTTGCATTGGAGATATTTCAAGGATAATAATTTTACAAGAAGGATAGTATTCCAGGAATATTTTGCCATACTCTCAAATACATACACTTTTATATTATTAAACTCATTCCAATAGCTAACAATAGTTTGAAAAAGAGCCTAATAAGGCGGGATATTTGGGAGCATTTGGCGATTAATTGTTGAGATGCGGTTAATATACAAGAATTAGAAAACCGAATGCATATTTTGAGCAACTTTTTACATACAGATTGGAATCAGAATTTCACAAAAAAAATTTAAAAAACTACAAATGAAATAAAAAAAATTAGGAAAATCAATTTAACTCATTGCGTTCTTGAGTTGTTTGTTTTATATATGCATGCAAAAGAGTAGATGAAGATAGCAATCCCTCAATGGATTTGTTTTCGGAATTTGATACATTTCTGAACCTTAGATATTAAATGTAAATTCTATATTTCTTGAGGACCAAATTTTATCTGTTTAGCTCTTTTCGTTTTGTAGAGACCTACTTAATTTATGTTCGTACAGCCGAGCAAATAGCCTTCCTCTGAATGAACTTCACTCAGTTTTTGACTGAAATTTGCAAATTTGGTTTAAGGATTGTGTATTACATTTTATTTTTAAAAATCTAGGACAGACATAATTCTAAAAGTATGTTTTGAGAGGAAAATGGTGATTCGCCAGAATCTTATTTGCTGACGATAATACTTTTTCTTTCTATGCTTTCTATATGAAGATAAAATATGTCTCACAGTAAGCTTGAACATCTGTCAGGCTAACGATAGTACTATTAGAGAAATTGTGTTTTCATCATAAATTTATTCTCGATTGAAGATGTAAATTTTAGAAACAATTTTCGTCATTCACGAGAAATTTTAATTTTATGTGTCCATTCGAAGAAAATTGCGGTTGAAGCTCATCGAATGCTCTCGCACTTACTCTGCTCTTAGTTAAAAAACATGCCATGAGCGGTTTAAAGGTTCAGATCACATGTTTTCGATTACAAAGTTATGCTCAGCATTTCGTAGAACCAACTTGGAGTTATACATACGCCAGCATGGCGTGAGTTGTAAAAATAGTGCGAAACCATCATATATGAATCGGTATCGAACGCAATAGTTGCGTTTAAGTCGAGAATTGTAGGATAAATGAACGTAGTACCAAGAGAGACATGACAAACTTATCCTCTAGCATGATAATTCTGGGATACATGTCTCATGAAATACTAAAATGCATGGTTTTACCCCATTAAAGGCAAATAGGCAGTTCTGGTGCCCACTAAAATCATTGGGTCCTGATACACTCCCAAGGGTGGAATACGAAAATTCGGACAGGGTCTATCTACCCATATTGTATTCTCGCCATCTAACCATGTTTTAGAAGTGTGAGGGCGGTGCCAAGATATCCCTCATGTTGTTTCGAAATAGAAAGAAAATATAACTAAACTAGAATCACTTGCAACTGGATCAAAAGACTTATTTAAATTTTTGTAGCAGTTAAATATTGTTAAATGACATAAATATATGTTAGATATTAAAAACTAATTTTCTCTTTTACCATTTGCAAATTTTAGGAAAGGATTACGAAACTCTAAAAGATGGAAAATCCGAGTTTATCTATTGATTTTGCATTTGAATTGAATGTTAATTTTAAGAAGTTAAATATTCCGATCATAAACAGAAAAATCTACTGAACATTTTAATGCATTGTAGATGCATAAATGAAGGAAATCAAAGGAAAATTCATTTAAATTCAGAATAAATTTTTGACCTTGCAGTATTGATGTTTGCTTATCTAGCCTTAATTATTTATAATCCAGAATACACTAAATTAAGGTGCACTATTATTAAACTACAATTTGGTTTTCAAAGAAAAAAAAGTGCTATTTTTGAGAGACAAACAACAAAAATGTTCCCTAGCATAGTAAATTAAATATGCTAAAAGGTTTTTTATTTTTTGAAAAGCAAATAGTTGAATAACTTTCCAATTATTTCATTTTCTATAATTTAAATGACTTCTAATTGGATCAGGGAGATAGCAGAGTTTTATAAAAACATTCTTCGAATAAAATAAATATAAAGAAATATACAAAATTCTTAGCAATGTTCTAATTAAATAAAAAAATTAAACATATAAAGGAGGTAGGCCTTTATTCTTTTGAATAAGAAAATTACCCGTTTGACTCTTTTGAAATGAGTCAAACTGAATTCAAATAAAGTGGATTAATATAATTCTAACTAAAAAAAATTAAAACACATAATATAATGAAAACTCATTCAATTTTGTCGTTTATTTAGTATTCTTATTATCCTGCTGATAAGAAGAATCTTTCCATAAAGTGCCTGGAAGAACAATTATGTGTTAGAAAATTTCGTGTTCTAATTATATTCATAAGTTCCTTGCATTTTTTGCGAAGTTTATTTGCTATTTTCCGATGCAAAATTATTTAAATGCAGAATCCTGTTCCATATAAAATCTGCATAAAGATAAGAATTTTCTATGACTTGTTGTATTAAAAAACATTATAATGGCAGTTAGGTGTAGGAACAGAATTTTAAATTTAGAACACAAATGCTGTAAAATTGTGGGAAGGTGGTTGCAGTTGCATTAACTTTCTAGCTGGTTCTATCTCCATATCAACATGTATGATCTGTATTATAAAATATAAATTTTTAAGATATTAATTATTAGAGTTAAGTTGTAATTAGATGAAGGTTAGCAAGTACACATATTTTAAATAATTTTTATTTAGAAAAGAGTGGAATCAATGCGGTTATAAAACACAAAAACAATATAAAATGATCAAAATATTAACTGAATGGCCTGAAAATAAAATAAATGCAAGAGTCATTATTGTAATTGACATGTATTCAATTGTAGTATAAAACTGTAGAGACAATATGAAATTAGAAAAATGAGGTTTAGCTGTAAAAAGCAACTTTCATATTCGTTTCATTTCATCGTTATAGTCGATCCAAATAAAACCGTCCAAAAATAAAAATTTCTAGTAAAAATTACAAATATATCGTATTATTTTATCATTTTAGTAGGTTTGCACCTTTTCTGCCTGCTTTCGCTTCGTTTACTTTTATCAAAACCTATTTCCTTTTCTATTCTCAACACTTGTAGTTTCAACTCACTTTATAGAGAAAAAGGGTCCCATGGGGGGCACCTTGTAATTGAGTACGAGAAGCTTTTGGCATTGTGGTTGGTTCTCATCACCCTGTTGGGTACACAAAAAGATGGGGGCCTGTCTCCTTCCATTGATGGCGGGACTTACTTCCCCAAAGGAAGGGTTGTACTGTGGCTGGTAATGGCTCTTAGGATTCAATCACAGTTCCACCAGTGTTGCTGTTGCGGCGATCCGGTCTTTCAGATTTTTCCGTGTGCCTTTTGACGGGTCGGAGTAGCCAGTTTAAGATTATAAAGAAATGTGGGGAGGTGGGTGGTTCTACATTCAAAATATTTTTTTCAAAAGATCGTTTGCTAGATGTTGTAGATATTTTCTTCTAAATAGCTTTTCTTTATAGTTTGTAAAATAAATAATGAAGTTGTTGATTGAGGCTACATTATTTTTAAAACAATTCAACAATTCACTTTCTCAAAACAATAATGAAAAGAAGATATAGTAAACATTTATGCCTGTAGATAATTTTTATATCTGTAGCAAGTAACATATTCGGAGAGCTTTATTAATGCCTTGAATTTCAAACTTTGATCAGCAGTTCGTAGAAAAAGAGCTGAAAGAATAGTCAAAGTCATGTTTTTATAATTCACTGCGATGAAAAAATATAATACGGAATTCCTCTTTATTGTATCTACCATATATGTGTGCCCGCTAGAAGGCTTAGAAAAGCAAAAGGAAATTTCTTTAATGATAAAATTTCAATAGCTGAACTTGACTGCAAAATTATACTTTGCCCTTATAACTGTTGCATTTATCTTTGAAAAAATTATTACAGAAATTTTTTTATAAGTTGAAATTGTCATAAAAAGGAACATTCTGTGATTGAAACATTAATTGAAAGATCTGCAATAAAACATTAAATGTCTCGTGTGTTTCTATTGAAACGTAAAGACATCCTCACGTAAACATATTAAGATACCCTAAAACCTGTTCTGATATACATGTTGTTACAGAATAAGAAAAAGACAACACAATCTTTCCCGGGTAGACTTGGTTAAATCCACTCTCAGCAATATGTGAGCACTCAACACAATTGACGATTTTCGTTCGAATAGATTTTATTTCTCTAGAGGTTTTGATTAAGTTTCTTACTTCCTTGGAAGCGTCTGGGAAACAGCTCTGCCAAGAGGATTGGGAGAATTGACGAAATAAGACGAAAGTTCGGATTTGTTAACTGGGTTCGGAAAATCGCGTGACAAAAAGTATTTGAGATTCACTAAATTTTATGGATTTATTTTTGCACCAGGCTAAAATTCTTTCTTTCCTTCTCCATCTCGTAGGTCTATTGCTTCTCATATAAATTTCGATTGTACGAATATAGATACAGTGAGAAACATTGAATAAAATATTTTTATAAAAATTTATTCCGTATTTGTGATTTCTCTTTATTTAGAATGAAAGTGGTTGTCTTTTAATACACTTCCACTCAAAGTTCACGAAAGAAGACTTGTATATTTGTTCATCAAAAGCAAATATTTCTTTAAGGTTAAACTTCTTTGAAATGATTTTTTTTATTGTTAGAGATAAATAAAATTCTAAGACCTGACTTGTTTATATGTTTAGCTTTGTGAGAGTAACATCTCACCTTTGCAAACATTTCGCTAAACATTTGCAAAATTCTCAGTTTTAACTTGTGGAGATAATGGAGACAATCACTTGAGCCAAATTTCCAAATTTTAAATATTTCCACAAATTTTTGTGGGGAATTTACACTTCAGATACAAGTTAAAGGACACTAAACTCACTCACAAGATGGATCTTCAATAAAATCTGTTATATAACCAGTGTTTCTCTAGTTCTGCAGCGTACTAGTGCCCAAAATTCTTCAATTATTGAACCCGTTGCCTAAACCAGAATTTTTGAAGACACTCGTTACAAAATTCCAACACTAGATTTCTCAAAACAGTTAGTAAGTTTTGTAGAAGATTGGAAAAATACATTTTAAATCGCATAAAAACTATTAAACTAAATTTAATGTATGCAGTAAGAGATATATACATATTCGCTACCAAACATTTTCTCAAAGCTTTGAAGGTGCAGAACAAAGATGTACCTAAATAAAATGATACCCAGGGCAAATACAGAAGCAGAGTCCCTTCTCCCTCTATTTAAACTACTATCCTCATTTCCATCCCTTTTCTGCCCTCTCCCTAAAGCATTGTAATGTTAAATATAAATAATTATATATAAATTATGTATAAAGCAGTTTAGAACAATACGGCCCAGCAGCTGATCAATATATCTAAGTTATTCAATACATTAATTAAATTTTTTAACGAATTAAATAGCACAGCAATTATAAAGGAAAATGCTAACATAAATGACTAAAAATGTGCTAAAGCCTTTGAAATTGTATATTAAAATGTAATGATTTATAAATCGAAATACGTATTATGGGATTTTTTTTTTCAAAGTGACCCCCAAGAATATTAGCACAGTTCAAAATTTTCACCGATATAACTTTCCAAATTTATTATTTAAGCCCTTTTTTAAATGTTTTAAAGCATTAATATATCAAGAATTTTCTGAACATTTTGCAGAAAATTTCAGTACAGGTTTTCAAAAGTGCTTTAATGATTAAAATTATGATATCTTTTAGATGAAAAAAGTCATCCGCATTTCATTTATAATACGCAGTTATCCTTTCTAATACTAAAAGCGAAGATGCATATGTGTTGTGATCTGTTTGTATGTTGGCACATTATGGACTAAACAATGGCCCAATATTTTTGTCAAACTTGACACAAATACGTTTTGGATGATGGGAAGTAGTAACTTAAAAGTAAGAAAAATTATATCGTTAAAAAGTAGAATGAAATTTTAGAATAGATTATAAACTTTCTCTTGAACATTCTTTACTAGAGCACTTCAATTTAGAATAAAATATTGTAATATCTTTTATTTCTTTTTGAATATAGAAAATCTATTTCACAAAGAAATAAATTTCTTTTCTTTGTGATTATTAAATTTATCATGAAAACTGGAAGTGACTTACAAATCGAAGACTTATAAAATTAGACAAGACGTGTGCTGCATCAAAATAATAAATCATAATTATTCCCCTTCAATTTCTCTACAACTTTTCCCTGCTCTTTACTGATAAAAACAGAAGAATTTTCCTCATTTACTTGGAGATTAAATTTATTACGAAATTGCCAGCTTATTTTCTTTCGAAATAACTGATTTATTTTTTTCATTTTTTTCTCTGAAGAATCTTCAACGAAAGATGCAAGAAATCATAACTTTTAATTAGTTTCCACTGAAGAGGGGAGGAGTGGGTGAAAAGGGCTTACATTATTTTATTAATCAATCTGGAAAACTTCAGTCATTGGCTTATCAAATTAAAAGGGAGAGTTTGGGGCGATTATGTCTTTCCTGAGGCATCAGGTTTTAAAAGTTGGTCGAAAGTTTTCCTTTCTGCACCTCTGAGAAATTAATGAAGGGAATAAAGTGAATTATTTACATTTGAAGCCTTCTTTTATGGTATTTTCCTATGCTTATATATATTCAAGGATTTAAACAATTTTGTTAGTATAAAAATAAAATGTATTAGTTGAGCGATTATCATTTATTTAAAGTGATTTTGCAATTTTTTGACGGTTAGTTCGATTGTTATGTAGGATAATTGAGAATGGTGACTACAGTGCTGATTAGAAAAAAATAACCAGAATTGGACTTCATATCTTATTTTACGATATGTGCACTATAAGGGAAGAAGAAAAATATTATCCCATTTATTGCTATGTTATCTTAAAAGTTTTTGACTATAATTGCAACTGTGTTCAGAAAAAGTAAAACCGAAACTTTCTTAATTTTCTTTGTTTGCTCTCTTTCTTGTAGTCACACAGTTATATCTTTCTTGGATATGCAAGACCTTAAAGACTATGTAGAAACTTCTATTTTGGGTTTGTAATTTTTTTTTCTTATACATTTTCTAAAATATCCATAGATAATTTCCATTAAAAATATATATACAAAAACCTATATTTTTCATGTGATTATATTAATGAATAGAAGAAGAATTTTGATATAATCACATGAAGAAATGATTAGAAGAATTGATATGAAGAAGAAGAAGAATTGTATTTAATAGCATTGAAGCACTCCATATTGTCAACAATAATGCTTTTTTATACCAAATTAACAATTGGAATAAAAACAATCTACCGTGTTATCTGCATGGCATTTCTTTCCATATATTAAAAATAGTTTTTATCAAAATTCTAGTTTTTTGAAGTCAAGTATGTATAAAATTAGAAAAAAAAAAACATGATACTGATGATGGAATCTGAAGGTGAAGATAATGATTTTTTTTACAAAAGAAATGGAGATTTTTGAGATGAAGAATGTAACATCCCGAATCATTGACAATTAATTTTTCAACAAACTTGCATACTTTAATTAATACCAATGAAGTTGCTTGAATGGTGGACCATTATTCGATATCTACAGAGTGGAAGTAGTAAACATTGATGAACTGAATATGGCAAGTTTTTAAAACACTAATTAGCCTAAATTAGTGGTGAATTACTAGTTTGTAATTTGAGAAAGTCAGATGAAGATATTTTTTCCCAATATTATCATTGAGGTAAATTGCAAGAAAGAAAATTTATTTCAGATAGTACAAATGTTAATGAATAAAGGAACTGAGTAGTCGATAGAATGTTGAAGTTTTGTAATTTGCAACTAAACTGAGACAATAATTTTTAATAGTTTTAATTCATGTTCATAAGTTTTAAAAAATTCCTTTTTGTGGATCATAATACTCAATTAATCCATTACATCGATTAGTTACATCCTTCAAATCTCTCTTCATTATTTTTATCCTAATTTATTCCCACAAAATTTGAGAGAAAATGTTTGAAAAATCGTAAAATGTTTGTCATTATTTAGTTATATGATACATCATTTGTGTTTTTCAATAAAATAAGAAAAAGTATTTTTTTTTCTAAAAAAATAACCAATATTTTAAGATATTGGCTTTGTAAGCTTTTTGGGATATTTTGATGCGATATGCAATTATTTCTCCATTTCCAATAAATTCTCTTCAAATCAATTCGTTGCCCAAATCAAATAATGCAACATGTATTTCTAATTACTCCTTTTGCTCTGGGAGTAACTGGATATGTCAATAGTAAGGATGCTGATTAATTAATAAATAATTTTAAAAAGTATTGCATAATAAATCCAGAAGAACACGATTATTCTCTGATAAAAAATAATTTGACATCAGGACTTTTTCGTCCATTCATGCTATTATCTATATCTATACTTATAATAAAGCTCAATGTGTGTGTGTGTGTGTGTTTTGGCGCTCTATAGGCCAGACCATTCAACTTACAGCTACCAAATTTGGCACGTGTATACCTTGGAGGCCGGGAATGTGCACCTGGGGGTTATTTTTTCGAATTTTTAATTAGAATTCTATTTATTTAAAAATTAAGCAAAATTTTGGCATGTTTCTGCTATAACTTCCGAAAATATTACCGCACAAAAAAGTGTTGCCATCACATTGATTAAAGCTAGAATTAAAAATAAATTAAATTTTTTTGGAAATGAAATTTGCGAAAATATAATTTTCGGCCCGTGAATGTGCACCTTGCATTTTTCTCTCTGTAGGAAATAAATCAAATATGAAATATTATTTTTTCTAAAAAATAAATTCAAGAAAAATTATTTTATGATCTTTTACATTCTCTATACAGGGTGTTTATTTAGTCCTGGACCCATTTTGATGTTTAATGACTCATAAAATAATGAATATAAAAACAAACTTACGACATTTATTGATGGAATAACTCATATATTTTCCTTTTCAGGTTTGAATATTTTTACTTTTGTAAATATCATCTGCGCGTGTGGATAATTTCAGATAATTTCATTTTCCAGTCTAAATATCTGTACTTTTCTAAATATCGTCTGCTTCTTAATTGCATTTTTCTCTCTTTTGTTTTTGGCAACTATTGAAATGTTATGTTTACTTTTGATGTGTTTGTTCTACGTAGTACTTTTGTATCTGATATTTTATTCGAGCGGATATAAAGGAGAATGCATACACCACAAGAGAAAGCACAGATTTTATGGTGGTCATAGAGTTAATTTGCAATCAACTAAATCACTGACTTTTAAGAGATAATTTCCAATCACTTAAACTGACTGATTTATGAAAATTTGAATATCACTATTCAATAAAAAAAGGATAATTTTAGATTTTCCATCGATCGCTTCAAAGAAAATGCGCCAATCAGCGCGCAGGTTTCTCAAGATTAATTGGCCTAAGATTATGAAAATGTTGAGTTTTTCTAAATTATCCTTATATCCTAAAAGTATATCCTTTCCCCCTTTTTCCATGTGTACTCCTCAGCATAATTTATTCCTTATTCTTTCCCTTCATTTATTAGAAAGCGAGCACCATGAAGGTGGAATTATTTCGGATCAAGAAAAGATGTACATTCCGGAGCATGTGTGCCCAGGCTATACAGGTTAGCAATATACAATGTTACTGTGTCAGTTTTTTTTTTTTTTGAGAAAATTAATTTTATTATGACGAATGGACAGTACATAAATTAAATATAACACCAGGAGAACAATAACAATAACAATAAACCCAATTTATTAATTATTCATTATAAAATTAATCAATGAAAACATGTTCCAATCATTGGTAGGTCGATGAACTGATATGAAAAGATCGCGACTTTTATTTATTATCTATACTTATCATAAAGCTCAATGTGTGTGTGTGTATGTTGGCGCTCTACAGATCAGACCATTCAACCTACAGCTACCAAATTTGGCACGTGTATACATTGGAGGCCGAGAATGTGCACCTGGGGGGTATTTTTTCGAATTTTTAAATAGAATTTTATTTATTTAAAAATTAAGCGAAATTTTGACGCGTTTCTGCTATAACTTCTGAAAATATTACCTCACAACAAAGATTTTTACATGAAGTTAAAGATCAAAAATTTATCTTTTAAATGATTCTAATGTTTTAATCTTAAAATTAAATTTCTATTTTTAATGAATTTTTAAATAAATATTTTAACTATGTTTTTCAATAATTTTTTTCGAAAAAAATAAAAATTAAAATCCACCACGTTTTGCATTTATGGAAAAAAATAGCTTTTTTCAAAGTGTTGCCATCACATTGATTAAAGCTACAATTAAAAATAAATTAAATCTTTTTGGAAATGAAATCTGCAAAAAAATAATTTTCGGAACGTGTCTGTAGGAAATGAAACAAATATGAAATAATTTTTTTTCTAAAAAGTAAATTGAAGGAAAATTATTTTATGATCTTTTACGTTCTCTATACAGGGTGTTTATTTAGTCCCGGACCCATTTTAATGTTTAATGACTCATAAAATAATGAATATATAAGCAAACTTATTGCATTAATTAATGGAATAACTCATATATTTTTCTTTTCAGGTTTGAATATTTTTACTTTTGTAAATATCGTCTGCTCGTGTGGTTAATTTCAGATAATTTCATTTTCCAGTCTAAATATCTGTAATTTTCTAAATATCGTCTCCTTCTTAATTGCATTTTTCTCTCTTTTGTTTTTGGTAACTATTGAAATGTTATATTTACTTTTGATGTGTTTGTTCTATGTAGTACTTATAATAAAGCTCAATGTGTGTGTGTTGACGCTCTACAGGCCAGACCATTCTACCTACAGCTACCAAATTTGGCACGTGTATAGCGTGGAGGCCGGGAATGTACACCTGGGGGTTATTTTTTCGAATTTTTAATTATAATTTTCTTTATTTAAAAATTAAGCGAAATTTGGCGTGTTTCTGCTATAAATTAAGAAAAAATTACCGCACAAAAAAGAATTTTACTTGAAGTTAAAGATCAAAAATTTATCTTTTAAATGATACCAACGTTTTAACCTTAAAATTAAATTTCTATTTTTAATGAATTTTTGAATAAATATTTTAAATGTATTTTTCAACATTTTTTTTTCATACAAAATAAAAATAAAATTTAAGCTGCTCGAGCACGTTTCGTATTCATGCGAAAAAATTAGCTTTTTTCAAAATGTTGCCATCACATTGTTTAAAGCTCCAACTAAAAATGAATTAAATCTTTTTGGAAATAAAATCTGCAAAGATATAATTTTCGGCACGTGTCTGTAGGAAAGGAAACATATATGAAATATTATTTTTTCTAAAAATTAAATTCAAGAAAAATTATTTTCTGATCTTTTACATTTTCTATATTGCTAATCCAATAAATCAGTTATATTTTAAGGCAAGTTTTGCTTAATATGAACAAGATATCCATTCAAATCATTGTCACACAGCTGATTTGTAAACCTTTAGTAAGTCACAGATCTGCTAAAATTGTCTAAATGGAAAATGATTATATTTTATGTAACTTGATTTAATAAATGCTCTAATAAATAACGAATTTTTGATTTTACATTAAGCTTCTGCTGTGGAAATTACGAATAACAAAATGGTCTTGAAACACTAATATTTTAAATAAAAAGAGTTAATTTCCAAACAACTATATCAATGACTTGAACTGACTGATTTATGAAAATTTGAATATCACTATTCAATAAAAAATGATAATTTTAGATTTTCCATCAATCGTTTCAAAGAAAATACGCCAACCAGTGCACAGGTTTCTCAAGATTAATTGGACTAAGATTATGAAAATGTTGAGTTTTTCAAAATTTTTAACATTCAAAACTTTATAAATAAGTCTTGCTGATCGTGGAAAACAGAAACATTCATTCATTTATTTAAAATTTGATGTGTCCAGAATATTTCTCAGAATATGATACCTTACTGCATTAAATTTAGACTTCATAATTTTTGAAATATATTTAATTGCCGGAACAAAATATTATTATTGATTTCATTTCAATCCTTTTGAAAGCAAAATTAAAAACTGAATTTTATGCTGAATCTGAGAAATTTTTGTTGAATTATTGTTTTAGATATTACATAAATTATGAAAAATATTTTGTAGTTCACATAAGACTTAAATACCGAGCGATTCTGTTATGCTGAATCTGAGAAATTTTTGTTGAATTATTGTTTTAGATATTACATAAATTATGAAAAATTTTTTGTAGTTCACATAAGACTTAAATACCGAGCAATTCTATTTGCAATACTCATATTTAGTAATAATAATAATAAATAAATAACAATAAAGATGATAAATAAAATAAAACACTTGGTTTTATTTAAAAATATCTTTATATTAATTTGAATTTCATCATTTCCACTTTAAATTAAACTTGAAGTTTTACCGGAAATGACAACAAATTAGCAAAATATATATAGTAAAATGAAAGAAACGATCTAAACAACAGTATAAGTTTGGTATGACTATCAAAATTTAAAGATTAAAAATGTTTTGTTCGAGAATCTATTAAGAGACCAGTTACTTAAAATATTTAATTGAAAATTGTAGTGAGCGGTAATACTGGCGAACCGGCTGGTCGCCAAAGGCGGCTAGTTTGAAATAAAAAAAAATAATTGAAGAGTCTACTGTATTAGCCCAAACGATCCTTTTTCAGTTCATTTTAGGCTATTTTTAAAAATAATATTTTGATTCATTTTTTATATCGTATTTTTCACGACATCAATCTAATTAGATGTATTTCTCAGAGATAAATTTTTAAAAAATCCATAAAAGTATTTAGATTAATTAGATCTTCAATAAGAATTCAAAATATGCAGCAATTTAAAGCGAATATATTATTAAAGATATTTTTTTTCTGGAGGGAAAAAAATTCGTTTGATTTAATGTATTGTACTACATAATTTTCATTTATGAATATTTTATAGATAATTTATGACTAATAAATCATGCTCAGTCAAGCAAAATTTAAATAAGAGCTTAAAGCAAAATTATGGGTTCAAAACATTTTCAGTTGTTAAGAAACTAATTTAAGAAATAAAACACAAAAGATAAATTCTGTATTCCTGAAACCCAATATGAACTGATCTATAATTGATAAAATATTACAAAACCACGCACACTTTTTTAAAGATGATTAACGGAAATTATATTAAGATATCAAACTCACAATATTATGTCAGAAATATTAAATAAATGATGTAAAAAGGAAAATACCTTTCTTCGAAAAAGAAAATTCATTAAAGAGGATGAAAAAATGTTTTAATCCTAGAGTAAATAACAGAAACACTGAACAACATTTTCATTGCAGTACAACTTTCAAGATTTGATTTCGTACTGAATAATTCAAATAGTGGTACATATCAGGAGGAATTCGCTCTTTTAGCATTTCAACATGTGTACGCTGTCGGAAAATTCCGTTATTCACTTTACATTTGACTATAAATAGACAGGAGAATAAAACTAAACACATTCCCCAGACAGATGTTGACATCGTTTCTCAATTTATGTAAATGCCATTCTATTTTAAAAGATTTATATTTTCCAGATTCAGCTGAAGAAGGAAACATGACTCTAAAGATTTTTTTAAATTTTACTTCAGTTCATTAATTTAAGGGGAATGTTGAGATGGAAATCAAAAAAGAATGTAAGCTCATTTTCTACGTGAAAATATAGTTTGTGGAAAGATTTTGATTTAATTAAAAATGTCATTTCCCTTTCTAAACTTTTAGAAGTTTTTTTTGTTCGTTTTTGATATTTCTTTTAAAGAACTGTAGTTGGATAGTTATATGATATGAGTTATATGGGTTGGAGGGCTCCTGACTGGAAACTTGATTCAATTAAATAGCTGTTAAGTATGCAGACATAGGGCAGGTTAAATATAGAGTCATAGGGTAAATATACTCATGTTGGTGTGTTGCGGATGTTTGGAGAGGTGAAGCACTAACACAGGCTCGTCTTGGGCATTTGACTTAAATTTAAATATGGTACTTTCAAAATAACATTAGTATTACATCCAAACTGAACGATAATATAAACAACCAAATTTAATGTTAAAATCAACTATTTTTTTAAATTTATATTTATATAAATGCTCACAATAATCAGAGTAATCACAGATCATATTATTCGATCCATACAATTCAAATAATGTTTTTAGAGATCATATTACATTTTAATTCTTTGTACAAAATGATCAATTATATATTGAATATTTCCTTATTTGTTCATGATTTTTCGTTATTTATCAATATATTTAACTTTCCCTCCCATACAGTATGAAAAATTTTATTTGCTCTCTTTAATTTCTTTACTGATTTTACCTTCACTTTCTTGAGCGTACATTCTGAAAAAAAGGAGAAGTATTTTAAATGAACCACAGTTAATATTTCGTCAAAGAAATATTTTAAATTGTACGATAGTTTAAAACTTACTTTACTTAATGAATAAGTATTTAAAATTTGTAATAATGTTTAAATGAAATCTGCTTGTATTTGTTCCTTTCTATATCAAATTAATAAATTATTTTTCACTACATACAATTTTAAATTTTTTTGGACTTGTTTGAAACTAGTTTGCCAGTCAAAATGTTTCAAATAAAATACATCACAAACCAGTATTTTATTTTTAATATTATGAAAGAAAAAAATTTCTCTTATACATCACAGAAATATTCAGTTTTTACTATCAGAATGAAAAATTTTACTCACAAACTTTTTTTTCAGTCTAATATCATTTATCGTCAACGATTTAATTTATCTTGTTCACAAATTGTAAAGAAAAGAGATTTTAATTCTAATTTCAACAAGGCAAAAAAAAAGCAGTTTATTATTCAACTTTTAATATTTTTAGAAAGAAAAATTTATTTTTTTCTATTTAGAAATGGGATAAATTTACTTTATTGACAGCCTCAAGAGTAAAGTAAAACATTCGCATTTTTTAGTAAAATGGTTTAAATTGTATTTATAGAAAGAGACCAGACATAATGATTCATAATGATGGTTTCCACCATTTAGTACATAAATCTTCCCATTATTGACAAGATAAGAAACTTTTGCCCCTAAGCTCGCAGTTAGTTCTGTGCGAATTTACCAACTTAGAGTTATTTCATAACAATTGATTGATATTTTCTTTTTCTTTTTCTCCCAAAGAATATCTCTTAGAAAATACACTGAGACATGATTTTTAATTAGCAGTCATCTTCTCTTGAAGAGAAAATAATGGAAGTAGTTGAAATTATTTATTAAATATCAGGAAATCTTTCACTGTTGACTTATTGAATAAAGAACAGCTTTAGTCGAATGCCTTTTCTCCAAAACATGATAAAATTATCACATTGAGGACAAAGAATGAGATTAATAATAAATTGTACTCCTTAAGTTTTTGAACATCATTTTGCAGAGTTTTGATAAAACAGTTTGAAGAATTGGTTATTAAAAGAAATTTCTGTTACAAAAATGCGGGAAAAATTAATATGGTCATGCAAATTAGGATTATAGATGTCCAACTTCCAATATTTTTATCCCGAATCCGATTAGGTGACCGCACATCATGATATTTTGCAATACTATTTAGGAGTTAAATTATCAATCAGGTGATTAGGGGACAGGAAAATTGATAATATGAGGAGCATGAAATGTAATTAATTATAAAAATTTAAACAAATCATATTTAGAGGTAAATAAATACGTATATTATTTCCTAATTAATACGATGTAAGAGAAAAGATAAAATATTTGCTCGTGTTAAGAATAATGATAGATATGCAGGAACGAATAAAATTCCATGAATTTAGGCTGTTCTTTACAAAAAAATGCATCGAAAAGATTTTAAAAAAATTTTGGAAAGACAATACTATTATTTTATTTATAAAGATTATTTTAACTTCAATTGTAGAATTTAGCTTAAATTCAGCTGTTTTGATTTAAATTAAAAAATTACAACTGTTTTAATTTAGTTGAACGCAGTGCAAATCTTAATAAAAATAATTTTGAGAAATATTGTAAGTAATAAAACAAAAGAAAATTAAAAAAAATAGGTAATAATAAGCAAAGGTTACAGATAATTCTTAAAAGAAACTGAAAAATGACATTAATTTCTCTAAACGAATAAATTCAGAATTTTTGAAAAAATTAGAAATACGAATAAACTGAAGATATTTTTCCGGTTTTGAAGTAGTGAATTTTCAAGTAGTCAGAGAAGAAAGTTCTTTTTCCAATTGTTCAATGCGTATAATTATTAAAATCGCAAAAAAGCCAAACTAAACAAGATAACAATCTTCAAACATAATATCCTTTCAATAATGATATAATTGCAATTTTTCGACCCATCTTCCCTTTTTCACTTTTTTTATATTTCAAGTCGATTTCTCTAGCATAGAAAGTTTCATAACCATTTCAAAAAAGTTTTTGTAGGACATTATTAGAGAAATATTCTTATAGTAATAAAAACCATTTAAATAATTCATCTTCTATCAGATAATCGAATTCAGAAAAGTCACAAAATATTCAGAATGTTTTCATTTCTATAAAGATATTTTTTTCTTTATTTCCTTTGAGATATTAATGAGCAAAAAATTTGAAGTATATCTTTATATGGTTTTATTTTTCAAATTGTAATTATGTTTTTCTATGAAACATACTGCGATAAAATAGAAATTGAACATAGATGCAAAAAATCATATTTTTTCATGGTAGGTTTGGATAATTGAAAAATGAACTTTAATGGACGTAGGAACAGTTTACTTGTTGAAAAAGTAACAAGAATATCAATTTAAAAAGAAGTCTTGCTTTTTTTTAAAGAAATAAAAAAGTAAACTTATTTTATTGACGTGCAATCGAAAAGACATATAACTATTATAGTATGTAAATTTTTTTCTGAAAAAAATAATCAAAACAAAATTTTCTCTACAGCAACAAGACTGAAATAAAATTTCTTTCAGTTTTCTTTTTCGAAATAAAACTTATTTTATGAAACAAAAATCTATTAATGACATTTATTTATTATAATTATTTAACATTTTACTTAAATATATATTATTTTGAGTATAAAATTAAAAAACATTATAAGCCCTTAGGAAGTACATCTATACATAGTATAAAATGAAGTCTCCTGAAACCGTCTGTATGTTTAAACCAGAAAAACTCGTGAAATAATTAACTGATATTGGAGATATTTGTACCATTTTGTATTGCATTTGTTGGGAAATGTTTTATTATATTGAAGTCATATCAAAATTAAAAAAGGAGTTTTATAATTGTGATATTAATTATTTTCCTACTATGATTCAAGCATGCGTAATACACTTATCCGAGCATGTGCGAAAACTTTAAATTACGCATGCACAAATACCAAGAACTGTGGTATGCATATGCGATGCATTCCTTTGTTTACGTCTGATTTTAAATAGCGATTCAAAATGAACTGATATTGGAGGTATTTGTATTATTATATTGAGATGATATCAAAAAAAGGAGTTTTAAAATTGCGATTTTAATTATTTAAAGGACAAACGTTTCAAAATTGCTGGGATTGATTTAAGCGAAGAATGTTTTTCTCATGGACAACTTTATTTGGCTCTTTCTAGAGTTACATCTAAACAAAATCTTTTTGCCTTGGCACCAGGAGGAAAAACAGCCAATATAGTTTACAAAGAAATATTACGAAGCAAGCTGAATTTTATTTTCATATTAAATTATACAGAATTGACAAACAAGTGTGGAACAGTGAGTTTTTGTATATTTTTAAATTTCAAAACGGCCTAAGTGAAGATTAGAGTTCACCAGCTGTTTGCCGCCAATATTACAGCCCATCGGATGGCTCTTATAGCAACCGTACTGCTGTTTTGTTTACTACTTTTTGCAATGGTTGAGTTGTATATAAACTACAATTACATTATGAAAGATGTTAAATTAAAAATATTAAAAAAATATCGATTAAAAATTTTAATTTTGTTCTTTATTATAATTAAAATTTATTAAATAAAGAAAGTTAAGCTTATAATTAAAGGTTATTTAAGGATGCTTGTTTGAAATTTTGTATTGAGAATGGTTTGATATCGAACCGGCAGAATGGATGAAGGGTGAGTGGAACATATTTTTTTACGAGTTGATGAAGGTGTGAAAAGTAAGTTTGTTTGACATTATGTATGGAGAATGTTCCGATTGCTTATTTCTCAATTTTTTCTTTTCTCTTGGTTATGTACTATTTCTGTTATCTACACACTCTTTATGTTCAATGTGCTAGCGAAGCTGCTAGGTTCCCGCTCCCGCTGCTAGCGAAGCCGTAGGATGTTTTTTTTTTAGTTAAAAAATTCTGCCCGGTGCCTTCTACAGATGTCGAAGGCATCTGTAAAAGGCACCGGGCAGAATTCCCTCTGAAATCAGTTCGTACAACATCCTTCATTCTTTCTTTTCAATTGATTATGTGCAGTTCATGTTATCCACACAGTCCTTATGTTCAATGTGCTAACGAAGCTACTAGGTTCCCGCTCCCGCTGCTAGCGAAGCTGTAGGATGTTTTTTTAAACTAAAAAATTCTGCCCGGTGCCTTCGGCATCTGTAGAAGGCACCGGGAAGTATGAAAAAGACAAAAAAAAATACTTATCATTAAAAAGTCCTAATTAGATGGCTTTAAATGGTAACTGTAACTGTTCCATGGAAGTATTTGTTTATTTTGTCCGCCATCTTTATTGGCGACTTGGCATTGTTGGCGCAGCTAGGTGCACACTAAAATTCACTTTTACCCATCATTTTATGTCTGTTTGATATTTCGTAACATTCCCATGTCATATCGGGTGGAGGCAGTTTTAAGTTTAAAGCTAATTTTTTCTCTTGGGTGTGTACTGCTAGTTCATCAACAAATTTATTCAGCAGTTTCTTTTAGCGAATTTAATTAGAGTTGATAGCTATTACTAAATTCAAAAAATAATTCCACAAAAAATATTAATAACCAATAAAATCTTAATTATAAAAATAGTAATGACTAAATTAAAAAAATAGTCAATTACTTATGATAATTATTAATTTTGGTCGGTATTGTGCTAACATCGAATGTTGAAATGAAGATTGGCTTAAGTTCATATAGTTATTCTCGATGAAATGAAATCCAAGATGCTTCAATTTTCTGAAATCCTAATGAACTGTTTTTAATTGATTATTAAATGTTTAAGAAATCTAAACACTTCATTATGATTTTAGAATCATTATTTTTTTTCTAATAAGCTACAAGATAAGTTAAGCTCAGTTTCAAAAATATTTTAATATGCAATTTTTAGAAGTAAAGAATGGCTTTCTGAAGATTTAAAAAAAGGAAACTTATCAATTGGAATGTACCAATAAACATTATTTCATAGCATCAGATATTTTTGTTATTATGTATTGAAGTTTCTAATGCTTCAATTAATTGTCAAATAATTAATTTAAATCAATTGATTATTAAATAATTAAATGAAATCAATTTATTATTATTTGATTAAGAAATCTATACACTTCATTATCATTATATATTTCTAATAAGTTAGATGACTTTCTCAAATTAAGCTCAATCTCAAAAATATTTTAATATAGACTTTCTAAAATATGACTTTTTAAAAATTTAAAAGAAGAAGGCAGGTCAAGTTGAATGCACAAATAAACGTTATTTCATAACATCAAATATTTTTGCTAACATGTTCTGTTGTCTATAATGCTTCAATAAAACAAATTACATTAATTAGAATAAACGACAAAATAATCTTGCAAACAATGTGTCGCAGTTAATTAATCATCTTTTAGATTTTTTTAACATTTATATAGTATGTATTTTTATAAAAGCAAACAAGATTCGAAGTTTGTTTTAGGAAATGTCTGGTAAAATAATAAAATAAAATTTTCAAGTGTTAATTATCTTCAACTAATAGTTCTTTTCAAAAATAAGGAAAGTGAAATCTTATATGGTTTATTATGTTTTGTACATACCATTACTTATTTTCAAATGACTTTTTTTGTTCAATAAAGTTTTCAGAAATATTTACCTTCCAATTCAGAAATATTTACCTTGCATTAAACTACATTATTTTTAATACATGTGTAGACTTTATAATTCATATCACAGATATGTAAAATAATCTTCAGCGCTATATAAGAAAGAAGGATATATTTCAATTAAAAATAAATCAGAGTTGGCTTTTCACAAAAAACGAATTAAAATAATCACGACATTTATATAAAAGAATTTCATGAAACTCAAATCAAAAGAAAAATGAATGATTGATGATAACTACTCCAGTTGCATTTATTTCTTGTTACATATTTCTGAGTGCATCAGATGTAGAATCAATGCAGGAAAAGAAAAAAAAATCTACAAAAGGATGGATGGTTTGAAATTCTTTCTATAGTTACTCAGTATAAAATATTTTTCGAGGATTCCTTGAGTAAAATAGTTATTTTTTCTGAAATAATGTTATTCTTACATGTTAATGGTTAGTTCTATTAGAAAATACAATTAATAATTCATTTGGAAATAAAATAATAAAAACTGAATGATTTTACAAATTGTTCTCAGAAAACAAGATGAATTTGAATAAAATTTCTTTTCTAAAAAAATTAGTTTTGCTGTTGTGAAAAGAAGAGTAGTGACTTCTACAAAAATGAATGAGCAGTAAATAAGAAATCATGGTACCTTTATATTAATTTATAATTAGTGGCTAAGAAGTGGACGCTTTAGGAAAGTCAATCTCACTGCTAATATATAATTAATAGGTGTGAAAACTATTAAAAAATAAATTATCCAAACACGATCAAAGGATGTCGATTCCTTTTTAAATCATCTTAGACCAAATATGATCAATTATGTCTAGTTGTTCTTCTTAAACATACTTCCAACTTTTGAAAAGAAGCATTTTTGATTATTTGTTATATTGCTTTGATAGATGATAAGTTATAAAGATAAATTCCAACCAACTCTTCTTTGGATTTCCTTTTTTTTGTGGATTTTTGTACATATCAAATGAATTGATATGTACAATTCTTTTGTTGTACAATCAAATTTGTTTTGAAATTAATGTTCATGTTAGAAGTCATGTTCGTTTCACCAACGTAAAATTTATTTCAGCAAATTCAATATTATTTCAGCAAATTCAATATTAACATTTTTATAATCATTTGATCCTCAAAAAAGTATCGCAAAATATCAATGATTAGATTGTAATTATATTAATGATTACCTTCATTGTTTTTTCTAAAAAAATTCGAATTCATCGAAAATTTCATATTTGTCTCTAATAAAAAATGGATAAATTTGTTTCTGTATAAATTTTTTTAATGAAACATTTCAAGTTGAAATGAAAACCTAAAGCAAAATATCATTATTCTTAAATTTACAGTCACTGTGAAACATCACAGTGAAGGTTAGCTGATAAATTAAATGGACATTATTCGGCAAAATATCATTTTGTTCAAATTGGAAAAATATCGTTATCATTATCAGCTGATTATAAAATAAAGTTGTTTTAAATAAAATGAAAGGTCTAGGGCTATTTTAATAACAGTATGTTGCTATTAAATCTGATAGTTCAAAGATGAAACATCAGCATAAGTAATACATAAATCAATAAAATTCGAAAACGAGAAATTTCTCAATATAATATTATAAAACCTCTCCAGAATTATCCTAGCCTTGCCTAAGATTAAAGGAATGGCTGTCATCCTGCTTGCAACAGATGTGCAACAGAAATGGTTCGATTTCTAAGGATCATATTTCAAATAGTCGTGTTCATAGCCAAGGCCTTGTTGGCAGTTTAAAATTTTTTTTTAGCCTTGTAAGCATATTATTCTAACTTTTTTTTGTGACAACGTTTGAAAAATCATTTGCATTTAAAACTCATTTTACAATAAAATTTGAAAGAAATATTAATGTGGGAACATCAAAAATAAACATATCACATTTTTCTCGCCAAAGTGAGCATATAATAATTGCATATTTCATTAATAGTTGCATTTACTCATATAGCATTGCAATGATTTGCAAATAAGCTAGAATTAATTTAAAGAGTATTTTAATCAAGCCATTTCGATATTTTCGAAAACCTTCATATAGCTTTGAAATTCAGATATCTTTTATAAATTTAGCCATGAAGAGAGAAGGATACAACAATACTGCTGGACGTTCACAAATGTATAATTTAGGAGTTTACAAATGTATAATTTTGTCAATTAAGATTTTATTATTAAAAAATTATCAGTGCTATTCAAATATTAAAGCAATCTCGAATTCCTTAAAAATATTTTAAACGAAGTTGAATTTTAATTTATATATTTTCTGATAAATTAGAAGAGGCATTGTAACATGATACAGCATCAATATAGAAGAATATTGTGACACTAATTACCGATTAAAATTTTTTGTTCCAAATAGTTCCTCTGTTTGGAAGGATTAAATTAAATATAACAAAGAATATATGTAAAAGTCATAACATGTAATAAATAATTGCCTTTAAGAACCAATATATGATGAATCTGCAACTTTATTGAATGATGATTCACGCTTTATGTAAGACCAAATAAAATAAATGCAAGTAAATCCCCTGCAAAAAGTCACACTTAAGATATTTGATGTCTTTTCTTCGGATGACTGTTATTTCTTTGGAGGATTTCATTGAACAAACCTCTGCAAGTGCCTGGATTACCTCCTCACCTCAACAAAAGGACCATTTATCACTTAAGCTCAACAATGGTTAGGAACGATTCAATGGATTGTTTTTGCCGGTTCTTGAGTAATGTAGTCTTGAAAATAACACTTAATAAAGTAACACTTAAATATTTATTGCACTTAATAATATCTCTTATAAGAAAAATGTCATATCCTATGGAAGGATAATTTTTCTGTATATTTTTTACATCATGCCTTGAAATAGATACAGTTTTTAAAAACGCAAAAGAAGAAAACAATTAAGGTTTAAAAAAAAAACAATTCTTGCAGCAAATTCATGTGACAAGTCATAATTTTTTCCTCCCACAATTTTTGACTTTATTTCAAAAAGTGCCAACAGATGGCGCTGTACGCTCCTTTTATCATTCTCACCTTATGCAAAACAGCAAATTCACAGCCTCAGAAGGGGTTAATCTTTCAAAGCAGAGTTCAGTGACTGGAAGAGCAGTAGAGAGTTGAATGGGATATTCTGTAGGAACGTTTTCGAAATGATGTATTCGTTGGAGGAAAGGACTTTTCTTGTATTGTAAGTCCACCTATTTGAGGGAGAGTATTACTGCAATAAGAAGAAATTTTCAGAGATAATTCCAAGTTGCTGAACACTCCTTTTATAGTCGAAACAGTAACCCCTTCTAAGGCTACGACTTTAGATGTTTTGCTTGGAGGAAGAACGATAAAGGGTGCATTCAGCGCCATATATCGACAACTTTTTGAACTAAAATAAAAAACTGTTGGAGGAAAAATTTATGCCCTGTCACATGAATTGTTACTAGAATTGTTTTTTAACCTTAACAGTTTTCCTGTTCTGCATTTTTGAAAATCGCCAATCTATTTCAGGACACCCTGTATATACAGACATGAAAAATCTGCAAATAGTATTATATATTATTTTTGCTATTACAAAGACTGAATTCCGAAAACTGTTCGCTTAATTCGAATACTCATTATGGAAAGAAGATTCCGAGATTTTAGAAAAAGTATTGAGATTTTAAACAAGGAGAAGCTATCTTCGAGGCGAATAAAATTTAATTTTGTCTTCTTTCAAAGTTTGGCATAATTTCTTTCTCTTTTCATCTCTGTTGTTTTGAAATTTAACAAAAGCTTCTCATTAATTCTGTATTCATGGAGGAGATGCATATACAAAATGTTTAAATAAAATGTAATTTTAAATCGTTTTAACGTGAAGGGGGATGTCTCTTCAAGTTCTCATTATCTGGCGGAAAGCTTTTTTTTCTGGAAACTTTTAAACAAAGATTAGGGGAGATGAAAGTTTTCGAACATATTTAAAATACCGTTGCACTTTCCTTTGTTGTTTACCATTTTACAGTCGGAAGTGCTTAAAGATGTACTTTCGTCTGTAAATTTTTGTTTGCTTGGAAACAGATAAGAATATTCAGACGGCTTTAGTGGTTTAATGATTAAAAAGTAGTATAAGTACGCCTTATTGTAAGTAATGTTTTAGAATTTATTCAAGAATTCAAATTTAATTCCAGCCATTGTTGATTCTCCATTGAAAGTTTTCGAAGTAATACGTTAACGGTATAAGCAAAGAATATTTGGTTTCTTTTTTCATGAAGCAAATTTCTAACCAAACGATTTCTATCGGCGGTTATAATATGCAAATTCAATTCAGAAATTTTCCTTTAAGTGGAAACTATCGTCACTGTTATTTTGACAGTGTTTCCTTCATTACACAGTGACACTTCATTACACATATCGGAGGAAACAATAATGTAATTACTTCGCAACAGTTCCAGTTCTTTTTTTTTCACAATTAGAAAAAGATTAGTATAAATTGACCCTGTAAAATATTGATAAATAGATATAAATTTTAAAATTTAAATATTTATTTTCAATTAACTAAATAGGTTCGAAAAGAGTACAAATACTTTTGCATCTATAGGAATCTTAACACTAATTTGGATTTAGAATTCAGTTTGTAATAAAGGTAAATATGAGATTATTTATCTATTGTACAGTAATTTATTATACGTTTGAATCCATTTATGTATAATATAATAATATTGCATATTAAAGCCAAATTTAAGAAAGTTTTGTGAATTAGATAAATGTGAACAAAATTCAATATAAAACTCTAAAGAGAAAAGGTGTTTGAGAAATGTTCGGTTTGATATAGTTCGTTTAATAGATGCGAATTAAAAATATTTTCAACTTTTTAAATCACAAAACCATCTATTCTAATATAACAAGAAAGCCATAGAAATGCAGATCGAAAATTTGAAAACTATTGCCTGAGAAAATGGTGTATTTAATAGTTCGCAAAATATGATGAAAAGGATATACTTTAACGATTTCACTTTAACTAAGTTAATTCATGCTTGTCTTTCCACAGGCTAATTCTTAAGATTTAATTTAGAACAAATAATTTTCCCTTGCAATTTTGGAGAAAATATATACCAATTTCTCACTAATTAATATTTAACGTAATTGATGTGAACATATTGAAAACACTTTATTGTTTTATTTTTTTTACTGAAAGGGTCGTAACTGCGATTTTAGTTAGTCTAGCTTTTTAATTCTTAAGATCATTCGAGTTCAGGCATCCCCACCTCAAATTCGCAATTGCAGCCTGTGTTTTTTTATGTTCATTTTTTAGCACAAAATGTTAAACACCATTGTTAAGATGTCTATTAATATTGTATAGTACTCAGAATATCGAAAAATATTGTGAAGATATCAAACAATATCTTGTGCAGATAGGAATGGCTATGAAATGCTTGCTGGATATCCTTTAAAAGTTCTCCGAATATCTTCTTCACTGCAAAACCCATCAAGGCGAGTGTATCTAATGAACAAAGAATGCGCCATATGTATTTAGTCAACCGTACTTAATGAAGCGAAAAGGAAATTTCGCAGTGACATCAGAGCGTCTCTGCTGCCTACCGAAGTTTTGTTGCACTTTTCAGATAATCCAATATTAATAAATTTAGTAAATATAAACATATTACGTATTGGGAAATAGTTTAGTTCCAATTCAGGCAAACTATCTAAAATTAAATATGATTGTATTGAATTAAAAATTCTGAATATTTATTCACTTTTTAAATATGGAAATTAAGTAATAAAAGATGATTTTTGAATATTGCATTCATATTTTATCAAGAGTTTTATAAAAATTTGAACAAATCAGAATTTAAAAAAAACAAATGATGAGAAAATTTTCTTATTTACACACCACTTATTAAATAAAATTTGATCGTGTGTATTGATGAATGTATACTAAAAAATACTTATTTAATGTTATTTCAAGGGCAACAAATTAACGAAGAGGCATTAAAAACATGTCTTCGTTCTTTTATGTACCATTTCTAATTTCGATAAATATAAAAAAATATGCAACTCGAATATTAAATTAAAGGCTACAAGAAAATCAAATGGCTTGAAAAATTATTTTGATGTCAACTGAAGGCAATTAAAGAGGCATATGGATTTGTTCTAAAATAATTTTTCTAAGTTGTAAAATTTATAAAAGATTTTTGCTGAATTTATATTCACAATTTATGAATGTATAAATTGTATTTTCAATTTAATCCTGGAATTCTAATTCCAATTCGAATATCATAAATTGCAATAAAGATATACTTGATCATTCATAGTAAAAAATTACATATTATGATGTGACTAATTGTTCAAAAATTATTGCTGATTCGATTACAATTTGTTATGAGGCAATTTTCTCACGATTTGATAAAAAAATAGCTATGATAAACGAATTCAAATAAATTGTAAGTAAATTCAACAAAAATGTCAGACTGAAATACGAGGAAAATTGAATTTCAAATTTTTAAGTAACATTCACTTAGATGTCAAAACTAATCTTAAATCCTCCTTTTATATTTATCAGCAATTTCATTTAAATGTGAACTATTTTGACTCAAGTATTTTTTTTTCTTGTCCTTACTTTAAAAAAATGTGAAATCAAATATTAGAATAAGAAAAACGTGAATCGAGCAGCGATGTTGGCATGTGATTTTTGAATGGAAAAAGAATTGAAATTACATTTGTATTTTCAATTCTACTTATAGTCTATGCTACAAGAATGGAGAAAATTTCCAATAGCAGATAAAACGACTTTCACTGCAGCAACTTTCTATTGTTGTTTAAACGAGAACTCCGAATTTGAATATGTCTGTAATTGAAAATGTTATTGAATCATTTCTTTTAACTATTGTTATGTTTAGTGTTTTTCTTATATTCCTTTGAATATTTTTTTTTTTTGAAAATAGCTTTTCTTCCCTCCAAGCAATAGTGAGGTAAAGTTAGAATTGTATTGTTTTATATAAATTGACATTTATTGTATTAAAAAAAATCTATGATTTATTTTTTAAACAAATATTTATATTAAAATATTACTATTTATTAATATATTTTTAAGTTCTTTCAGGCAACAAATAACTAAATTTAAAATATATGTTTACTCTCATAACTTCTATAGACACACTATAAAAATAATTTCCTCATATAACAATTATTCGCTTTGAGAATAATTTTGAAAGAACAGATATTTTTACATTAAAATAAGTTCAAATTTATCACAACATTTTTTTTAAAATAATAATTCGGTCGTTTGCAATAAATTATGTCTCAAGAGCAATGAAAACAAATGACTTTCCTGCGCTTTACGACTGGAAGAAATAATGATGCGAATTATTGGGAATGGTAGTAAGAGTCAAATTGCAAATCTCCAAATCAGTCAAGGAGGTACATATGTCACTGGGAACATTTACCAACATCCTTTTGAACTGTTAAATTATGTTGGAACTTACAATATTTTCCACACTGATGAACTTGGTAATTAATACATATCAAAAGAAAGTATTTTTTAAAAAAAATAATAAAAATCATGATTTCCAATTTAATGCTTTTATATTAAAACACATTTTATGACAATCTGAATTTATATACTGACATTACAATTAATTTTTCACTTAATAATATGCAATTATAAATTTTGAAACTATTTATAATTTCATTAATGTTAGCTTTGACAATCAAGCGAATACAATTAGCATTTATTAAGCGAAAGCGAAATATTACGCCTTAAATTTGACCGAAAATAATCGATATTATGGATTTAAAACATGCAGAACGAATAATGAACTGTCTGATGCAAGCAATGTCTAGGTGCTTTCACTGACAGAAACATATTAAATTTATTATACCACAAAAGATAAATTGCTTTAACACGAAATTCATCGAACAATTAAGCAATTTCGGAGAATCATCTATGTTACTAATTTTCATGTGTAAATTAGTTTATCTTGAGAATAAAAATGTTGTACAAAAAGAAAATATTTCTAGACATTTATAGTTATTATTGTTTAAAGAAATTTTGACTGTTTTCTATGTTAAAGAATGTAAATTTTTCATGATAGTGAATCCTATAATGCCAATTATTAATACACACTACACACGAATAAGCACCAACACGAATAAGCGCCAATTTACACTTTTGCTGCACCTATTATTTCCTGTTCTGAGAGAAACAGTGGACTTTCTGATTTTTATAAACTATGGTAAACTTTTTATTAATTATCTCTTTCATACATATTTGCTATTCCTTATGAACATTCCTTTCTGTAAATAACAAATTTGTTTGTTAAGCAGCAGAAAAAAAAATTTCAAGCAAGGTATCAAAGAACTTTTTTAAAGACAAAAATCCCTCTTTAATAAGAAAATGTTGTTCAGTAAGGCCTCCACCATTAAGGTAGGCTATCGTTTTCTAAATTAAAAACGAAGTTTCTGATAAATTATTTGTTGGGAGATCTATGAAAAAGAAGTTTAGCAACGCATTATGTCAGTCTCCCACCCCTTTTCAAGTCTTTTTCTCGTTTCGATGCTGCTAATGAGTAAGCCGAAAACCATCAACAGTATCGAGTAAGATTTCAGACAGCAATGAAATAATAAATGCAAATCAGGGAAATAAGAATTTTTCAGATGGTTTCATTTCACAAAGAAAGAATAAAGCAGAGACAACACTGCTGTTTTACTTTACATAATGATACCCCTGCTTTTGTTTGGATTCTTGTTCTCTTTCTGTAACCATTACGCTTAGTAGGAAGTTCATAGGGAAAATATTTTAGAATAATGCGGGAATCATAGAGTGAATTGGCTAATCTTGTCAGCAGTCTTTTTAATGAAAAAAGTTCATTACTGTTGTGATCCAAAACAGGGCAATGTTAAAATATAAAGCTAAAACTCTATATCTCTAAAACTCTATAAAGCTAAAACTCGATCATTGATTTCCATGAATTTTAATTTCTAGAAAAATAAATAATGAAGTTAAAGGTAACATAATAAGAACGCTTGTTGGATACAATCTTTAAAAGGAAATAAATATGTTTTTTTATAGAATATTTTCAAAATCAAGACACAAATGAATTTAAATATTTAGTTTATCACAAAAATGCATTAGCCTGTGAGACTTTAATGTTCTCATAAAAAATAAGCAATTCATGAAAAGCATTCTAGACCGAAATAATGGATTAAGATTTATGTAAATATTGTCTGAAAGTTTAGAAAAAATTTGTTCATACTGTTTTCAAAATATCCATGTGATATAAAGTATAAAAACTATTTTTTAAAATTCAGATTATATACTAATTTTCTTGCTTTTAATAACGACATATTTTCAAAAATGAGAATGAAATGTAATTTTTCCGCTATTTTTATTATAAAATCAAATAAAAAATAATTTGAAAGTAAATACATTTGCAAATGTATAAAAAAATAAACATAATAGGAAACTTAGTACTAAAATATTAGTTAATATCATTAAAGTACGTGTTTTGCTATTAATTCAAACGATTTATTTAAAATGTGTTGCCTAAAATAAGTTTAAAACTCTCCTTTTCATGATGGAAAAACAAGAAGATATGTAATGGAATGTTTATGTTTCTGCATTCCGAAAGTTAATCCCTTAAAATGCGGCAAACGTATTCTAAAAATAGATTCAAAAGCATATTTTATAAAGCTGCAAAATGGCTGGATGTGATTTTTCCGGAGAAAATCATGAGCCAAGTTCTTTGCGCATCACGGAACTGTAAGCCTATTTCCTTGATTCTTTAGCACGTTCTTGTATATAATGCACTTTATTAATGCAATTTCCTTTCTGCTGTTCAAAAATGATCCAAGAAAAAGTTATTTCATTACAGAAGAATTCGTTTTACAATATATTTATATCTTTCTTCATTTCATTTTTGATAATTTGTTTGAGTTTTGTTAGTTCAAAGTTAATTCTTTCAGAATTCTTTTTATTTGCACTACTATTATGAAAGTTACAGGAAGGATTTGAAGTAATTCTATTCCTTTAAAATTTCGCATAAGGAAATTTTTGTGAAACAGAATTCTAAACTTTGGAACATCCAATTGAGATCTTTTATATAAAAATAATTTATAGCACGTTATATATAAAACTTCTATAAAAAAAGTTTTATACTCGTTTTTATTTATGGAAAAGTATTAAAAGTCAAATGAGATACATTTTCATCGCATTTTATTTCAATTCATTTTACAAAATGAAAAATGCTTTTTATGGTTTGAAATAGGCAATTTATTATCCGTTTATCTATGTTTTTTTTCCTTCAGAAATTTGATAGATAACCTTAACTTTGAAATAGTTATTTTAATTTGTTAGTTTTAATTTCAATTAGAATTTACATATTAGTTAAAATTATTACTACTTAATTATCATAATTTTATGAAGTTATCCTTCAAATGAAATGTAAGAAATGAACGAAATTAAAGTTTTAATCAAAATAAAACACCGAAAGCAGCTATGTCTTTAACTTAAAAAAAGAATATTACACATTTGAGTCTTTTGAAACCAGAGAAATTTAATTCGAATAAAATAGGTAAGTATAATTCCAATTAAAATGATTAAAACACATGTTCTCCTAATATAACGTACAGTAATTCTATCCTTTCAGTTTTTTCATGTGCTTAAAATCTGATTTAGAAGATTTCTTTAGAATTTTTAAATAAAGTACCTGTGAAAAAAATCATGTTTTAGGAAATTTCTCTTTCTAATTATCTTTGTAGATTACTGATTGCCATTTTTTTCATTTACAAAATTGTTAACTTTTAGTGCAAAATTAATTCGTTGCAGAATATATTTATATATAAAATCTACATGAAGGTAAGAATTTATTATTAAGAGAGAATTGTTGAATTCAAATCACATATTAATAGCGAACAAGTCAGGAGCAGCATTTTTAATTTCAAACTTAATATTACAATAATTGGGTTAAAGTTTCATTAAAAAAATGTAAAAATTTTTTTTTCTTCAAAATCTTGACGATAATCTAATTTGAAATGAAAATTATGATTTCTTAAAATGAAAATAGGTTTAATTGTTCATTCATTTTTGAAAATATTACAAAGTCTTTTTTCGTTTAATCTGAATAGAATTTATAAATCAACGTTATTAACGTCTATTCTGCAACCAATCCTATATTTCGATAAGTGATTCGCATATATTTATTGAAATATATAAAATACATGCTACTTTGGGCGCATCTGGAAAGCAGCTTCGACAAAAGAATAGGAGGAATTGAAGAAATTAAACGACAATTTGGATTTGCTAACTTGCTTTGGAAAATGACGTAGCAAAAGATAATTAGAGATTTTCTTAAATTTATAGACTTAATTTTTCTTTAGACTGGATTCCTGCCTACTACTTTTTTTCTTATAAATAGAATTTTTCCTCAAGTAAATTTCGAAAGTACGAATAGACACAAATAAATATTGAATAAAATATAATTTTATACTAATTTATTTCAAATGCACGAGAATTCTCTTCGCTTAGAAAGTAGATAATTCTCTTTTAAAAATACTTTTGCATAATAGATTGTGAAATAAAATCGATAAATTTTCTTAAAATATGCAAATATTTTTATTGAATATTTATTTAAGACTGCATTTCTGTCGTTGTGAATTTTTCTCTTTTTTATAAATAGCATTCGTAATCTTTAATATTTCATTTATATACTACGTTTTGTGAAACCAAAATCTACTTTTAAAATTACACATTAGCTATTTCCGAAGACTTCTAAATTACTCCAATGACGTGAGAAAGACGACGAGCAAAATTTCAATCATTTGAATATTTTCACAAAATTAGAGAAAAGCTTACACCTCAATGGAGAGTGAAATGGACACAAGGCCTGCACAAAGATAAATTTTAAGTGGAATCCAGTAGTGATACACTGTTTTTCTGATGCTATAGCTATAAAAGCTAGTAGCTTTCAAAATATTTCAATTCTTGATGTTGTTACAGAATTCAGAATTTTCTCTGACACTCTTTGTAAACCTCCAGCACATCGTTTTGAGAAATAGTCAATAATTTTTCTATAGGTTTGATAAATTTAAATACTTTTGAGAGCTTATCAAAGTTATTGATTTTAATAAATACTGTAAGATGACTAAGCGTGTTCACCACAAAGAATTTTCTCACAATATGGAAGTTATACAATAGCTTGCAATTGGAATGTCTTTTACCGTAAAATTATTTACTTTATACTTACAGCTGTAAATGCCTAAAACACAACTTTGTACAGATAATATTCAGCAGCTGATATTAATGTAATCACAGAAGAATCAATTCTTTTTTTAAAAAACAAAACACAATTTAGTTTTTTCAAATAAATTTTGTTGTTAATCAGGTGTCGCAAGATAACTTAATCCTATATTCCTCTTCTGGAAGAACAAATCCATATGGAGTAGTGCATGCTTTTTTTTCTCAAATTGATTGACCAATAATATTTAATTAAAAATGCATAAATATTAATAAATTGTATAACTTGTAATGATGTGAGAATTTTTAAGGGTTCCATTTTTAAGGGTTCCATAAGGAAACATTGCTATAGCTCAGTCTTTGTTAACAAGTCATAAAAGACATATATTTTATATCATGCGTAATGTAAAATTAAATCATAGAAAAGAACATTATTAGGTTAAGAACACCACTATGAGAATCGTGTTGCCAAATACTTGCAAAATCTTTTAAAAGCAACAACATTTTCTATTTACATATGGCAGTTTTTCCCGTTTTAGAATTCTAGCTACATTATAAAAAATGTATATTTTCTTTGGAAGCAATTTTTTTCTTAATTTTTAAAACTCTATAAGAAATATAATGTTTGTACAGGATATATATATATTATTTCCTAAAATTTTGTTTTTCCAAAACTATTTAGGAATAAGAATAATATTACGTGAAAAACTAGAATGCGATTTCAAATTGCATTGAGAACTTTCTCAAAAACATTCATTATTCAACTCAGAATAAAGTATTGGGGTTTCCGTTTCTCCAGTTTTTTGAGTGTAAGAAATTTATTTTGAAAGCACAGAAAAAGAAAAAAAAAACACTTATTCTTTTGTGATTGTTCAATTTATCTTGAAAAACGGGAAAGTCTAGTAAATTTACTTATTTTAATTTTATTATTATATTATTATATTATTATAATATTTTATTATTATTATATATATATTATATATTAATATTATTATATTATTTTATTATTATAAAATTAGACATACACTGCATTAACATAATAAATCACAAAATTGTTCTCCTTCATTTTCCCTACTACCTTTCAGATACTTTATTGAAAAAAGTAGATGAATCTCACGTATTTGTTTGACGATTTAATTTATTACGTAATTGCTTGTTCTCTTTTGAAACAGCTGATTTACTTTCCTTTTTGCGTTAAAGAATCTTCAACGAAAACTGCAAAAAGTCGTCACTTTAATTATCCTCCAAAGAAGAAGGTGGGTTGAAAGTGGTTTAAACCGCTTTATTAATCACGCTGGGAAGTTTCTATCGTTGACTTATCAAATCGTCTTTCGGACGATTCTTCTTTTTTCGAAGCATAATCAGGCTGTCGAAAGTTTTCCACACTACTTTGCTCAGAAATTAAGGAAGATGATAAACTAGTTTTATTTACACTTGAAGCTTCTTTTTATGGAATATTCCTCTCTTTATATAAATATAATCCTTTAAGCAAAATATTTTCAAATATCTTTAATAATTTGTTTGATCATATTGAGTACAATCAAGTAGAATACCTGAAAATGGTGATTGCCATTTACTCGCTTTGGAAGATAGAGCATGTGCTGAGGTTAAGATACTCTAAGGGAAGAAGAAAGCACTTTGCCGTTTATTTCTCTGTTAACTTGTAACACTTTTTGACTATAATTGTAAGAGTGTTAGGAAAAAGTGAAATTAAAACTTCCGTAAATTCTCTTGTTCGTCCTCTAAATCGATTATAAGTAAGATAATTTGAGAAGTTGTATCTTTCTTGGATCTTAATAATATAAATATTAAAAGGAAATTTTAATTTTGGATTTTCGATCCATTTCTTAGAAACACGCAAACGCTCTCAATTATCCCTGATAATTTCTGTAACCGAGTAGTTGGAAACAGGATATAATTATAAAGTAATATTTTTCGTATATTTGGAATTATTTATTATATGATAGGTGGTAACATTATTTGTAATATTTTGGTAAAATTCCATACCGATGGTAATGTCAAACCCTTTATATCAAATTAACCTTTGACATTAAAAAAACTGTTATGTGATATGCATGATATTATTTCTAACATTTAAAAGCTGGTTAAAAAATTTGAAGTCGTTTGACATGAAATTTGAGACAGTGCTCAAAAGGTTGCTAGCGTAGAAGAGTAAAATTAATAATAAGGTCCCTCCCCCCCTTTTTTTTTCTTTTTTTAAAAAGAAATGGTGACTTTGAAGATAGAGTTAATAACTCTGAATAGTATGAAATCATCAACCGAAAACTTTTCTTCAAACATGTATACTTCGGTTTATAGAGATGAAGGCGCTGAATGAAGACATATTATTCAACATCTATGTATTTGTTGGCATTGACTATCAGGAATTGAATGTGACAGGATTCAGTAATTTAAATTTGTTTATATCAAAACTTTTTGTAGGCAATTTCTAGTTTGCAATTTCAAGAATCCGATGAAATCGTTAATCTCCATTCTTAACGTTGGGTGTCAGTTGTAGAAAAAAAGATCCTCCTTTCAAAATGTCAAACTAAAAATAAAAAACATTAGCTGAAAACTCAATTGAATTTCTGATATTGAAATTTTGCTTTGTACTTCTAAAATGAACTAATATTTTTTTAAATAGATTTTAATGTATGCTTCTATGTTTTAAATATTTCTTTCTTGTGTGTTTTTATATTTATTCATTTCTATTTTTAATGTGAATGCATATCTTTTATTTTAATGGCAGAATTAAAAATTTTATATTTATCAGTTAATCAAAATTTAAGTTATTAATTAGACATGATACTTTATATTTTTCATTCAATAAAATAAAAAATATTTTTGCTGAAAAAGTTCTCATTTGGCAATAAAATACATCCTGAGTTATTATGCAGTAATTTATCATTATATTTAATACATTCTTTTCAATTCAATCTTCTGTTTAGATCAAATGCTACAGCATGTGTTCCAAACTACCCCATGCCCTCTGGGGAGTAACTGCGAACGCCATTGTTAGTGAAAATGGCTAATTAATATATAATTTTGTACTGAATAATAATCCCTGAAGAACATGATTATGCTTTTATAATAATAGAGATGGAGATTTATTCTTTTTACCATATCATTTTAAATTTAAATACATAACAACGGCAGCAAAGCTCGTTTCCAATTAATTTGAATGAATATTCTTCATTTCACTTTAGACTGTTATTTAAATTAACACATTTAATTACTTTTTCGATTTCATATTTTTATGAATATCAACATAATTAAGTATGCTTCCCTAGGCACAGTATTAAAAATTTCTTTGCAAATTAAGATTAAATAGAGGGTTTTATATATAAATTAATAGAATATGGACCTTTAAAGTAATATATTAACATTTTTTCTAAAAGAAGAAAAAATGTATTGTTTGATTTAAAGTACTCTACTTCAGATTACAATTTTCATTTAAGAATGTTTTACAAATGACTTATCGTTATTCAGTTAAGCAAGGCACAAAAATTTAAAGCATTTATATAAGAAAGTAAAATTTAAAAGAATCAAACTTTATTAATTATTTGAATAGTAATTTAGCAAACACATAACCCCCCCCCCCCCAAAATAATTAAATAAATATGGAATCTCTTGTAGTGTTGTGTAGTATTAAGCTAATGTTGCGAAGAGTATGTGTAAAAGTTACAACACTAAATCTGCTGTTTAAATAGTTTAAAGCTTGAAACATGTAACAAATAAGAGTCTCTCAGGACTATTATGTCCGGTGCAGAATTTATAACAAATTTAATGTTAAATCACGTACGATTAAATTAAATAAATGTAAATAAATCCTTAAGTCACACTTAAGATATTTGGAGAGTTCCTATCGAATGACTTTTATTCGTGTGAAGGATTTGATCGAACAAGTTTCTAACAAATGCTTTAATTACTATCTTGTATCTCCAAGAGAAAGATTCATCACTTTATCTCAACAACAGTTAGAAGTGATTCGATGGATTGTTTTTGGCGGTCCCTGATATATGAAGTCCATAAGAGCAACACATTTATCGAATTTAATGATTTTTTAGTAATTTATTTTTATATTTTCTTGAATTTAGACATTTGTACAAAATCAAACATGTTGTTGTTTCTAATGACACTTGTCATAGACAAGCCTGCTGACAAAACCAGTGATTTTAAGCCGAGAGAGCGTCTCTGGTTTTAGTAGCGCCAACTCGGGCCAAGAGTGCGTCTTAGATACTCACGCGTTACATTCTCTCGCCCTTTATTACAGGAGGACACATTCACACTTCTCATAGATAGAACAGATGAACGAATCGGGACTCGAACCCGGGACGAACAGATCAAGGGGAAGATACACTACTCCTATGACAGGACATCGGCACACATGTTCGTGATTTTACACATCGGCAAATCCTGGCGACTTTAAACAGTAAAGATTAGGAGTGTTCAATGTTTATCACTACAGTCATTAAAAAATATTTCTTCTCTCCAGGCGTTCTGTTTTTTTTTCTGTTCTGTTTTTTATGAAAAATTAAAACGGAAAGATAAATATTACTTCTTAAATTTTATAATATAATTAGACGAAATCTGTAATTTCTATAAAGTGGAATTTAGTGGAAAAATAGTTACGTCATATCTTTCAGTAAATAGCTGCATATAGTTTTACCATTTCTTCAAAATACTCACCAAAAATTGTGAAACTTGGACAAGGAAATTCAAGGATATTTATAATTAAATTCCAATTTAAAATGGCCATAAAAAGAAAACTACAAGACAAAATATTATCAAACTTGATAATATTTTGAGGATGTTGTAAGATTTTATTTAAAAAAAATCAAAACTAGCAGGTTATCGCGCAATATTTTAATCGGAATTAGATTGTAAGACACATGTTTAAAATAATTTTAATTGTTCTTAAATGTATTATATACCATGTTCAATGCAACTTCCACCACTTTCTGTAAGCTATTTAAATTGCATTACTGCATTCTCAAAAGTAGCTCATAGCACATATGACTGAATCTTCCCGGAACAGCAATCCATTTTTACTAAAGAAAATTGGCAACCCTTTGTTGTTTTCCTCCAGGAATTTTATTAAAGTTCTTACGAAATTTTTCAACTTCGAGTTATTGTGTCACTATGACACTTGATTCAAATAATCATGCTAGAAGAAAGTTCCAAGATTTTAGCAAAACAATTTAGATTTTAAATAAGGATAAACAAACGTTGTTTGAAAGAATAAAACTTTACTTTGTTTCTTTCACAGAAGTATGATCATTTTCTCTTTTCATCTTTGCTGTTCTGTAATTCGATAACATTCTGTCATTAATTATCTATCAATGACGGAGATGCATACAGAAATTTTTTAAATGTAATGTAATTTTAAAACGCTATTATGTGAATGAGAATGTATTTTTAAATTCTCATTGTCTGGTAGGAAAATTTTAAACAAACATTAGGAGAGATAAAAGCTTGAAAATCTATTCAAATTGCGTTGCAAGCACTTTTGTTGTTGCCATTTAACAGTTTGAAGTGCCTAAACATGTAGTATTGTTTGTAAGTTTTCTGGTGTTTGTTGGGAAGTAGATAATAACTTTTCAAAGGCAGTAAGTTTCAATCATTGAAAAGGATTTTAAAGAATCTGGTTTCACAAAAATATACTGTATATTTAGAATTTATTCAAAAAATGGAATTTTATTCCAGCTATTGTAGATGCATTCGTTTCGAAAGTTTTAAGAATCAAAGAATTGTTGGCGTTTTTTCCCATGAAGCAATTTTCTAAACAATTTTCTACAATTTCCATCTTAATGATTTTTTTTTAAAGAAGAGCTCACTCTCATGAGGAGTTATCTACATTTATGTTTATTACATATTTGCTTGCAAAAGTAAGAAGAAACAATATCGTAATTATGTTAAAAAGTAACTTCATAACCTCATACAATTAAAAATTAAATAACATAAAGCGTGTGTTTTAAAAGACTTATAAACAAATCAGTGACTATATAAAAATTCTAATATTCCTTTTTGTTAAGTAGCAGGGCAGTTATTAAAGTACTCATATTTATAGTTATTGTTTTAGAAGTAAAAATAAAATTCGTTTAAATGGAAAAGAAATTAATGATAAAGAATAAAAAGAAAGTAAATAAGTTTAAATTTGTGCCTTCGTTTCAGTATATGATCCTCACTTTCGTAACTATAAAAGGCGTTGAATCCCAAATAAAATTTTGAATTAAAGGAAAAACAATAAGAAACTAGAAAGGGATGCAATAAGAGTTTGTACAATTCATCTGGTATCAACTGAAGCTCAGTAGGTAAAAATAAAAACATATATTGTTCTGCGTTTTAGTTTTTCTAAATGAAATTTTAAAGTAAAATTAATCCGTTGTGCAGACAATAAATATTTCTTCATTTTAGTTTTATGATACCAATTTCGTGCTTGAATATGACGAACAGCAATAAAATATACTTAATCAGTGAGTAAAATAGTACAAATCATGATACAATGAATAAATTATTCAAAATTTACTACTACCTCTGGATAAGATATTTTATCATTATCTTATAAAAGTGAGCCATGGCAGAGCACAAACATATCAAACTAAATTTAACAAAAAATTAAGACTCAAATAGCTCAAAAATCGAATTAGAAATAGCTAATTAGTACTGATTTGAATATTAAAAAAATGATATTATCTTTTCATATGTGTCTGCAATTTCATTAGATATGAAATATTTTGAATTCATTCATTTTTTCCTATTCCATAAAAACTACAAAATGTGAAATGTTGCAATCGAAAGAGGATAACGACGGGACATATTCTGGCATATATCTGTCGAATGCATTTACAAAAATGCATTTTCGATTCTATTTATTACCAAAGCGACAAGAAAGGAGAAAATAGCAGATAAAAAGACTCCCACTGCAGCAACTTTTAAATCGTTGTTTAAACGGGAATTCATAGTTTGAAAGTCGCTGCCATTGAAAATTTCATTGAATATGTTTTTTTTTTTATTTACCATCCTATTTCATGCCTTTCTTACACTCTTTGAAAATATTTTTTCTGTAAATAGATTTTTATTCTTTTATGTCTCGGTTAGAATACTCAGATAAAGTTAGTATTACACTGTTTTACGTAGAATGATTTTTGTCGTGTTATTGAAAAAAACAGTAACTCACATTTATTAACAAACATATACAGGTGTATTTTTAATGTTCGTTCTTTTATCTTAAATATTTGTTCTTTCTGTCTACAAAATAGCTAAATTGAAAATACAAACTCTGAGCTTTTGTTCTATAGATACACTAAAAAAATAATTTTCATTTAAACGAATTATACACGCTTTGAATATTTTTGGAGAAGCAAATTGCTTCAAATAAGTTCAAATTAATTTTAAAACTTTCTTTCTTTTTCATTTTGAATAAAAATTTGGTCGTTTTCAATAAATTATGTTGTAACATCAATAAAAACAAGCTTTCATATAGAGGATGATAGGAATAATGATGGATATAGTTAAAAATTAGAATTGGAGGATTAGCAGTAAGAATCAGATCTCAAATTTTATCTCCATAGAGGTACTTAAGTCACTGGGAACTCTTTACTGATGTCTTTTAAATCTATATATATTTTTGGAATTTATAATGTTTTTTCATATTGATGAACATGCTAGTCAATATATTTTAAAGAAAAGAAATATATGGAATCATTTTGATGCATTTATGCTAAAATATCTTAATCGGTTTTTGAATTTATAAACTGATATTAAATTACATTATAACAGTTATTTGTTACATTTTAACTTAATAATATCCAGTCACTAATTTCGAATTTATATCTCCTTTCATTAATGACAATTTTGATTATCAAAGGAATATAGTTAGCATTTTATATTCCTACTCATACTCATTAGATTTGACAGGCAATATTCTATATTATAAATTTGAAACATATTGAATAAATAATGAACTGCCTGATGCAAGCAGTTTTTGTTGATCATTAGGTGCTGCCATTGATAGAAATATGCTAAATTTATCATATCACAGAAGATAAATTACTTTAACACGAAATTTGATGAAAAATTAAACAATGTTTGAGAAATATTTAGATGACTAATTTTCAGGTACATATAATTTTAACTTGAGGAGAAAAAGACAACATAATTGAAAAATATTACTGTGCTTTTGTATTTATAATTTTTAAGGAGAAATTTGAATGATTTTAGTTCTAAAAATAAAAACGTTCATGAAACTGAATTTTATCTTACGTTAAAAGAACTTTAAATACTTGTTAAACTTCTACTGTTCTTATTATTTTCTATTCTTACAGAAATAGTAAACATTCTCTTTTCTACAAGGTGATTTTTTTTTGTTCTTAATTTATATACACATTCGATATTTCTAACATCCATTTCTTTAAATTCGTTTGCCGTAGAACAGAATAGAACAGTTTCTTGCAAAGTAGCAAACAACTTTCTTAAAAATACGATTTCCCTTTAAAAAGAAAAGATTGTTTGGTAATGTCTCCACCATTATGGTAGGCGATCGTTTTCTTAATTAAAAACGAAGTTTCTGGTAAATTACTCGTTGAGAGGTGTGAAAAAAGAAAGTTTAGTAGCCCTTCATGTCAGCCTTCCAATCCCCCCCCCCTTCAAGTCCTTTTCTCATTCCGATGTTGCTAATGATTAAGCCGAAAGCCATCGTCAATATTGAGTAAGGTTCGAAGCAGTAATAAAATAATAAATGAAAACCAGGAAAATAGGATAGTTTCGCATAGTTTCGTTTCGTAAAGAAAGAAAAAATCATACAACACTAGATTTTTGTTTTAAATAATGTATCTCTACTACTATTTCAATTCATTTCTCTTCTTAAACCATTAATGTAATGTTTTTACATTACAATGGTTTATCTTGTCAACAATCATTTTAAAGAAAATCGATAGTTTCCTTTGTGATCCAAGAGATGGAAATTATACTATTAAGCTAGTTTAGTTTAGTTATATTAACTTCCTGTTGTAAAACAACACTAGGGCTATTTTCGGATAGACCTCGAAATTTTGAACCGTGGTCAGATAACGAGGACGAAACTTGAGCTGGCACCCCCTCTCCACGCCACACCAGCGGGAGGGCATTTGGCATTTAACGTGCAACAGAACCCCTTACTCGACGATTCTTCAGTGAAATCGGTTCTCGAACTTGGAACCCTACGTCTCACAAGCTGAGACCTTACCACCAGACCACCGCGGCCTAATAGCATGAAGCTAAGATATATATCAGTCCTTTATACGGGCTGTAATTCTTGAAGAAACAATAATGGAAATGAAAATCTAAAAATAAATCGTTTTTTCATTACATTCTTTAAATGCAAAATCTCTCATAATTATTTTTACTCATAATTATCTTTATCTGCTAATTTTGGAAGAATATGGAAGGTAAAAAGCCGCAAACTTTGTATTTTTTTTAATTATTATAAAACAGTGACACAACACAATTGTATAGAAATTTAATGATTAATGAAATATTTTTTAGGAAAATTAATAATAATTTACAATAGCTAAATAATATTTATGTTATAAATAAAACTTTCTTTTATAATTATTTTCAATGGCTCAAAATCTTATTTAGGTGATAGCAAAAAAAGTGGAAAAAGGGACTTTGTGCGAAACAATTCGATTATCAATTTTGATTAGAACTCATTTGTATATCGTCATTGAGGGTTTCGATTGCTTATGCATTAAAGAGTTCCATGTAAATATAAATGACATTTCACATTTTGTCTGTTTTTCTGTTACCTATTTCTATATAATATAATTTAAAAAGTGATATTAAAGGAGGATTTGGTAAATTTACATTTTCAGAAAATGCTAAACATTCTAATACATTTAAATAAATTGAATATCTAACCTTATTTAAAGTTTAAATTTTATTTAATCTTTGTAGAGATTTATTTAATATAGTGAGCAAAATCTTTTTGAAAATCTAAACAAAATTTAATGAAACTTAGAACGTAATTTCTAATAATAATATATGTGCAGTAATGACATTTTTCTGAAGAAATTACTCAAACAGCAATCCGTTAGAAAGTTTTGTTTTTCAAGTCAAAGTATTTCCATTCCTTTTATATACTGATTTCACAGATACTCGAATTGGAAAAAATAAGAATATTTTCAAAAGTAAGAAGCAAGTAACTTTTAATACTGATTCGGCTATCATAAAAATGTAATAGTTTATGAGACATTACTTTCACGTTTGAATAAAAGGATACTGAAAAATATTCTAAATGGAATTAGTAAATTAAGTTGCTGCAGAAAACTTACCGAAGATTTAGAAAAGTTTATTTATTATAAATTTCCATATATCGATTTGAAGTAAAGCATAAGTATCTTTTTACAGAGATTTTACTATCATTTTTTTTTGTTTCTACTAATAATATATTTTTAACAAAAGAGCACGAAATATTTTTTTTAATGCTGCATTATTATAAATGAAAATAAAATATAAATTGCTGATTAAAAGAAAAACTATTTTAAAACAAGCAGAAAAAAACATAATAGTAAGCTTGGTACTCATATATTATTTAATACCATCTAAGTAGCTTTTATATTACTAATGCAAACGACTTTTTAAAAATTTCTTCTCTAATGTAAACTTAAAGCTCTGCTTTTCAAAATGATGTGAAGGAAGAACAAAGTGATACATAATGTAATATTAAGGTTTTTATATTCCGAACTTTAATTCATAGCAATGCTGCAAACTTATTTCATTTCTAGATTCTGGAATAATGTAAAAAAAAAAAAGAATCTGTAAAATGGCTAATTAATTCCTCCAGAAAGTAATTCCTCCAGAGAAAATCGAAATACACGTTCTTTTCTCATCATGGAATTGTAATCTTATTTCCTCGGTTCTTTTACTCAGTTCTTGTTTTTAATGCGCTTTATTAATGCAATTTCTTTTCTGCTGTTGAAAAACAACTCGAGAAAAAGATACTTTATTTCAGAAGGTTTAGAGTTGTAATATATAGATGTCTGTTTTCCTTTCATTCTTGATATCTTGTTTGAAGTTTCTTAAGCCTAAAGTTAATTTGTTTCGATTTCATTTTACTCACAATATCTGTATAAAAGCTACAATGTGTATTTGATATAATTTTATTTTTTTAGATTTTCACAAAGAGATATAAAGGCGATACAATCTTTTCAAACTCTCAGTGTCTAATTTTTTTAAACAAATATTTATTTAAAGCGAAGTATCTGAAATTTCTTTAAAAAAAAGACCAGTTTACATTATATTTACGGAAATGTATAAGAAACTCAAATTAGATACATTTCTCCGCATTTTGTTTTAACTTTTATTACAAACATAAAAATATTTCTCATGATGGGAAATATATAATTTATCGTCCAAATTTTTTTTTTTTTCAGAAATTTTTAAAGTTAACCTTAACATCAAAATTAATTATCTAAATAACCAGCATTGGATAGCTCTTTCTGCATTTTGAACATGCACATAATTTTAAAATGACATTTTTTTTAAAAGTACTTAATGGAAACAGAGTATATAATTGGCATGTTATTATAATAGTTATTAGGTATATTAATAAAAATATCTACATTTCCTAGGCTGTTTAAGCGAAGGAAGTAAACGAAATATTGAAATCAATTAAAAGTGAAATCTGCTGAAGTTTCAGGGGAATATCCCTTAAATGGTAAGTCAGTAGTGATTTTATAATACTTCTGCAACGATCAAATAATTAAATAACACAGTAAAATAATATCTATAACATTAATTAAATAAATTTTATTATTGTGAAAAAATATTTTCTGTAATTTATTTATGATCTGTTTTTACACATTAAATAAGAGGTCGGAGTAATTATGAAGTAAAATTATCTGAAATTAAAATTTAATGCCGTATTGAAATGGAAATTAATGTATTTATTTGCGGTTATATAGATACATTAAATCTAGACAAAGTAAAAGACAACTACATATAAAATACATATCCCAACATGAACAACTGTATAAAAAAACAATAAAGCCTTTCAACGAAAATGAGTTATTTCTCATCATATAAGAAAATCTTAAAAACTGACCTCCATTTTCTTGTTTTTAATGTTTATAGGATTTTAAAGCTAGGGAACAATGTTTACGAAATGTTTCTAATATTTATTGTAATAGCATTTGAGGTAGGTTTTCTTAAACTGAAAATAAGAAATATAAATTAATTTGGCAATGCGAGATCTTTTGTTATATCTCTTGTGATTTTCTAATACCAGCATTCATATAATGGGCCCTGAAGAATTTAAACATGTGCTTGAGATGCTAAATTTTTACAAAAAAATAAATAAATAAATAAATAATTTTTCTTCTTCGCTCGTAAGTGGAGTTAGTATCCTCACTTGATTTCATAAATACATTTCATTGACTCATTAACACATTTTACTTTCATTAATTCATTTCAGTATCAATGCGGGAAGGGAGAAAACAATATTTCAGGTAATTAGCGGGGAAATGAATTAGTTGAAAGAGGGAATAAAGTCATGATCTATTAATGGTACAGCAGTTAAATTAATCCGTAACCTAAAAAAAACCCCGATACTACATATCTGTACAGTTTATAATAAATATATAAATGTAAATAAATACCATGCAAATTTATCAAACCAGATGTTAAAAAAATTCTTATTATTTTTTCGTTAAAACTTTATTTCGTTGCTTTATTGCTTAGTGGATTCATAATTACGGTAACAAAAAATAAATAAAAAATAGTCACAAACTCATTTAAAGACATTATTTTTTAGATTCAAATGATATCGCAGAGCAAAAACGTGCAGAAATGTGATTGAAATTTTTTTTTAAAATTTATTAAACAGAGGAAATGTAACTTCTCTTCTCAGATTAAACACACAAGAGTAAATCTGAAAGAGCATATAAGTCTAAAAATACAAATTTTTTTTATTTGAAATTTAAATGCAGAGATTACATTAGCTGTTCTCACAAAACAAATAGAGAATCTTTTATGGAATTTTTAACTTAAGGTTACAATGAATTTTCGATTAGATAAAATTTATAATTCAGAAACAGTGTTTGAAAAGTTTAAATGTTAAAATATATGAATGAATGGATATTCATTGACTTATTTATCTTTCAGACGTCAAACATTAACAAATAAATCATGTTTCACATTTCTACTTACAGTGCTTCAGCACATTGTCACATTCTTTAAAAACTAATAAGGAAAACCCAAAGTCGGTCACACTACGAGAGGCAATTTGTTACCTCTTTAAACATTTAGCAGCTTTATTTTGGGATGGACTTATTTCTTTAGAAGATTTGATTAGGTTTCTTCTTTTATTTGTGTCCGGAATACTGTCTCGTCAAGAGAAGAATTTGTTACTGAATCGCAGTTACTATTCCACGTGGTTTACTGAATTAGAATAATGAAATAGTGAGGAAGATTTGGAAATTTGAGAAATTGCGAAAGTTTAAACTTTGGGAATGTATTTACTTTCTGGATGAGTAAAGATTAATTTTGCTTTAAAAAGGCGAAATAAAATATCTTTGTGTTTCTATCTGACTTTTTTATGTGATCAACTTCCGTTTGCTAATTTTGTATGCATGAATTGAGTATATCCAAAGAAATCTTATAAGAAAGGCAATTTTTTATCCTTTTATTCTACTCTTAAAAGGGTCTTATATTTCCAGTTGTTTTGTATTTTCTGAAAAACGTCTTTATTTTTAAGTAGATTTTGTAAAAATAAAATTTATAGATATTTTTGAAAATCTGATGACCGTTTTTGCTTTGTTTACTATTTTAAAATTTCATATTCGTACAGAACTAAGTAATTTATTTTCCTTTATCATGAGTAGAAAAAAACATTTAAATGATTTTAAGCTTTGTTATTTAAAACGAATTAAATAAAAAAAATATATAAAAGTTAAGATTTTATGAGAATCCAATGTTCAAGAGGTTTAAGATATTGAAAGGCAAGCGAAATGCTCTAGATTTGATATATTGAAAAAATAACAATCTTGTAACTAAAATCGACCTGTGTTCTCGGATTTTCTCAAAATATTTTCTATTATTTCCTTAAAATATATGAAATAATTTCTTCGTTATTCTTATTATCTAAATTTTAATCTTAAGAATTAAACAGTCTTGTATGTATATTATCATTCATAAATAAAAAATAGAAATTGCCCACACCTTAACAATAATGAAATAACAAAATTATTATAAATTTTGTATGAGAAGTTTACATTTCCTTTTAATTCCTCACTTTTGTATGCAAGTATAGTTTCGAAATTTCTCATTTTTAAATTTATAAACTATAATTCATTCATAGACTTAAAATTCGATGTAAATACTTTTCATATGGACGTTTTTTATGGACGTTTAGTAAAATAAATACAGTACATTTAGAAAATAGATAATATAAATCAATTAGATAATTAAAGAAAACAACGAAGCTGGAGGATAAGGTTTTGAAGAGTAATTTTCTTAAATTAACAAAAATGCCTATGTTTGTACCGAAAAATTTTCATTCACTTCTGAGACTTCTTTATTCAAATACTGACACTGTTTGAGATTAAGTCAATATCCATTATCTACTTTTGTGTGTGTGTGTGTTAAACACCTCGAATGACATTTTTTGAAAATCCATTCATGTATTTACACCATTTTTTTATTTATACAACAATTTTTAATGTAAACTTTTCATTTTTTTAGGGAGAGGGAAAAATGATTCGGAAATAAAGTACCAAATATAGATTTTTTTCCTGTAAAGAATCAGGCAAAAAGAAGGCAGATGTTTGTTTTAAATACATTTGAATTACAAACTCCGAATTTTTATGACAGTAAATTAAGTTTGTAATTTATATATTTCGTTAAATAAATGTTTGATTTCTTTTAGAGAGTAATTTATAATGTTTTTAAAATAAAATGTAAAAATGTTTTCTCATTTAATTTTGGAATATGCTAGTAATAAATCTGCTAATAATACTATTAAAAATGAATAAAATAAAAATGCTATTAAAAATCAGCAAAAAATTATTTAAACCAACTTTAATATTTAAACAGTATATCATATCCAGTATAACAATATATCAAATTAATAAGTACTGTTATGATAATTTCTGAGCTATTTTAAAGCAAGACAATCTTTTTCGCTTTCTTTTTCAATAAATTCGAATACTTTTTATATGATTATTTTAGAGACAAAAATGATTAATTACTATGAAATAAACAAAGATTGATTCATCCAGATCATTCAAGAACATTTTTTTAATAAAAGATGATCTTGTATAAAATCGGTGATCTTGTATAATATCAATTTCATCGGTGTTTCCTGAATTACAATAAATAATCGTTTTTAGTTAAAAAAGAATTTCCAGCAAATGATCATTTGGTGAAAGAGGAAAGGGAAAACTCAAAAATATCCGTTTTTGTCACTTTTTTTTTCCACCATTCAATTCAAAGTCGTTAATAATCAGCATAAAACTGACAATATTATCGAATAGGGCTTCTGGGCCGATGAAATGATCTGAACGCAAATGAAACAAAAACACTTTTGGCATATGATCACTTCATATGTTTGAAATAAAATTACACGCCAATATATTTTGCATTTGGGTTGGAAACGATATTATTGTTTGAATTCTTTTTCTCTCTTAGTATCTATTTCTTTCTTGGTTGTACTTTTGTAGAATAAACAGCTAAAATCATTCAAAATTCATTAAAGAATGTGGTTCCGATTATCAAAATTAATTAATTAATTAATATTTTAATCTCTTGAATGGCGGTGATTTTCATTTAAAACTTTCATTTTATATCCAAACAAGAAAAAAAATTATAAGATTAGCATAGTTGTTTCTCCTTTGTGGTGTTTTAGTTTAATAGTAGCGATAGTAGGGTCTCTTTTAATTTTTTATTCGGCGCAGTTATTCACAGGCAACATGTGTTTAATTTGACTTAGCTCTTATAGCGACTCCACAATTCCAGTTATTTTGCATGGCTATTGTAAGTCTGGTTTTGCATATAAATTTCTAAGTAATTAAAGTGTATTAATGAAATAAATTTCTTAAAATTATTCATTAAAATAAATTTCTAAGAATTCCTTAATTTAAATAAAATTCTGAGAGTACATAGTATATCATACCTATCCTATTTAATTAGAATATGCATCCCAATTTTTTTTAACAAAAATTAAAGAGTTAAGTATACTTGAATAATTCATATTTAAAATCCATGATGATATAATGAATGATATTCTCTTCTTTATTTTTGCAGATAATGTATTCTTGAAGTGTTTTATAGTTGTCATAAAGTAAGTCTAATAGTGAGCAGCATAATTATCCCATGGAGATTTAATGATATGAATAATGGGATTAAAAATTTTTCGCCTGAAAATAAAGCTAAATTCTTTTAGTTGTGACTTAAAAGTTCCAGGGAATGCAAGTATTATTACAGATTGTAATTATGTTTACTAAAAAACTTTTAATTTTAAAATAAATTAATTTAAAAAACGATTAAATTTAATAATTATTGGGATTTCAGAAAAGAATTATAAGTGCAAAAAATTAAAAATATGTTTGACAAATTTTTGAAAGATATTAATTAGTGAAATCGAAATTTGCATTAATAATTAGATCTAGAACTCAACCCTTTTATCAGTGGGCATTGTGATGTCAGATTATTGGAAAATCTTTGGACAACAATGATCACCGTTTATTAATGGACTTGCAAACCCTCGGTGCTTTTACTCATGAATTAGAAGGTATTTATTTCATAAGAAAAAAAATGATGATGGGCTACATTACATTAGGTCATAGGGTAAACCTTGATTATTTTCCAAATTAGGGACCTTAATAGCTGTTTTTTTCCTCTTTTTTTGCGTACAGCTCTTTAGCAAAGTACAATCGACGGAAAATACTAGTCCCGGAATCCTGTAATGAATTAAACATGCTAACATTTACTGTATGTTTAATTCAAACATATGTAGAATCTATTGTTGAGGAGGATTTATTTTATCTTTATCTATACACTAAGTTCTTTAAGGAATTTGTAGCGATTCCTATTTCGTTCAATAATTTTTTCAAATCAGTCTGATTTGTAATACGATATGCTATCCGATCATATTGCTTAACTTCTACATGCTTTGAGAAGTATTTGGATATCCCGCCATTTCAGTTAAGAGCTTTGGTCTTTTTCATATAATTTTCAGAATTCAAACATCTGAAGATAATTTCTGTATATGATCTAAGTATTTATTTTGCTATTAATAATTGATTTATTTTTCTTCTGATGTTATGCTAATATGTAATATTTAACCCAATAGTTGTTTTTAGAATATATTACAAAAATGCACGTATTTGAAATTTATAAATCATTTATTTGATTTTTTCGATAAAAATAATTCAGGGAAGTTCAGCATTGGAACAGTGTATTCATCAGATGGTTTATATTCGTATGAGTCTCATTTCTTCAAGGTAGGTGATTGACTCAGCGATGCTCAAGTAGTCTCTGAGTTAATATACAGCTAAGCGAAATATTTATTAGGAACGCATGGCGGCAACCATTGAAGGCCCAGTGGATTCCAATAATCAAGTAGGAAAGAAGGTTTCACGATTGCCTAAAATTTTTGAATATGTAATGAAAGAAAATAAGTTTCTTGAAGAAATAAAATTTTATTTTTTCTGAAGATTATGAAGAGAGATGACTCTTTTTTTTTTTTTTTTTTTAGTTTTTAGTCTGATACTTCATAAGTTGATAGTCTCATTTTAGCCTGTTTAAAAAAGTAAATAATTTGAATAAAATGTTACTTTTTTTCTTAAAGTAGGAAATTAGCCATATTAATTTTGAAGGAAAGTTTTATTTTTAAATAATTTTATTTAATAAGTTTGATAAGATAGATTTCGTTAGCTATTTCCTACTCAGTCCTGATATGCAAGTTCTTTGCTTTCACTTTGAGTTTATCCAATTCATCTTTCAATCGTTTTCTCGATTATAACTTATTATTTTGGAATATTCAGAACTCTTTATATTATTAATTACATTGAATTTGTATACCGTATCGTTGATGTCAGCTGGTCGTAAATATGAAGCACAATAAATTTTAATATTAAGTATTAAAAGTAATTTTTAAAAATACTCCTTATTTTTTTTAATTAATAAAACGTTGCTTTATGGAAAGAATTTTAATTTATTTCTTAGAATTATAATTTATTTCTTAAACAAAACTTAAAATACGAATACATAGCTAAGAATAATATATGCATAATCTAGAAAAAATTTCCACATTTCTTGTATTATTTGCTATTTAGCATTTCAAAAAATTGTGCGAATTTATCTTATTATGTTTACTTCATTCTCCCTACAAATAGGATATTTGTAATTTGTTTCGGTCCTTGACCAATTTCATTATGAGAATTAGAGATTCTTAATTCATTTATATACTTTGACTCAATGTAAAAAATGAATTCCGATAAATATTTGCATCTAAAACAATACTTTTTAAACGTAATTGTATCAAATTTATTTATTATGTTCAATAACGAAAAAAATAAAGAAATTAATATCAAAAATAAAATAGAAATAGATGTGAGAGAAAAAGAATAGACAGCTTGTTTATCGAGAGGACGGATAGATGGTTTCACATAGGTGAAATAAATAGTACCAAAGTCTCAAGAATGTTGCAATAAATATTTTCAGCTATAACAAGGATAGAATGAATGTCGTATTTGGTTTTAAAAAAGGCAAATTGATCCAATTCATTAAAAAAAGGACTTTGTCATATGATTTTTTTTAAATATTTTTTTCAAATAAGAAAATAAAGCTACCATATTCTTTAGGCTATAAAAATTATTAAAACTTCCAATAAGTATAATAAATATTTAGTTGATTAGTATTAAAAGTTTTAAAATAATTATTTAAAGCCTTTATTCAAAAGAATATTTGTCTCACTTTTTGCCCTATCTCAAGGTATTGCAATGTGTTTTAACGTGAAAACTTACAAAGCTATGAGCAAAACATTGCTATGGCATTTTTCAAAGAAATATAGTCAGTTTAAAAATAATAATGTCCAGGAAAGGGAATAAAGTTATGATGTATTTCATGTTGTCAAAAATATCAATAATGTTAATAATTATAATAAATATTTCTTTAGTTTCTCATAAACTTTTAAAATAAAAGTTTTCATCGTTTTTTCTTTTCAAAAATAAATATTAATTTTACTTTTTTCTTCAATTCAAGGTACAATAAGTGTTGTAGGTTGAGATACTTGCAGAAGTGTGAAAAAACAATATTACGTCACTTTTGAATGAAATATATTCCATTTAAAGTTAGTAACTATATTAAATGGCTGGTTTTAATTGTGTTTGAATCGTGTAAATTTAAATTTCAAACAAAAACTTTTTGAAGTGTTTTAAAGCAAAATATATTTCAGCGTTTAATTAAATACATACAAAAATAATGTTTTTAGTTTAATAAGACTTTTTAGTTTGAGTTATAATCACACTAAAATGTTTTACAAAAAAATTTTGGACTAATCTTTTTTTTTTCAACTAACGAGCCATAACTAAGGGAGAAAAAATAACCTTGAACGCTCTTTTCGTCTTTTCCTTAAGTATAGGAAATCCATTTGAGGAACCTCGATAGAAACTACGCTTCTGCGATTGCTAAATTTGTCACGAAAACTGGAACTAAATCGATGAGCTATAAAACTAGACATGCTGTGCACATCGTTGACGCAATAACTCATAATTCATCTCCCTATTTCTCCATGGCCCAGAATATATCCCCCATCATTTCAAGAAGACGCATTATCGATAAAAGCAGAAGTTTGGTATATATTTTGTTAGAAGTCCAATCCATTGAGAAATTGCTTGTTTACATTTCTTCGCATAGGTCTTTCAAAATGTCAGTTTTTCTCTTATTTTATTTTGAAGTTTTTTTTAAGAACATCTAGGGAGTAGAGTCTGTTAATTAGCACCCATTTGCGTTCGATATACAGAATATAGAGCAAAGGTAGGTAAAATAAATCTATTAATCTAGTTACAAAACTTTTTATTGACTGATATCAAATTAATAAAGATTATTTAAGGTGGATTTTCTTAATTTTAAATTATAATCAAGTTTAAAAGTTTGGCAAAATTTGCATAGAAAGAGGAACTATTTAATTTTTGCACTTTCTTTTTTTTGATGGAAAAAGTTTTTTGAATTATTTGAGAATCATTTTTAAATCCTATAAATTTT